>JAEIFT010000062.1:0-600000 GCA_018904225.1 Lordiphosa mommai | reverse complement strand
ACTGCAGAAAGACCCAGCTAGGAGGCTGAGCAGCAGCAACAACACCAATTTGACGCAAGCGCAACACTCACACACACACACACAGCCCAGACGCTGGCTGAACTTGACAATGAACTCTCGGCCAGTTTTCGAGGGCAACAAACAAAAAGGTGATTTACCTTTTAGCATTGCCTTTATCCTTTATTTTCTCTCAACTCAACTCGTTCTGCGCTTAAAATTGAAGTTCTTTACCTACCCAAGAGATTCAATAGACGACACACAGATGCAGATACAGATTCTGTTGAAATTCATTCAAGACGCACTTCGCACATTAACGCCCTGGGACCCCCAATGGACCTTGGTCCCTGGACATGTCCTTGTTACTTGAGTTTGTGTGGGAATCCGAAAGATGACTGAAGATGTTCCTGGAACTGCGTCGGTCAAATTCAAAAGCGTGCCTTACTTTCTGGTTCTATTTAATCTGAGGAAATGAATGCGCCGCCAGGCCAAACTCAAACTCTCTATTCAATTGCTCTGGCTGGGGGTTCTTAATCAATATCCGAAGGATTATCAATGGAAAAATGTGAAATTTCGAAGAAAATTAGGAGATGTATGGGATTGAGTAATTGCAAATTATTTATTTTCACATTGAAGAAGGGACATGGGGTTTGACATTTAACAAAAGGAAACAGTAAAAATTTTCAAAAATCCATTAAGAGAGTCGGGGAAGCCCGACTGTAATAAACTCTATATTGCGAAGGCGAAAGACAATAAACTTGACCTGCCTGCAGGTACTATATAAGGAGTTTACGTTCCTTTAAGCCTCTAACTCTTACCATTTGTGAGATATCTTAGATTATACGGACTAACAGGCAGCACTTTCACAGTTCGTGTGCCACCACTCTAAGAAGTTATCAGTTATATACAAATATTTAACAGGTATTACAGTCGGGCTTGACCGACTTTCACAAGTCAGAGAGCTGCAGTCAAGGGCACCATCGACGGAATACCCTGTACCCTGTAATGATTATGTGTGTTTTCTTACGCATAGGACTAAGGCTTGAACCAAAACCTCAAGTTTAATAAGTTTTTTATACCGATCCGCGTACTAAGCCATAGACTTTTAGAAGGGATGTGGGATATTTGAAAAATATCTATATCGATATTTTTTCGATATTGGAAAAATATTATTTCGATATTGATATTTTGTTTAAAAAAATCGATATTATCGATATTTTTAACAAAAAAATCGTTTTCATAAGAATAAGCAGGTCTTTTGTTTTAACTGAGATGTAATTTGAAGCGATTAAAAACTGAATTATGTGTGCGATAAAATTCAGAGCTCCCAAACCCAAAAAATATGGATAAAATGTATTTTTAAAAGTATGACAAAGACATTTTATTTATTTCATAATTGTATACGTTTTCACTTTTCAAGAATTCATAGTGAAAGAAAACGCTGAAGTTGAAAAGTAAACATATCAACAACAAAGAAAAAAAGCGTTCGAGGCAAATAAGAACTAATCTTCTTGTTAACAAAACCCCCTACCTCACAAACTACTTGCCTGAGCTAAGGCACCCTTTAGTGGAGAAAGCTATTGGGAAAACGATCCTATATGAGACTATGTGCAGTGTAAAAGAAAAACAATTAAAACCACACTTTTATAGTCGAAGACAAACTTTTTTTTGCGATCCGATGGCACCGAGCTTCCTGGTGAAATAGCATATGCCAATTCCAAATCGAAAAGCGATGGCAATTTGTCTTCCCCTTCCATCTAAAACTTACAAATATCTCAAAAAAAAAATGCCAAAAAAAGTATTCGATATATATCGCGTTTGAAAATATCTGATATTGTTATATCATTTTTTCGACAAAAATATCGATGTTCGATATATCGATAACATTTCCCTAGTTCAAACCTACGGACCGAACATTCCGTAAATTTAATCCTCAAAGACTCGGCAACTATGAATAAAATATGCTTTAAAACAGTAAAATATCTGCCTCGTAATCGATCTGTCTGAAAAAACTTTTTTGTTTTTTTCGGATCAGATGCTAAACGATTCTGAATTAACAAAAATTTGCCAACTACATCCATAATGTTCCTAACACTGAAAAAATAGTAAGAATATCATACTTATACAGGAGGAATTTAAACGATTTGAAAAGCTTATTGCCGAATCTCAAAATCTCAGAAAAATTCTTATTTAAAGCTCGATTAGGGATTATAAAATCTCTTAAACTTGAGATACGATTTGATAGATTCTTTTGTTTGTTAATTAAAGATTGATTTATTCATTATTTAATTAAAAAAAGATTAAAACAATCAGAAAAAAAATTAAAAAACAAAACGATCTTAATTAGTCAAGGTCAGTCCTGTACTTAAGATGCATTTTTTTTTTAAGTTAACCTGCTGGAACTAGCTTTTGCAAGAATATTAAATTTTCGGTAGCTTTGCCGTCTCGTGATCAGATTCTTGCAGTCTTAATTAAATGATGAAAAGTATGTGTTTGATCCTTACCTCATTTATTCGAAACTGAAACAAGTAAGAGCGCTGCAGTCAACTGCCCCGATTGCGGAAAATACTGTACAGTTGAATTTGTGTGTTGTCATACGAACATACATATACACACACACGCTGATACCGCTGCAGTAACGCGGCGCCTACCCCCTTCCGCTGGCAACCCATACACTGAAAATATTTTACTTGCAAAACTTCTGTGTTTTTAAACCGATCTTAGATCTTAGATATTAGGCCTATGTTTATATGTTTAAAGTCACAAGGTTCTAACTTTAAAATTGTGGGTCTGACAGTTTTTTATTCGGTTTGTAAGGGAGAAGGGGGATTCTGATCTGCGTATACACCTAATTACATGCAAAAGCACAGGTCTCTATCTCATATAGTTTCTGAGATCGACACGTTCATATAGACCGACAGACGGAGATGGCTACTATTTATCGACTCAGCTGATGATGCTGATCAAGAATATATAGTATATACTCTATAGGGTCGCAAAAGTTTCCATCTGTCAAAAATATCAATTTGATACTTGGAGTATTTAAAATAAAATTAGATTCAAATGTTTCAAGTTGCTGACTAAATAGTATCAATTTCATGATTGTTTTTTTTATGACTTTTTGAGCATTTTTCACTCATCTTTCTATCTCATTCCAACCATTCGTCGTTCCTCATCCCAAGCCCTTGTCCAAGTTCTTCCTAATTACCAAGCACTTGTTACCGCCTGTTGCCTGCTCTCACACCCACATTTCCCTCCGTTGCTGACAAATAGTTTGAATAATTACACTATGTCCCGTTCAAGTGCCTGCATCTAGCCACCAAGCCATATATCATTCATTATCCGCCATGAAAAATTAGCAATCGCATTTTGTCTGCCAGGCTCGCTTAAATGCAAAAATAAATTTTCGAAAAAAAAACACACACACAAAAACTGGAAAAAGAAAAGTTTTATCAGTTAGCTGGCAGTCCAAAAAAAAAAAAAAAGAACCGAAACGAAGGAGTACGAGTATATGCAACAATGTTCTCTACGAACAGACAAGACCAAGTTTTCTTAGCATAAAAATTAGGTAATAATGATGGCCATAAAATATAATTTTGAGGAACGAGGAATTGAGCTGGGGAGGGGGGAGGGAACGAAAACTTTTCCAATAAAATCAGACACACCGAGAGGTCAAGTCGATGCCATCATCGATCATCATTCCCAAAAAAAAATAAAAATGAAAAAAATGTGTGCCAAAGTTGCCAAATGAATTAAAAAAGTTCAAGTTGCGAATGCTTCGACGGTAATTAACTAGTTGGTGGTGGGGGTTAAGGATGCTGCTCCATCTGGGAAGCTGTCCGGGAAAATGATTCATAATTATTGCAATGCGGCACAACGTTTTTGGGGAAAGCCTGAAAGTCATGCATCGTCCTGTTGGCACCATAAAATTGACAAATGTGTCTGTAAACTTGGCTAATAATGGCGGATGGGTGGCAGCCGCAGCAGGTCCTAGAGCTGTCAGCGTGCAGCAGCCGCGAATACCTCAGTCCTCGAATCAAATGGCAGTTGCGGTATTCTGTTTCATATTTGAAATGTTCAAACATTGTTGCCAATTTATGTATTTTTGTTTTCTATTCCATCAAGTTGGAGTCTAGAGTTCGAGGACCCTCGAACAAGGACGAGAGATTTATTGTATACCAAAAACAAAGTTAATGAAAATTAGATGACGGCATTTGATAAACACAAAACCCGAGGGCCATATATCAACAACAGCAGCAGCAGCAGCCACTTGGCTTTCGGTCAGTCAGTAAACAAAACACACAAAACTTGTTCGGGGTCATTGTCATTGGCAGATGATTAGAAAAGCTAAGCCAAGGAGGCGGACTATGGCAGGGGGAAAAAACATTGAGATTTTAATGGGTTTTTGCGCGCTCTCTAGATGGGTCAAAAAGAATTATGACAATGCGACGAGATATAATCGCTAATCGAGAGGAGAGACGACCACGACTACTCGAGAGTTCAGTTAACCGAAACCACCAAAGTAATTTATGGTTTAGTATAAAGTGCAGGCCCCCCCCCCCCCCCCCCCACCACCACCACCACCAGCCAGAGGAACAACCACAACAAAAAGATAGCGGGAATATATGAAATAACATATCAAAGTACGTAGTAAATAAGTTATAAAAAGGGGAAGGTTTTGAGTACAGTTTATTAAGATTTATGGTTAATAGATGGTTTTCTTTTTGGGTGTGAGGGAAGAGAGAAAGAGAGAGAGTCTTTGCCTTTAAGCCCAACAACTTGTGAGAAATTGGCATGAAAATCGGAAAACTGCAGGCGCCTAGTATTTTTAAGTATCAGCATATCATACGTTTTTGTATGAAAAATATATGAAAGTGTAAGTCCAATCTAATTCCCAACTCAAAACATGAAATATATCGCATCTTCGGGTTCAACAATAGAAAATATTTTAATGGCGATATGGTAATTCCTTAAGCGTCACATTCTCAGCATGTTTCTACACAATTCTGAAAAAATTTATCAAAATCGGATGACTATATCATTTAGCTGCCATAGGAACGATCGGTCAAAAAACTAGTTCTAGTGAGAAAACTTTTTTATTTTCCATCGTAGCGTCACTAATCTTGGTATATGTTAGTTTTATATGCTTTTACATCATACAGGGAAAATGTATCAAAATCAGATCACTATAGCATATAGCTGCCATAGAAACTGTCGGTCAAAAAACTACTTCTATTGAGAAAAATTATTGTTTTCTTGGTATATATTAGTTTTATATTCTTTCACATAATTTTGAAACAATTTATCAAAATCGGATGACTATAGCATATAGCCGATCGGTCGGCTGTATGATGATATGACCGATCGGTCGGAAAATGTGTTTTACTAAGAAAAGTTTTTATTTATGGTATCAAATTTTTATTATCAATGATTTAAAAATTTAAAATATCTGATATCTATATCCTATATATATTTTAGCGGTTAAATAAGTTGGAGTAAAGTATTTTAAGTGTACTAAAACTTCGGCACAATCGAAGTTAGCTATGCCTTCTCGTTTTTTTTTTTACTAGAGGTGAAAGGTACTTTTCTTGTGTAGTTAGGATCTATTAAACACGAGTCCGTTGTCAAAAAATTCTGTCTATGATAGTTTTGCCAGGAGAGACTGTTCGACTAGTCGAACAACGGTGGTATGGCACATTTCCACTTGAAATGTTTTACAAACACGTGATTTTGCTTGTCTATATTTGATTTTTATGGTAAACTCTTCATTTTTTGTTTAAAATACAATCTTATCGTAACTGGTATTCAGATACAAGTGTACCTGACATTTTTCAAAGCGAATAGAGAGCCAGTAGTTTCGCTTGCATGTGAGACGCAACAACAATTAGAGCAATAACGATCTAAAAACAACAAAAATACGTGTGTATAAATGCGTACGTACGAATTGCTTGGAAAATGAAGCATGTTACACGTTGTCAATTTGACTGCTTCCGCCGTTGTTCGACTAGTCGAACAGTCACTTTCGCAGGTGTGATATAGTCGACCAGTGATACTTTTTCTTATGTTTTGTTTTCTTTCTAACTATGTTTCGGTAAAATGTTCTGTTTAGGTTCTAGTTTATTTCGGTATTCGGTTCCTTATCGGTACCTTGGGTTTTATTTCGGTATACCGGTACGTACCGGTATGTACCGGTATAATTTAAAAATCCTTTAAACTGAAGATATAATAGAACGGGTTGCAACCTATACATCAGAATGTGGGTTTAAAAAAGGAAAATTAAACATAATAAACTTTAGTCCGGAAAACAAATGTCATAATAATATTTGTGTAACTGGAAGAGCAAAAAAATTTGTACGAATTTTTTTTATGCAGATAACTTTACCTTTCACAATTTAAGTCTGCTATAAGGTTAAGCATATTTGGTCCAATTATTAATTCATTTCCTTTGTAAATGCAAAAAAAATTTTAAATCCCACAACTAGTTTTTAAATTATCAGTGTTTAATAAAGGATAAATGAATAATATTTGTAAATTATTGAAGCAAAATAGATGCAAAAACTAAGATTAAATTGTTATTTTGATTTAAAATTTCAATATATACCAATTAGTCCCTTAACCTGGCATTTTTAAGTTTTTGCTATCTTAGCCGAAGAGTTAGGTATATTTTCTTAATTTATTAAGCGCTTTACCCTGAGGAAATCCCTGATAAAAACAATAAAATCGAAATAACAAAAAACAACTCAGAACCGAAACTATATCGGTGCAATGTTTCGGTTCTTTTCGGTCATTTCGGTTCCTAAAATAAAGGTTCCGAAATACCGGTACTCAAAAAATAAAAAATAACGGTTCCGGTTACTGTTCTGGTTCTAAGTTTTAATCGGTTCTTTTCGGTATACGGTTCCGATTGGGGTTCCGGTTTGACACCCTGGTTACATGTTTTTTAGCTTATAGAAAAGAGGTCTTCATATAAGGTTTTTTCAATCCCTTCTGCCATGTTGGGGATGAGCGCAATATTTTTTGCCTGAAAGCCAATGAAATTTACAATAGTATGGTGTATCAACTTAAACAATTGGCTTTACTATGTCTTAGAGACAAATTTTTTAAAATAGGTACTTATGCTGTTCGACTAGTCGAACAGCGTCGTAAAATGGGCTAAGCAAGATTCTAAAACATCGGCATAGTTAAATTTAGCTACGTCTCTTTGTTTTTTTTGTATGTTTAATGATGATTTACCTTAACGCCAATTAATAGATGCGTTCTAATGTGCGATATAATTCAACATTTTTATTAAACCATATTTCCAATTTTAAGAACTCTATTCATTGTTTTTCTTAATTTAATTTTGCATAAATAAAATAACTATGATAGATAGTTCAAATTAAAGCCAAGTACTTAGAATGATAAAAAAAAACCACTTTCCTATTTAAAGCGGAAAATTTAAATGTGAGTCCCCCGAGGGTAAAATGTACTCCGATTCCAGTTTGCGAGCCTCAACAAAAAACACAAGAATAATGAGAATTCCAGAACCAAGCGTTTTGCTATTCAAATGCTCATTGTTTGGAGCAGGGACGTTCATTCAATATTTCCTGTTCATTCAAGTTTGTTTTTAATTATTTTTTAATTAAACTGTGTTAATAATGGACAGCAGAAGAAAACATAACACAAATTTCCATATAAATATCCAAATTCCCCAAGAGTTGTGTTTAGTTTACGCAACTGTCCATAATTTATGGGTGTACTCCGCGTCCTCCAGCAATGCCAGGCAATTAAAAGAGCTCATAACTTGGCGTAATTTGAATTGAATGAAGTGCGCGAAGTGTGCGCGCTCCTTACGCACCAGGAAGTCTAAGGAGCTGCTGTACAAGAAAAAGCCAACCCAGTTGTCAGTGAGGTCTGGCTTTGGTGGTGGGTTATCCCAGCTCCAGGCTGTGTTTTGCACTCGTCCTGCCGCTCACCGCCAGACGATACCCACAAGCTGCTCCCGAGTAACGCACCCAAATACATGCGAAATGAGGGAAAAAGGACTTTGTGCAAAAGTGCGTCGATATGTTTTTTTTTTTTTTTTGTGCGTGGCCAGGAAGCAACGCACGAGCGCGGCTGAACCGCTCCAGAAGCTGAGACGTAGTAAAACGAGAACAGAAGGGAGCCAGACACAGACAGACGAGTCCTGTTTTTGTTGAAAGTTTAACGAACCTTTGGCGTTTCCTGCCCAGCGTTTTATTTCACTTTTTCTTTCACAGCAAAAGGGACGTTGGCCAGTTTTCGGTTTCATTTTGATACGGACATGTCCTGGCTAGATTTAACACCCTAATGGCCAACAACTGTTTTCATCAGGTTCATATATTGTTTTGCATAACCAGTACAGTTAACAGCTATAAACTTCAGTTGTGTTAAGTAAGTAGATATGAAAAGCTTTATCAAGATAATAAGAGAAGCACGGTTTTGGCTCTCAGGTCTGGTTTAATTTTTCAAAAACTATTGCAGTCTGCCTGGGGTTAACAACTTGTGCTTTCTCCCCTTGTTTTGGGTGCGGGTACGGGTTCTGCCTTACGTGATGTTACAATGCGGTAGGTTGGGAATTTAGCTAAATAAATTTGCAAATAATTTACTTTGCCTTTGTCAGTCTGCCTGTCTGGCCGACGTGTGTCCTACCCCTGTTCCCAGTTGCTCCTGTTCCCAGTTCCTGCTTAGAAATCAACGTCTCGACGATCAAGGTCAATGTGCGTGCTGTGTCAGTAACCTTTGCCCATTTCCCATTGTCGCCTTTACCTCTCACATCTCAGACATGGTTCGTCGTCCTCTCCTCCCTCATCTTCAGCTTTTGCTTTTTTTTTTATTTTATATTATTATATTTGGGTTTGTACTTACTGTGCGTTGTCTGGCCAAAAAAAAAAAAGGAAAAAAAGATTCGAACAGATGTGCAAAGTCTTCGCCGCTTCCTCTCTGCCCCGCCCCGGTCGTTGACATTCGCATTGTTGTTGACTCCGGCAGCAGCCACACAAAAAAAGGCATTTGATTTGCCATAATCGCATATTAGTCGTTTACCCAAACATTGTGTATTTACTTTATGTGTCTGTAAGTCTGTGTCCTGGGACGTGTTCCTTGGCCTTGGCCAAAAAAAATATAAAATAAAATAAAAATAAAAATAATGGAAAAAGTAAAGCAAAGGCACAAGCAAAACCTTTAAGCCCAAAATTGAAAGCTGGCTTATCACAAATCAGTTATCAGATCTACCATATGACAGTTGTTCAATTCGAAAGTTTTGGGATAAACTTGTCAACTGCCAAGTGGACAGCGTTTAAGGGTGGACTTAAGTAATCGTCAAAGGAGCAAATTGACTGAAAATAGAAATTACATCATCAATTGAAGTTAGAACTTATATTTTTCAAGCGCACAAGGGGAACGACAGAACTTTATTATTTTTTAACAGCGCACAGAGTGAAGATGTACCCTGATTTTCCGATCATCAAAGCACAGGACTTTCATTACGTCTTTTCCATTAAAAAAATGCACGGAATATTATTTTATTTAGTTTTCAGCATCTAAATTCCCTCGATATAAACGAGGTTTTTCTAAACAAGCCATTTAAGGCAGCGGTGGACATCAATTCAAATAGAACATGTAAAACAACAATTTCTGCACTTTATTACCTCGCCATCAGAAAAAATTTTGCTGATTCAGCAACCAGTTATATAATGTTTTATATGGACATTTGAATTTCATAATAAAGACCAAAGACCAGTTAACATTGACTTTCAGTTTGCTCAGTTCCTCTTCTCTGCCAGCGAATACGGCAGCGAGTTCAAGTCTGAATGTAAAGTGTATGATCTCAAGTGTAGAATGCAGGAACCGTAACAGTTAGAAGTTTTTATTAAAAAATCCATTATTTACTATTTATATTTTGCGTTTTAAAATAAAACTTGGGAAAAAAAATAATTCTTTGATTTTTATTTTAAAACTCCGGAAACCTAAACAATTTTTTGTTTTTTTTTTTTTACTCTGCTCATAACAATTATTTTTAGTTTTTATAAATTTTCTTCACATGATAACGGTTATTGATGACTTTTATTTTTAAAAGTCATCAATTAAAATTATTCAGAGACTTTTATTTTTTAAGGCATTGCATAAAAGTCAATTGCATATATCACATTGAAAAATCTCATCCAGATCCATTTCAGAAATTTCTGAAAGATCTTGTAGAAAGGGACGACCAAAACGGCGAGCCGTCTTCTGCTGAGCGCTAGGCAATGACAAAAGAGGTGATGTACACTCTACTCTTCATCCTCTGAGTTGCAGTCTCTGCAAATGTCGTTATTTCCAATGCCGAGCCTTGCGGTGTGTCTTCCTATCAGGCAGTGTCCAGTAAGGGCCCCTACTAGTACGGAAATGTTTTCTCTTCCTAGATGGAACAGCGCCCTAAATCTGTTCATATTTAGAGTCGGACATGTAAGCCTCGATACTTCACATGTGTGAATCGTTTGCCAATGATTCATGGTTATTTGACGGGTAGTTTCCTTTGTTTCAAGTAGCAAGTGACACCTCTATATTGCTCCTATGCGGTAGCAGCTGAGTAGTGGTTCCAAATCTAACGAGGTTGTCGGCCATCTCGTTGCCATCTATGTTACAGTGTCCAGGCACCCAAACGAGGCGAATGTTAAAGTGCTGAGCCAACTCACTCAGTAAGCGTTTTAACATTGTTAATATTACTGTCAAGGGCTTTAAGAGCAGCTAGGCTATCTGAGAATATAAATACGTCAATCTCTCTGACCAAGAGGTTTTCTAGAAGGTTTACAGCCTTCTGGATAGCTACAACCTTGGCTTGGTAAATACAACAATGGTTAGGAAGTCGTAATGAAGTTTTAATATTCAGGTCTGGACTGAAGACTCTATCCAGTTTGTATTCATTCGTGAAGATGTTGAGGGCATTTGGTTTACGATGAGGCATTAAGTTCTAATCCAGACGACATATCGCCACTTGATGACGAAGTATAGACCAGTGGCCAGAGTTACCATAGTTACAGGTACTGTTTTCTCCCCGCCTAAGAGCGGTATTACTGGCGATTTCTCTACCCACAGGATCAGGATTCATTTCATTTGTGATCGAGAATATGTTTACCTTCTGGTCTCTAATGGTTCCTTTAATGCGATATACGCATATGACTTTTATAAATTGTCGTTAAAAACGAGAAGGCAAAGCTAAGGCCTGGTTCACACTGTTCGACGCATGAGACATGATAATCTAGTCGGCCCTTGTGTTTTCTTGTTTTCATTCTGAAAAACTTTTCATTTGACATTGAAAACAAGGCAACATGAAAGCCTACTCGATTATCATGTCTCATGCGTCGAATAGTGTGAACGCAGCCTTACTTCGGCTGTGCCGAAGTTTTAATACACTTGAAAAACTTTACACCAACTGATTTAACCGGTAAAATATATATAGAATATAGATTTTAGATATTTAAAATTTTTGAATCATTGATAATAAAAATTTGATACCATAAAAAAAACGTTTCTTAATAAAAAACATTTTCCGACCGATCGTTCCTATGGCAGCTATATGCTATAGTCATCCGATTTTGATAATTTTTTCCAGAATTGTGTGGAAATATATGAAACTAATATATACCACGATTGGTGATGGCACGATGGAAAACAAAAAAGTTTTTCTCACTAGAACTAGTTTTTGGACCGACCGTTTATATGGCAGCTATATGCTATAGTCATCCGATTTTGATAATTTTTTCCAGAATTGTGTGGAAATATATGAAACTAATATATACCGCGATTGGTGATGCTACGATGGAAAACAAAAAAGTTTTTCTCACTAGAACTAGTTTTTGGACCGACCGTTTATATGGCAGCTATATGCTATAGTCATGCGATTTTGATAAATTTTTCTGGAATTGTGTGGAATCATCAAAAAATTAATATATGCCACGATTGGTGACGCTACGATGGAAAATAAAAAAGTTTTTCCCACTAGAACTAGTTTTTAGACCGACCGTTTATATGGCAGCTTTACGCTATAGTCATCCGATTTTGATAAATTTTTCCAGAATTGTGTGGAAGCATATGAAACTTTTATATACCACGATTAGTGACGCTACGATGGAGAACAAAAAAGTTTTTCTCATTAGAACTAGTGTTTGGACCGATCGTTCCTATGGCAGCTATATGATATAATCATACGATCCGGCCGATTCCGACAAATGTGCAGCGTATTTGTATTTAAAGACTTTTTGCAAAATTTGGTCAAGATAGCTTTAAAACTGAGGGAGGAGATAGCATAGAAACAGACGGACGGACAGACGGACCGACGGACAGACGGACAGACGGAAATGAACTCAGCTCGTCATGCTGATCAAGAATATATATACTTTATGTGGTCGGAAATGCTTCCTTCACTGCGTTACAAACATCGTGACAATTTTAATATACCCTCTGCAAGGGTATAATGATACGGATCGCAATAAACTACAAAGAAAAGACTTGCATGAAAACGATTCCTGGCCCAGTTTTACGTCAAAAGATTGATACTCAAGAGCAACAGGGATCATTATACCCTTGCAGAGGGTATATTAAAATTGTCACGATGTTTGTAACGCAGTGAAGGAAGCATTTCCGACCACATAAAGTATATATATTCTTGATCAGCATGACGAGCTGAGTTCATTTCCGTTTGTCCGTCTGTCCGTCTGTCCGTCCGTCCGTCTGTCCGTCTGTTTCTATGCTATCTCCTCCCTCAGTTTTAAAGCTATCTTGACCAAACTTTGCAAAATGCCTTTAAATACAAGTACGCTGCACATTTGTCGGAATCGGCCGGATCGGATGACTATATCATATAGCTGCCATAGGAACGATCAGTCTAAAAACTAGTTCTAATGAGAAAAACTTTTTTGTTTTCCATCCTAGCGTCACCAATCGTGGTAAATATAAGCTTTATATGCTTCCACACAATATTGAAAAAATGTATCAAAATCGGATGACTATAGCATATAGCTGCCATATAAACGGTCGGTCCAAGAACTAGTTCTAGTGAGAAAAACTTTTTTGTTTTTCATCGTAGCGTCACCAATCGTGGTATATATTAGTTCCATGTACTTCCACACTATTCTGAAAAAATTTATCAAAATCGGATAACTATAGCATATAGCTGCCATATAAACGGTCGGTCCAAAAACTAGTTCTAGTGAGAAAAACTTTTTTGTTTTCCGTCGTAGCGTCACAAATCGTGGTATATAAAACTGATATGCTTCCACACAATTCTGGAAAAATGTATAAAAATCGGATGACTATAGCATATAGCTGCCATATAAACGGTCGGTCCAAAAACTAGTTCTAGTGAGAAAAACTTTTTTGTTTTCCGTCGTAGCGTCACAAATCGTGGTATATATCAGTTTTATATGCTTCCACACAATTCTGGAAAAATTTATCAAAATCGGATGACAATAGCGTATAGCTGTCATAGGAACGATCGGTCTAAAAACTAATTCTAGTGAGAAAAACTTTTTTGTTATCAATGGTAGCGCCTTTCAAAGACTGCAAGGGTATTTAAAACATCGGCGTAGCCGATGTTAGCCTTCTATTTTTTTAGGTCTGCAACTGATCTCAAAAAGGACCTAAATATATAACTGCGTCTGTGCAAAAAGATTACACATGACCCAAAGAACAGAATTTAAGAACCCGAAGACCCAAGAGAAGTCCGTCTGTTTAAAGCCAGACATATTTCTAATCGCATAAAGTTCGCAAGTCAACATCTAAATTTGGCTATCCCAAAAATGTTTTTTTATTTTAAAGAAAAATATGAAAGTAAAGTTTTTATGTTTGGTGGAAAAGCTCTCTTTTGTACGTCAGGAGTCCTCTTAACTCAGAAAACAATCCAAAATACATTGCAAGAACTATTAAACATGAAGGCTTAAATATAATGGTATGTGGTTGTTTATTTTACTATGAATGTGGTTCACAATATTGTTTCAAAACCATAATGGATCAACATTTCTACGTCTATATTTTGGCTATGTGATGGTACCCTTCGCAGAATATGAAATGCCGCTAGTATCACTTCCTCACTTCCATCGAAAATCTTTGGGTTTACGTCAAAAGGCAGTTACTACTGATAAGTCAATTAGCACCGGATCACTATGTGAAGTCATTCAGGAGTCCTGGAGCAAGATTCCCCAAAAATAGTGACGGGTAACGGTTTTTGCTAATAATATAATTTATAATAATTTATAAAATAGTCTAAGATTTAATAGACAAGTACCAAAAAAGTTATGATCAAGTGAATTTTTTAAATTTTTAGTGTATATTTAAAAAAAATGGTGCTACTGTCTTTTTCCCTTCATTTCCGTAATTTTTCATAAAATTCCTTAAATAGTTTGAAAACGGTAAATAAAACACCTGTTTTGTTTCTTTTCTTATTTTTAAGTCTCTTCCTCCTAATAACGTATTCAAAGGTTTCTAAAACTTACAAATGTAGTTATGACGTCTTTGTATAATTTGCTTGTAAGGGTGTTGCTATTATTTTTTTCGCAGCTGTATATCTATAACTATACATACAAACTTTGTCAGATACAGAGTAGAGTACACACGGGTTTGACCTACATTCTTATTTTATTTCAAGTGCTTCGCACTTTAATTTGTAATTTTTGTGTTCCAGATCTAATTGGTCTACAGTTCCTCAATTCTGACCTCTAGCTCCAGTTTTTTCTCCTCTCAATCCTTTGTGAAATTAAGTTTTGCCATTTCCATTAGTAGAAATTGAGCGTGCTTGTCTCGACCGTTAGTTTTCAAGCCAAAATCAAAATCATTTGAACGATCATTTTACAACTGTTTAACATTTGAGTCATTGTTATGTCCTAAGCTTTTGAAGTTTAAGATTTGAGACTTAAATCAGAGCTTGCGAATTCCCTATTAGTTTGGATATGTTCGAAAATATCATTTTAATAAGAGTATTATTATATTGAGCCCTAGATCATATTCGTTTGATTGCTGTGCACAGAGCATTGAGCTATGCCATTTTGTAAAGAAATAGGTTCCAATACGCATTCAGGCCCACAACCATTTAAATGCAGAACCAATCGGTTCCGGATCGGTTTGCATCATTCAATGTTGAATATAATAATGTTAGTAATTGAAAATTGTTCAACTGTCACATGGTCATAACATCATCGCACCGCCTGCCACGCCCCGCAACTGTACTTGTGCTCTGCACATTATTAACCGCCACATGTTGGCTTCTTCTTGCCATTTTGCCATTCTCCGCGTGTTCTGCTCCTCCTCCTCCTCCACCTCCTCCCCAGCTCGCACACAGTCGCCACTTTTTGCCTTTTGGGCACGCATTTTGTGTTGCCGCTCCCCGTGTTTGTTGTCCACACACAAATTAGCAGTCGACGACCTCAATATCAGTTTACGACCAGACGATGGAGAGTCATCCATAGGCAGCGTTTCCATCCTCACCTTTTGGCAGAGGCTCTCGCTTGCTCATTTTGCCAAACCGGCAGACAGACAGACACATGAAATTCCCCCTCATTATTTCACGTAATGATGTTGCCACAGTTTAGAATGGTTGCCACACACACACAGGCACACACACACACACTCGCAATCAAACTGGGGAGTCTCGGGAATCGGCAGTCGGAGCGCTTCTCTCGTGCTGCGTCTGCCTGTTCATTCCTGTTTCCCTGTTCGCTGATGTTCTGGTTTTTTGCATTTTGCGCCTCGGGTGCGACGACAGGAACGAGCACGAACGAACGAGCGAACCAATTCATTTTCTGTTTTGGTACATAAATTTTTCCCGCCAAATGCAAACGGCAGCAGACAATACCACATGGCAAGTCCTAGGTCGGTTACACCACCAGCCCCAGACCGCAAAACACAGCCCAGACAGATGCGGGTTGAGGTAGCGTCGTCGTCGTTTTCGTCGGCTTACTCACTTTTTTTTTTTTCAATATTAAAATCGACAAACGAAAATCATCAACAAATTGCCCGCCGACGTTGTCGACGCTCGTTCGTGTGAATGAACTTCGCCAAGGACAATGATCTACGCGAATGAGTCCCAGGTCCAGTCCGTGCCACGCCTCCTTCTCCGTGGCGTTTTATTGCGATTTATTTTCGAGGGTTGATTTTTATGACTGCAGAGAACTGTTGATGGCGGCGGAGGTGGAGGTGGAGGAGGACGGCGTCATTGACATTGCAAATTCACGAGGCAGACAACAGACAGAAAACAAAACAAATCGTAAAATTTGGCGCGCCTCTCCCCTGACGTTTTCCAACAACCTGATGGATGCTGCCAGACAACGGGCCAACACCCAAAGCAGTAGAGCGGGGGGAAAAAACCAAAAACCACGTGGCAGACTAAAGTGAGCAGTTCAAGTACCATATTTACGGGGAGGATTTGGATACAGACTGGCGTCATGACAAATGTCTAGTCGTGATGCGTGGCGTTATTAAATATTTAAGAGACGCTCGTAACCCTCTACCCAAAAAACCAACCCTGTCCATTCAAATGCATCCCCTCACTGGGAGCTTGATCCCCTGATGTGCCTGTTGTTGTTATTGGATTGAATTTTGCTCTGTCGTACCTGGGACCCAGTTAGAGGCGAAAAATTGCACCTGCCTGCAGGATGATATTTGCACCTGCCTCACGGTAACTTCAAAAGCAACGCGTCTGTTTGCGGGTTTGTTTTGTTGGTTTATTGTCGAGGTTGTTGATTTTGGCATGTGTGTTCCACAAAATATAGGAGGATGGGGCAAGTTCAATGTCCGTTGTGGTCAATGGACGGCGGCTGGGATTAGGCTTGCTAGTCTGCAATACGTCCTGAATAACAAAAGCCGCAATTGAGTTGAAGTTGATACTCACCTGGGTGCTAGGAGCATTTTGAATGCTTAGGGCAAAAATAAAGTGTAAAGAAATCTTAAGTTTGAATATATAAATTTTATTAAATCACAAAATGTTAATATTAACATTAAATTTTAATTACGATTTTATGTTAACATAAACATTTTATGTTAATATTAACACCAAATGTAAAGATTGACATTAAGTTGGCTGACTAAGCGCACAGTGACATTTAATAGAAGAATAAAGTTGAACTTATTATTTCTTCTTGGCGTCAAACCGTACGGATGGACAGGGCTTAATCGACTCGACTATTGATACTGATCAAGAATATATATACTGCTTCCTTCAGCCTGAAACATACAGTTGCACGAACTTAGTATACCCTTTTTAATCTACGTATATAGGGTATAAACATTTTCCTCTATCGATTCAGATTATAGGCCTGATCTCAGATGACATACATTTTTTTTATTTTATGATTTCAAAGCTTTACAAAAGTGTTTCTATTCATATTTATTGTGACGAAAATAATTTTTATGACATCTGAGAATAGGAACTTTAAGTTCAGATTGTATTCCCTATTCCTAATCCAACCAGGTTGAGCCGCAATTTAAGTTTGAAGTATTACTGCTTTTAAATCAATCTTTTTTTGACTTCAGACTTAATTGGAAATATTTACTAGTATTTAAGAATGTTACGATTTGATTAAAGATTGCTCACAATTATGTTCAAATATTTGATCTTTTTGCATTATTTAGTTCAGGGCTTGAACCACTCAAAAAAGGGGACTGGCTCAGTTCATGTAGGTTTTAAAACACCAGATCGGTTCATAATACGGTTCTGTTCAGTGGTACACTTTCAGCTTTCGGGCCTTATACTTTTGAAAAAGCAGGGATGCAAACTGTCCAGTTATAAGGAGTGGTTCGGTGCTGTAGTTCACAGAGATCATAAACCACTGATTCGGTTCATTATATGGATTTTGCAGCAATCCGAACCGCGGTTTTGGGTCAGTTTAGTGGTTCATGGACAATTTAATATACCGACTGATTACGTTTTTGAATTTCCGAACTTTCTAAAATTAAACTAACGACATTTTGCTCTTACTTAGAAAAAGTACAATATCGTAGTCTTACCTCATTAGACTCATCGATAAACTGAACCGAACCGTGTTCATGTGCGGTTATTTGGTTGGGTTCAGCATTTTCGAAAGAACACCGGTTCTGTTCTTAGTTCGGTTTACGACCACATATAAGTTTTTAAAATTTATTGGATTCCCAGGAAGGAAACTGTCGGATATCCTATTAAAAAAATTTGTACCTATATCTTTACAAAGGTTAAATGGTGCAGTAGAAATTATTTCCCTTGCTGAAGTAAAATAAAGATGGAGAAACATTACCAACAGAAAAATATTCATACATACGCAACTCTCAAGGAAAGAACGCCTATTGCGACATATACATTTAGCTAAATAGCGATTAAAGCAGGAGATCAACAATATCAGATGTCGTGAAAACACTAGAACCCGAACGTAAACCGGCAGCATGCTATCCTTTAAGCAGAGATGCAAACCGCTCAGAATTAAGGAGTAGTTCAGTTTCGTGGTGCACAGAGGTTAAAATCCACCGGTTCAATTCAGAATAAGGTTTTTATAGCAATCCGTACCGGTTAATATATTCACGCCTGAATCTGTTTTCAAATTTCCGAACATACACCAAAATATAAGCCAAAGCATTTAAAAACCGGAGCGTATTAATAGGATTCCCAGCTACAAAGGCATTCGCGAAAATGAAATATCGGATGACCTAGCATAAGTAACTGTCAGTCCATTCTCTGAACTAGAAGGACGAGTTCTAGTATCTCTATTAAAGTTCTAAGAGTGTTAAAAATAGAGAACTTTTAAGTATTGCAAAGGCTAAATTTAGATTGACTAGGATGCACTGCCTGTACCTTGGAAAAATGTATATAGGTGCCCAACGCCTATACTCGCAGGGCTCTTTTGTTGTTGGTAAGCTCATCGCTTGTGGCCTTATATGGCTCAGTGGGTAGCGTGTGTGCCTACTGTGCGGGAGGTTGTGGGTTTTAGGTCCCTTTCTCTTGAGCGAAAATTAAAAGATACACGAGCCAAGAGATTGAGAGAAGCTCGGCTAGGCCCCTTTGGGGTGCTGTAACAGCCAATTTGAACGGCTAAAACGATGCAAGGATTGTCGTATAGTTGATTTTATGAAAAAGAATCCTCAATTTATAAACATCTTTGCCTTCAGGTAGTCGCTTGACGTCATAAAACTCGTCATTGAAATGAACCAATCCGAACCATTTTCTTTTGAAGTATTTGGTTCGGTTCAACATTTTTCAACTGATACGGGTTAGTTTCGCTGTTCGGTTTACGAACACTAATAAGCGATTCGGCACGGTTCGGTTCGGCTTAGAACTGGTATGCATCGCTTATAAAAGCTTATTAAAATTGGGAAGGGTTTACTAAGAATCCGAGAAAAGGTTTGTTGAACGGGTTCAAAAGGTTTGTGATCTTAGGTTTAATTATGGCTTATTCAGAAAATAAGTTTCTTTGGGATGTTGAATACTATAAGGATTTTCTTATGTAAGCTTTTAAAAGCTCAAACTGTTTGCCTTAGACTTATTAATTAAGTGCATTCCAGTAAATTCTCAGCAATACTGGCTCGAAAGGGTTTTTACCCTAATACAACGAACACGAGGTCTTCAGTTTAACTTCTAGCTCGGCGAACAAATTGAACTAGATTGAGGCAATGTATATTCGAATACAGATCAAAACGCAAGTCCCTATCATGTTACTTATTACTTCTTAGTTATTAGGGAACCCTTCAATAAGCTCTATTCTTTAATTCATTTCCCTTGTCTTGTCTTGTCTATGCAAAAACTTTGCATTTCAAATATCCAGCAGGAACAACAAAAGTCCAAGATGTTGTCTGGCTGACTACTGACTACTTCAGCTGCAATTCCAAAAACAAGTCGGACAAAGAAGTCAACAATTGTCTGCTAAGGAGGGGCCAGGACCCAGGACAACATATTGCCAAACATGTTTATTTACACCCCAAAACGAACAAGGACAACAAGGAACCAGCGCAGAACCCACCCAAGAACCAGAGCAAAGAAGCGACCCTACCACCACCAGCCAGACGCATATTGTCATTGTCAGGAGGAGTTCACGACGTCGAACAATTCGAGCAATTTCACTTCAAAAATTGCGACGTTTAGCGCGCGATTGCCACAAATCAAAGCGACATTACCCAGCCGTGCCCTGCCCCTGGCCCCCTCAAGTGCCCGCTCCCAGCTATTTTAGATAAATACGAAAAAGAGAACAAAAAATCCACAGAAATCCCAACGACAGCAGCAGCAGGAGCAGCAGCGACATATGCGCGCCAAATCAGAAGCAGACAAAACAAACAAAGACCGAAAGGACAGACGGTAGACAAAGACGACAACGACGACGATGCAGACGAAAACGACGAAAGCCGAAAATGCCTTAAAAATCTTTTGAAAGAAAGAAAAAGTTTAGGTGAATGGGGGGAAGGGAACTGGAGCAGGAGCAGGAGCTGAAGCGGTTCTGTTTCATAGAGATGAGAGGACGTCAGGACACGAAAGTTTTTATCACTTCCCAGTTGTAAGTGCACTTGGATCTCTTATTCCATTTGCCAATTCATGTGGCACGAACTGAAACTACAGCTAAAGCTGTATAAAACAACAAAAGTTTTATAAAAATCTGTCCTACTGACAAGCGACTTTTTATACACTTGAAAAGTGTATATTAATTTTGCCCAGAAGTTTGTAAAGCATAGAAATATTCATTTCCGACCCCATAAACTATATATATTCTTGATCAGGACGACGAGCTAAGTTCATTTCCGCTTGTCCGTCCGTCCGTCTGTCTGTCCGTCTGTCCGTCTGTCTGTCTGTCCGTCTGTCTGTTTCTACGCGAACTAGTCTCTCAGTTTTAAAGCTATCGAGCTGAAATTTTGCACAGAGTCTTCTTTTTACTGCACGCAACTAATATGTCGGAATCGGCCGGATCGGATGACTATATCATATAGCTGCCATAGGAACGATCGGTCTAAGAACTAGTTCTAGTTAGAAAAACTTTTTTATTTTCCATTGTAGCGTCACTAATCTTGATATATGTTAGTTTTATATGCTTCCACATAATTCTGGAAAAATGTATCAACATCGGATTACTATAGCATATAGCTGCCATAGGAACGATCGGTCGAAAAATAAGTCTTTGTGAGAAAAACTTTTTTGATTTCCATCGTAGCGTCTCCATTCGTTTTTTTTAGCATATATTTTGTTTTATATCGTAGTCCAACTGTATATTAGTGAGAAAAATTTATCAAAATCGGATGACTATAGCATATAGCTGCCATAGGACCGATCGGTCGGAAAATGTGTTTTACTAAGAAAAGTTTTTTTTTGGTTTAAAGTTTTTATTATCAATGATTTAAAAATTTTAAATATACGATATCTATATTCTATATATATTTTACCGGTTAAATCAGTTGGTGTAAAGTTTTTCAAGTGTATTAAAACTTCGGCACAGTCGAAGTTAGCTTTGCCTTCTCGTTTCTTATCTGATCTATATTGTGCTTCCATCGGTTTTAAATCGTTCAGTTCTGCGATAGTAAAACTGAGAGCACGGCTGATAATCTCAGAATCATTATGCAATTATAATACTGATTAAATTAAAATTCTTAAAATATACGTTCAAAATTTTCCTCCCATTAGAACATTAGCTTCTTAGATCCTCAATGCCAAAGTTAACTGATCATTTTTAAAAGCAAGCTGAATAACACATTGATAGTATTTTGTATAGACTGCAATGCTTAAATCGTACTTAGGTTTCGTATTTGCCCAGACAATATCACTTTCAGAAGATGAGATATTAAAAAAATTGTGTCGAGCAGGAAATTTACGCTACGTTTTTTGAGACTGAGGAGAGTTAAGGTTCGGTGGGTTACAGAGGTTTTAAAGCAACAGTTTGGTTTTCAACATGGTTTTTGGAGCTAACCGTTCAGTGCATCACCCTTTAAATGATATTAGGCCGTTTCCCGAATCGAAATATTCAGAAATTATACATAATAAAGAAATATTTTGACTTTTCGCAATTACTTCGAAAGTATAATTCGTAATTTAAGATATATTCAAATAACTTTCAAAACTAAATTTATATGTACTAGTAATATATTATATATATTTTTTGGGTCGGAAGCAACTTGAAGAATACAAGGGAATACTTAATTTATAGAAGAAGTGCTAGTGTCACAGAATCAAATCAAATCATGTCACATTTTTGGGAAAGTTAAATTTACTAATAAAGGTTGACCCTTTAAGTCATCACAAAGCTTGATGAAATAAACCAAACCGAACCGTTTCCTTTTTCGGGTATCGGTACAGTACGGCTTACGGGCATGAATTAGCGGTTCGGTTCGGTTCAGAACCGGTTTGCATCCCCGCTTTTTTGTTTCAGTTTTCATATTCGACAAGATTTGTCAAATAAAGCCGGAACAGGTCGGAAGACTTTTTCGCTAGCAAAACAATTAAGCTTATCTAAGAATTGGGACAAGGAAAAAATAAATTTAAAATTTTTGGAATAATAGTTTGCACATTAATCAATTTAATTGCTTTTCGACCTATATTGGGTAAAACTTGGGCCGAACCAAGACTCGAACAAAAACCTTCACCCAAAAAACCTTCAACCTTAAAATTATTATTTTCATGTAACTAAGACCGTCCGCACAAGACTCGTATCATTATCGTAGCGTATGCGACTCGATGTACGAGAGGCATACGATTTGTTGCTGCGCACGTGTGTTTAAAGAGAGACACGCACACGCTCGTCAGCTACGCGTAATCGTCGCAACATGCATGCAGCATGACGACTATCGTCAAGCAGTGGCAGTCACCTCTCGTCGTGTACGAGCGTACACTTGCTTTTTGTTTACATTTTTTCTATGAGCTTTATATGTATTAATGAAAGACCAAATTATGAAATTTTTGCATTTTATGGCTTTACTACCATTATCAGCTCCTTACATGTATTTTTTAACATTCTGTAAAATGTGTGAAATTTTATATCGCCTTCTGCTAATTCTTCAGTGGCAATAAATAATTTTCTTTTGGCACCCAATACTTTTTTTGGACTTATTTTTTTCAACAAAACTAATTCGTCTACATCGCTTGACAATATGCTTTGTGTTTTGAAGATTGAAAATTGCTTCGTATGCGGAGCAATAGCCGCATCGTAGCCGGTTCGTATCGGCAAATTCATGACGAGACGATGACGCTACGATGACGATACGAGCCTTGTGCGGAGGGCCTAACACGAGCATTTTTGACACGATTGTTTTTTACACACATGTCAATAATTTGAGTTGCCTTCTTGACACCTGTAAAGAAAAAAATAATTTGTTCCATACGTAAATTTCTGAACGTAATGTCTGAAAATAATTATTTTTTAACATCAATGTTATTCATCATGGCGTGAAAATAATTTTTGTGCATTTTACGAACCCTGGTACATTTTGGTTTGAATTGACTGCAGGCCATCTAAAGACCTAGCTTGCTGATCACTGGCATCTAAAAACAAACCCCCGAAAAACAATACTAAAATACCGGCTAGAGCAGAATGGTCCCAAAGCCAATTTTTTTTGGCATAATTTCTAATAATTGAGATATTTGCGAGAAACTTGGTTTATACATATGTTTTGAGCCCCTAGATGACTTACTAAGATTAGCTTAATTTAAACTATTATTTTATATAGCTGCCATGTAACGGATCTGAACGACAAGCAGCAACTTTATTGTTTTTTAAACTATTTAACTGAAATTCAGTTTGTACGCGAATTTTAAGCTTGTAAGGTGTCCCATCAAATTTAGTTCGAATTACGACACTATTTCATTTATCTACCATATAAACGATTTAACCGATTTTCACTTACTCTGTTGTATTTTAAACGATTGGTCTGAAATTCGGTTTGTACACATATTTTTAGCTCCCTAGGTGTCCTACCAAATTTGGTTTAATTTGGACCATTATTTCATAAAGCTGCTATATAACCGATCTGGCCGACTAGCATGAATTTTTTTTCTCATATGGAAAATAGTATTTTTTTTTGGCTTATTTTTCTTAATGAACAGACTTTCTTTTTATTTTTAAAATATAAAATCGGAAACAGATAAGCAGTTCTTCAAACTCAAACTCAAAGTAGTCTGAAAACTTCGAGATTTTACGGAATTGGATACAAACGAGGAAGCCCAATTAGACTGTCGTATAGAGGACACTTTAATGAACAATATTGCATTAACAGTTACGAAAATTAACAAAAATTTTACTCCACGAAACATAATGACTTTGAGGTTAAGCTCGCCTAAAACAGCACACAACAAAAACATGTAAAACAATACATAAAAAAAATCAAAAGATAATAGAAATAGAATATTCTGGTATTTTCAGGCATAAACTTAAAAAATTTCCATTAAGATCGATCTATTATAACATCCGATGATTTCGTGTCACGCGTTCAGCCCCAGCAAGATTTTACGCCACGTTCAGACGCTGCTCCGGAGCAGCTTCTTAAGCCGACTGGACCGGGGGGGCTGGGGCAGTAAAGTCTGCAGCTGTCGAGCCTGCCGATTGTCGAAATTTTTGTATATTTTTTTTTTTCGGTGCGTAGACATCCCAGACGACAATATTCCACTTCAAGTGATTTGTTGTCCGAAGTGTGCACGAAGAAGTTTTCCAGACGCAAACGGCAGCGGTGGGAGGAGGCTGGCCACAGCAGCCCCCCGGCTACGCACGTAAGAACACACCAAATTTACGCGTCTCTGAACTTTGACCCTCAGACGTTGCCTGCTTCAACTGTAACCTTTGTGCGTGCGTCTGCACCGGCAGGAGCTGCTCCCCTTTCAGTTCCACATCAAATTTTATGGCTCCTGATTTTTGTTGCTGTCTTTGTTTGGCTTTTTTTTTTGTTGTTATGCGAAATTAATTTGGAGAACTTTTCTCGGAAAAAATATGGTACGCAATTCACAATTCGGACGAAATCGGGAGTGTCTTTCATGGGCAGGTCATTATTGTTGCCGACGGGTAAAGTAATCGTAGAAGGTCAAAGTTCAAAAGTTTACAGGGCTAATGAACGGCTTGTGTGTGTACGAAAAAGAGACGTGAGATGTTGACAGGCTTAAAGTTGAACCTGAAATTAGGTACAGTATTGTGTGTGAAGTTTAAGAGTGATAAATTTAATAACCGACTAGAAAATTTGTAACTATGTTGACTGCAGCAAATCACAATCCTGATTTAAGGATCTTAACGATCTCTCGACTCTGCATTTAGTATTAATAAATACCAAGTTTGGGGAAGCTACCATCAGTGTTAGGGAGTACTTAGGTACAAACCTTGATACAAATTTTGTGTACCTTCTAAGCAAATAGAAAGGTCGATAAACACTTTTAACAAACATAAAAAAAAACTTTATACTAAGCTAAGGTGCTCCCAACCTACACCAACTTTTTATTTATCCATTTTTGTACCCTTTTTGAAAACTCATTTGGCTTTTCCATTATTAGCAAGTTTATATCGGGTAACGTACGTAACCAAAAATAGGGGTTTTTTATTTAGCGTGAAAAATACAAAATTTTAAATGCAATCAACTTACTTTGCAAACACAACTTTTTCTGCCCTTGAAGCTGGGTTAAAAATTGAATCAAAGTATATCGCCAAAAACAAAGTTATTTAAAGAAATTTTTAGATAATTTGCACGTTGAATTATGTAACGTACGAACGAAATTCAGGCGGCTCTATAAAAACTGTGACCACTCGATCTGATATTAAAAGATATTGGTAAGCCACAACGAAATGCTAATAAAATGTCAAAAAGCAACTAGCAAGTCTTGCTTAGGTTTCGAAAAAATTGGATTATGGAAATAAAAAATATTCAATAAATAATTGCCTCTTATTAACATTTCCTTTCGTTGAAAGGCTGTTATGTGCGCCGATGTTGGCATATCAGATATTGTTCAATTCTTTACGGGTAATCCAAAGAATTTAACAAATGGCAATCAACATTGAAATGCGCGTCTGTGAGTGCATAAAGTTCTCTATTTCAAGAACCAGAATTCCACCAAAACGTATGAAAAAAAATTTAATGAACGTACTCTCACTCTATGTGCTCACAAAAAATCTTTTTAAATTTGATAAACACTTGCCTTTTCTTTTGGCAAAAACGATTTTGTTGATTACACTGCAAAATCGCTGAAAAACAAGTAAGAAAGTCGGTCAAGCTGTAATATACTCTGTACCTGTTCGTATATAATTGATAGCTTTAAAGTGTGGTGTCACACAAACTGTGCAAGTGCTGCCCATCACGATTACGGGCAGTGCTGTCCAGCGTAATTATTTGTTTTGCTTATCACTCGAATATCGTTCAACTAATCTGGAAACGGTGTATGGTGGATCGATAAATAATGATGATTTAAATACATGCCCAAAAGGTTTGAACAATCTTTCTTTAAAATTGTGGATGATATGCGGTTTTTCCAAATTGCGCGGAAGGCAGGGGGCGTGGCAAAAATCCAAACTAAACTTGACCTGTCTGCAAGTATAAGAATTATATGTTCCAAACATATTAAAGCTCTAGCTCTTACCATCTCTGAGATCGGACAGATCGAACAGATTCGGCTGTTGATGGTGATCAAGAATATAAATACTTTATACATACATTTGCACAAACCCAATATATTCTTTGTACCCACGGTATAAAGTTAAAAAAAAGTACTTTAATTTTAAATACGATTTTCATTTTATATAGCATATATGTACTTTATGTGGTCGGAGACGCTTCCTTCTATGCGTTGCAAACATCTGAACAATTTTATAAAACCTTCTACAAGTGTATACAAATGATCATATAATTGTATCCATCCATAAATAAAGCGAACCGTTATCTTTAGGGATTTTTAGATCGATTTGGATTTGTAAAATGTCTTTACGAATACGATTCTTAAAATTTCTCCATTTTGAACAATAAAGTAAATAAAAAGACAAATCATAAGGATCTAATCGTTTTTTGACTCGTCCCAATAACTATGGGCCCTGTTCCGAATTTCGAGTCGATTTTCGTGTAAACGATTGTATTTCGAATTCAAGTTGAATAAAAGTATATGTAAGTGACAATCAAATCTGTGGTTACTAGATTCCGTTGTCCGATTCTCTCGAATTGAATACACTTGGAATTAAGCAGCCGGTTTCGACTGCTCAATCAATTCCGAGTTTTCTAATACTTGATCTAGTAACCGTAGGTTTATTTGTCACCTTCTATACAACGCTATTGAATTCGATGGCAAAATACTAACGTTTACACGAAAATCTACTCGAAATTCGGAACAGGGCCGAATGTTATTTTCTCTAATTTTTAAGATATTCCGCATGGAAAATTAGCTGCTTAGGTCAATCATAGCAGACTTTTCTCATTAGTTTACTGGGGAAATTTTGGTATTTTATGAACTTCTTAGGACTTACATATATTCAAATTTGTGGACCAAATAATTTAATTATGCATTAAAACTGATTATTGGCAGCTGCAAATTACATATGAAAATCGGGCTGATGGGAAAAGCCTAAAGGAAGGAATCAGCAATCAGCGCTATTTTCTGCTACACAATGCTCTGTCATTTGGTAGCACCTCCAACTAATGTTCACTTGATGATAGGAATTCCCCCCAGGCAGCAGAGATCCAGTAGAATTTTTTTTCTGTCCTCTTCTCCCCCCTTCAACACAAATGACCCCATCATCCTGAGGCCACATTCTCCCCTACTATCAATCCGCAAAAAAAAAGACACGCAGGGCAAACGACATTAGCGGAAAAAAGGGCATCTGTTTGATATAAAACCATCAACACGAGACGCTTCTTCGTGCACGCTCTCAAGGTGCATCGAACTCGGAATCTACGATGTGGTATCGACTACCAACAACAACAACAGCAATAATTACGCCTCAGCTAGATCGCACACACATGTATGGATGGAGATGGGGAGCAAGACTGGATGTGGGAAGGCGCACAGGCGCAAAGAGCACAAGTAGCCCCGAGAACCAAATGGAAAATGGAATGGAATCGAAGCGCATAAAATGAAATGTGTGCCCATGCCCTGTGTCTGAGGTACTTACTCCAACAACAACAACAACAACAACAATAACGGGGTGAATGGACGCAAGGTGACGTCGCAGTCGCGTCTGACGCTACGGGATTTGCGCGCCAAAATCGTTCCCCTTTTTTTCTTGCAACAGTCCAAAGTTGACTTTGTTTTGACGTTGACCAGAGAGGGAGAGCGAGCATGGATGGATGGATGGGCGTGGCCCTGGGAACAGAGCACACTCCGAGAAACAGGAGCACAGGCCAGACGCCAAGCCAACCGCTTCCCCTCCCCCCCGTCCACCAGTTTTGTGAGTTTTGCTTTGATCCCCTCATTCTGTCTGGCAATTCGTTTTGTTTTTGTACACATTGCCATTGCATTGCAGTTCGCCCGCCATTTGCCATTCCCAGTACCCAGCAGCATACTGGGTACACCATTCGCAGTCATCATAGCCATCATGTAATGGCCCCAGCTCCATCGTCAGCGTCGTTTGTTGGCTTTGTTTACAAGCATTTGATGGACCACTAAAGCCGCACCACAGAATGCGCGGGATTTGGTGCCACCACCGCTCCCCCATGTCCCTCTTTTTTCTGGGGCTGGGGTATGTGTGTGTGAGTACGCTTGGGCGAATTATGACAGGCAAACGTGTTGCGTGCGCGGGAAAGGGGAACGTGGACGGGGGGACAAAGACAATAAGAAATGTCGAGAAAATTGTTATACTCTTGCTCGCTGCTCGTTTTCTGTCATTGGCATTGCCAATGCCCGCCATTTCCATTACCATTTCCATTTGCTTTTCTTATTTTTTTTTTATTAGTTGTACTTTATTGAATTCGTCGATTGAATGAATTGCTCAATGAGCTGCTGAGGAAATTGGATGGATAATCGGGCGTGAGAGGGTCGAGTTTGATGCTTTTTGGGTGGGGGAAATGGCTAAGTGATGGAAAATTATGACATTTAGTTGATCAATTTGAAGGAGATGGAACTTACCCTAAGGGCGCTTGAAGTGCCATTTGGGTAGTGATTGGGCAAGCCTTAGTGCTGCACGGTCGCCATTTTATCTGTATCTTCATTCTCTATTATCTTTTCCTCCTCCTTTTCCTCTTGCATAGACTTGCTCTCCGTGTCCTTGGTATAATTATATATCTCGTTTTGTAGCTTCAAAGCGCGATCCAACATATCCATCAATTTGACTTCCTCTTGCTTATTCAATATACTCAATCGTTTGAACTCACGTTGAAGATTTAATTTGCGCTTCTTGATATCATTTATTAGCAAATTTTGTTTATCGATTTCCTGACATATATTAGTATACTCTCGATATTTGGAGAGATTCAGTTCATTATCCTCGCTTTCTTCGCCCAATAGTTCGAAGGGATCATCTTCATCCTTAATAGCTTCATTTTCGCTTAATTGTTCGTCCATGACTTGCTCTGACATGTTCTTTAGTTCAATAGTATTCCAATAGTAGCACAAATCTGGCACGCAAAAATTTTGTATATTTGTTTCGATTTACTCAGAGAACACTCATACAGCAAACTCAATTATTTAAAGGCATTTTAAGCTTAAGCTACTTAAACTTTGACGAAACGAAACTTTTTTTGAATCAAAATTCACACAAAATGAGGGTTTCGCGACTTTGGAAAAACCAGAGGAAGTACACGTTATCTGATTAAAGGTAATACTTTTAGAATATCAAATACCATTTGTGTATAAATTATATTAACAATTTATTCATTATTGTAAATTTTATTAAGTCAGTTTAATGAGTTTTTAAAATAATTATTATAATTATAATTAAACGTACGGGCAATCTGTTCGTAGTGGGAACAATAAGCGATCTTGTTGATTATTTCAATCGCCTTACCGCTATTTATTTATTTATTTTTAGTTTTACAGGTGGATAATGGATAGTAGTATCCCAGTTTTAGCCTCGGAGATCGAAAATTAAGAAATGGTTTTGAACCGATTCCAGTTGATCTTACTAGGGAGAGGTTCAGTCGCTTAGTGACATAGGGGTCATTAAATTCCTTACATTATCTTTTAAGAAAACCAAACAAAAAGTTTAATGAAATTAAAATCGGATTAAAAATATAAATCAAATACATTTCGGTACATACATTAAAACAGAACAGCAACACAAAGCACAAATAAAGAAAACAACAACTAAGCCCAAAAATTTCCACGACAAAACTGTCAAAAATCAACGAGATCGTTTTGAGTTATTGAAGATAACACAAAGGGAGGCAAAAAGCGGCAGCTAAAATAAACAAATTTAGAATTTTAAAACATTAACTAATATTATGAAATAAGTTCTATTCCGGGGAATGACGAGCAACAACACTTTTACTTTAAATGAAATTTAACTATTTGGCTGGATGCAACACTAAAAAAACCACCAGATGTTATAACGTGAGTACAGCTTAAATATATAATGAATACCTTCCTTTTCAATATTTATATTTAAATGATTTAATATTTTAATAACATTTTTTCAGTAAGAGCTCACTTTCATGCAACTTAAAAGGGTCCGGTTGGAATAGAACAAAAACAACTTTACCATTAAGTTCCATTTTCTTGTAGGAGATGGTGAAGTCACATTTGGAGACAAATTTTAAAATTTGACAGTTTTGATTTTTGACCTATGAAACCAGACCATCATAAGGATGACAGACAGAGTTTAAGGGCACTAGAACTAGTTTTTGTGACCGACCGTTTATATGGAAGCTATATGCTATAGTCATCCGATTTTGATAAATTTTTTTAAGATTGTGTGAAAGCATATAAAACTAATTGGTGATGCTACGATGGAAATCAAAAAAGTTTTTCTCACTAGAACTAGTTTTTGGACCGACCGTTTATATGGAAGCTATATGCTATAGTCATCCGATTTTGATCAATTTTTCCGGAATTGTGTGGAATCATATGAAACTAATATATACCACGATTGGTGACGCTACGATGGAAAACAAAAAAGTTTTTCTCATTAGAAGTAGTTTTTGGACCGATCGTTCCTATGGCAGCTATATGATATAGTCATCCGATCCGGCCGATTCCGACAAATGTGCAGCGTATTTGTACTTAAAGGCATTTTGCAAAGTTTGGTCAAGATAGCTTTAAAACTTAGGGAGGAGATAGCATAGAAACAGACGGACGGACAAATGGAAATGAACTCAGCTCGTCATGCTGATCAATAATATATATACTTTATGTGGTCGGAAATGCTTCCTTCTATGCGTTACAAACATCGTGACAATTTTAATATACCCTCTGCAAGGGCATAAAAAAAGATACCTTTTTGCTGGTTGACAAAACGAATTGTCATAATTTTAAAGTGTGCAATTTAGAAGTTTGGGATCTGATGCAATTGTACAATTTGTAAATTACGGGTTTAATAGGAGAAACATACTTTTATTCAATATTAATACCAACCAACAAAATTGGATTGGTTTTTCTAGAAAACTATTAATCAGAATGACAGGAATTTTTAAACATTTATTCATTTATACATTAATATGCTGAAAAAATTGAGATTTATCATAATTCCAATAAAAGTTATTTGATAACACCTGAATTGTGAGAACTTTCAGGTAAGAATTATTGACTACCATTTCAAAACGCGCTGGACAGTCTCTGTTTATTAATTTGTTATCAATAGGTTGTTTGACCGTTCAACAAATATCAAACCTGCCAAACTCACCAAAATAGGTCTAACTTTTGTCCGCGTTCCGCTTCGCCACCATCAGTACAGCCGCCAAAAAGTTACTAAAATTGAATTTATTCTTTAATATTTATCAATTTATATCCCCCGCATTGCTTGCAAGTCGAATTTACACCAGAATCCCGCCCGCAATAAAAAAATCAAGCACTCCCTATTTTACCACATCTTTGGTGGGTTTTCCAAGATTAGAAAATTATTTTTCCATCCATTTGGCCTGTACAATACTTTCAAACCAAATTTCGTTTAGAGCAGCTCGAAAAAAGAGTTTGGCCATAAATCCACCCTCGCCCCATTTTCCGACCTTGAGAGTAATTTTTTCCACAGTAGCTTTTCCGGGGGTTTTCCACCACTTGGAGGTGGAATTTTCCATATGGAAACTTCTGTGAAAATTTCAGCTTTCTATCTTTTACCCTTTAGGCTCTGCCCAGATTGCCAATTAGTGAGGACAAAACTCTTTTATAGATATAGAGAAAATCAAGTAAGAGCGCAGCGGTCGAGTGCCTTACTGAAACACGCAGCCGACGCCGCAGTCGCGACGCTGGCCCAGTTACTTATTGACCGTTCTATATAAGATAGATTTTTACCTTAACTAAATCAACTTACTTTTTGAATAAACTAAATCCAAAGACCAGTTAAATTAATCTTATTAAGAACACAGCCGATCGAACTTTTGTTTTATATGTAGTAGAGTTGTGCCGATGTTCATGAACTAGTTCGAATGAACTATTCATTTAAATGATCTAATGAACTAGGTCTCAGTGTTTGAACTATTGTTCATTATTTGAACTTTAGTTCATTTTATGAACTATTGTTCATTTTTCGAATTATAGTTCATCAATGGTGAACTATAGTTAATTTTTTAATGGAAAACCATTCGATTTAGAAAAATTAAATAATCAAATGAAAATTGAAAAGGTAAGTTTGCTGCAGAATTGGTTATTAAAAAAAACTACAGTTTAAAAAACGAGCTATAGTTCAAAAGTGAATAGTTCATCAAAAAATGAACTATATTTCATAAAATGAACTAGTTCGTTGGTGAATAGTTCATCAAAAATTGAACTATAGTTCACAAAAAAGAACTATAGTTAACAAAAAAGAACTATAGTTCACAAAAATGAACTATAACTCGAAAGTAAATAGCTCATCAAAAAATGAACTAAAGAACTAGGTCATTAAAATGAACTAGATTCTCCAACTCTAATATGTACTTGCTATAAAATTAGACACGTGCACATCCTTATCGGAAACTCACTAATATTTCAAACAAAGAGACAAAGGCATTTTTTTTATAAATAATACCATTTAGTGCAATAATTCAAGATTGATTTTTGTTAATTGTTTTTTATATTTTGAAAACCACTAAAATTTGGTTTGTAACCCAATCAAATGACTCTATCCACTATCTGAGTCCGTATCATTTAAAAAACACTGTCTAATCTCTGGTTTTTTTGAATGATACGGACCATGTATAAATAAATCTTCTTCATCGAGATCTAGATCCGTTGCACAGTTCTGTAGTTGTAAATCACGCTTGATCATTTGGCGAAGTTTTATATTCTCTTGATTCAGACAGTTGAGTAGACGCTTGAATTCGCACTTATCCTTATGGGTTTTACATTTCTTGTGCTGCACAGCATGTAAACCAGACATCAATTTATTTATAGATTCCTTTTGCCTATCAATTTCTTGAACCAGTTCTAAATGTTCTTTGTATTGTGGTGGGTCTTCCTCCGAGTCGGAATTATTTTCTACCAAAAGTTCAAAGGGATCTACTTCGACTGGCTCAGCAGCAATGTCTTTTACTTCTGCATTTTCTGAACTCACTTCAGTGAGGTCTGAACTTGCAAAAGATTCTACGAAATCGTCGTCATCCGAATCCCAGCCAGCACCAACCAAATTACGAAGTTGAGCTCGATTCATTTAAATTTTAAACAAAATTGACAACTTTGTACTAGGTCATATAGAATCCATCGTCCGAGTCTGATTCATCTTGAAAACATTGTTGGGTCTTTGTGGCCTCAGTGGAACAAGGACAACGTATGGTAGTACTCTGCGTTCCCGCTAAATATAAATCTTGCTCAAACTGCGTAATCTCCATTTCCAGTTCGCCGTAATGACGTCGCGAACCAAAGTTCTGTAGTTGTACAGCTCGATTGATCATATTGCGCAGTCGTACATCCTCTTGCTCTTGACAGATGAGCAAACGCTTGTATTCACGCTGATTTTTTGTGGTCTTACAATTCAGATTCTTCAGGGCATTGGCACGAGTCTTTAATTCAGTTATAATACCATTTTGTTGATCGATTTCTTTGATTAGTTCGAGATATTCTTTGTATTGCCTTTGTTCTACTTCGTTGTCCTCATCATTTTCATTGAGCAGCACAAAAGGATCTTCTTCGGCCTCCTCAGAAGCTTCGTCTTCAGCTTCTTCTTCGAGGGATTCTTCATTGGTGTCTTCTTGGGCTGGTTCAATGTCTTCAGAACCAGCCACTGCTTGAACCTCAGCATCAGACATTTGATTGGGTTACTAAAAACATTTAATTTTGAGCTCGAATAAAATTTTGTTGACAAGAAATGGGATCATTTCTCTTCCCTTTTTTTTTCAACATTTTCCTGCAACATTGTGTCCACATTTCGCTTACATTTCAGGGATCTGCTTGATGTGTCATCATCCGAATGGCGCATCATAAAAATATGTAAGCGATGCAAAGCGTGTGCCGTCATTATGTCTGATGGCTATAAAACCCTGAACTTTGTTGGAAAGCTTCTAGTCATCAATTCCGAAGTGTTTGACTCTCTGGCTTTACAGGTATTACGTTATTATTATCGGGGTATAAAACGCAGCTTAACTACCGATAGGGAACCCATGCACTTAATGCCAAATTAAATGCATTCTCTGATGAGGTGGTGGGGTAGGAAGTTGATTTATGATGTCAAGTTATGCCCCTCTGAGGCATAATCCAACGGATTCTGTGCAGAAATCACAGCACGGCCATAAAAGCAGGAAAAGTGCGAGCAGTTGACAGCGCAACAGCTGCAATAAAACATAAATTTCATGGAAAAAGGGAAAAGGAAACGGAAATGCGTGCATTAAGCGGACAGCCAAAGAGTGAGGGGGAGAGAGAGAGGGAGAGCCTGAGCTGAAAACCACTTAACTGACACTTTCCTTCAACGGTTTGTGGTTTGTTTTTTTGGGGAAAGCGTGTGTGCGTTTCTTTGAGACACTTTGCAGTTCCCTCTTGGGCAACAAAAAACTAATTTTTTGGCATAATTCCCGCAGCCATTTGCTCTGTCCCTGAAAGTGACAGTTGGATTAGCTTATGTGCTGTGAGGATTAGTGATTAACTCGACTGCTCTTAAGGCATTCACTCTGTGGACTAATCGCTCAAATGCCATAGATTTCTTTCGTGATCAAAAAAACTTATTGAATTATTTTTCTCCAAAATTAACGAATCTGATGTTTGTTTTTTTTTTTTTTTGTAAAATACCTGCACCGTCATTTGGCAGGATTGGGTAATCGTGTCTATTTTGATTAAATTAAATTATTTGCAGCTATTATTTAATATTTTGGTAAATGTTAAGTAGTCAAAATTAAACAGATCATTTAGGAAGAATCCAGCAACTTTTTATATATACTATTATTTATACTGTCCTATTAATAATTATATAGCTAGACATTTGTTTATTCTTTATATAAATACTAGCATATAACCCGGCGCGCTTCGCTTCGCCACAATCAGTATAGCCTCCAAAATAATGAAAAAAACTTTGGCAATGATACCATCCCCGCCCCCATTTTAAGACCATCAGAAATGAGAAAATTATTTTCCACCTACTTGGCCCGTTAAGCGTACAAACGCTAAAACCACCCCGTCACCCATTATCCGACCTTGAGGGTGAGTAAGCGCAAAACTAAAAACTTTATCCTATTTAATTGGCCCATAGAGCTTTCAAACCAAATTTAATACATATCGGCTAAAAACCCACCCCTGCACCCATAATCCGACCTTTGCAGTGAACTTCTCGAATTAAAAAAACATGTGTTTCCATTTATTCTGACCCTAGATCTTACAAAACGAATTTTATTCAGATCGGCTCACAAATTGCCATTGTCACTGAACCGAAATACGCCCACCATTATTCTTGCCTGTGGGCAGAAATTCTACCACCGAGAAATCAAATGTCTAATTATTTTCTATAATGTGTTCACAAACCGATTTTGAAACCAATCGGATTAAAAATAGGTTTTACCATATGGAATTTTCCGACTTTTCGTGCGGATTTTCCAACATTGGAAAATCTCAAGTCTAATTATTTTGCATACTATCCTTACAAACCGAGTTTGAAGTCAATCGGATAAAAAATAGTGTTTTCCATATAGAATTTTCCGGCCATTTTCCTTGTGGGTGGATTTTCCACCAACAAAAAATCACATGCCTAATTATTTAGCAAACTACCCTTACAAACCGAGTTTGAAGCCAAACGGATGAAAAATAGTTTTTTCCATATGGAATTTTCCGGGAATTTCCTGACTTTTCGGGCGCATTTTCCAACATAGGAAAATCTTATGTCTAATTATTTTGCTTACCATCCCCACAAACCGAGTTTGAAGTCAATCGGATGAAAAATAGTTTTTTCCATGAAGAATTTTCCGGCTATTTTCCTTGTGGGTGGATTTTCCACAATCGAAAAATCACATGTCTAATTATTTAGCATACTATCCTTACAAACCGAATATGAAACCAATCGGATGAAAAACAGTTTTTTCCTTATGAAATTTTCCGGGAATTTCCCGACTTTTCGGGCAGATTTTCCATCATCGGAAAATCTCAAGTCTAATTATTCTGCTTACCATCCTCACAAACCGAGTTTGAAGTCAATCGGATGAAAAATAGTTTTTTCCATGAAGAATTTTCCGGCCATTTTCCTTGTGGGCGGATTTTCCGAAATCTGGGAAACAGGTGTCCAATTATTTCGCTTACTTTACTTACAAACCAAATTTCAAGTCAATCGGATGAAAAACAAAATTTTCCCCATAGTAGGTTTTCCGGGAGTTTTCCACCCCTTAGGGGTGGAATTTTCCAAAACCCCGCCTTAGTGCTCACTTTCAACTCATAAGGAAACTTCTGTGAAAATTTCAGCTTTCTATCTCTTACCGTTCAGGCTCTGCGTTGATTGCCAATGAATCAGTCAGTCAGTCAGTCAGTCAGTCAGGACAAACTCCTTTATATATAGAGAGACGAGTCACTGAATAAGAGTCGCTAAATAAGAGTCACTGAACAGAAGTCAATGAACAAGCGTAATTGAACAAGGGTATCTGAACTATAGTAACTAAACAATGGTAGTTGATCAAGAGTCACTGAACAAGAGTAGTTGAACAAGAGCAACTCAACAAGAGTAATTGAGCAAGAGTCACTGGACTAGAGTCACTAAGCAAAAGTTCATAAAAAGAGTTACTAAAAAAGTCATTGAGCAAGAATCACTAATTGAACAAGAGTCCCTGAGCAATAGTCATGGGAAAGATTCACTAAACAAGAATAGTTGAACAAGAGTCACTGAACAAGAGTAACTCAACAAGAGTAATTGAACAAGAGTCACTAAGCAATAGTTCATAAAAAGAGTCACTAAAAAAGTCATTGAGCAAGAATCACTAAACAAGAGCAAATGAAATAGAGTTTCTGAGCAATAATCAATGAGTAAGAGTCACTGAACAAGAGTCACTGAACAATAGTCACAGATCAAGTATTACCAAACAAGAATAACTGAACAGAAGTTAATGAACAAGAGTAACTGAACAGGAGTAACTGAACAAGCGTAATTGAACAAGGGTAGCTGAACAAGAGTAGCTAAACAATGGTAGCTGATCAAGAGTCACTGAACAAGAGTCACTAAGCAATAGTTCATGAAAAAGAGTCACTAAAATAGTCATTGAGCAAGAATCACTGAACAAGAGCAAATGAGCAAGAGTCCTTGAGCAATAGTCAATGAGCAAGAGTTACTGCACAAGAGTCAGTAAACAATAGTCACAGAACAACTATTACCAAACAAGAGTCACTGAACAGGACTCAGTGAACAAGAGTAACTGAACAAGAGTCACGGATTAAGAGTTACTGATTTAGAGTAACTGAACAAGAGTCACTGAGCAAAAGTCACTGAACACAAGAAGCTGAACAAGAGTCACTGAACAAGAGTTACTGAACAAAAAAGAACAATTGAAGAAGAACATGTTCACTTGTTCACTCACTCATGAACAACCCAATGTAATTCAGATACATTCAGCCATGCTTTCATTTATGCTTTAGCAAAAATTATGCGATTTGTTCGCCAAGTCGTAATAGTTGGGTCTACGAAATTCGCAAATCGAAATATTTCACAGCTTTAAAACCAGCGAAAATTAAGTTTGTGAAATAAAAATTAAATGGGAAAAGTCGCTTGAGTGAAGGCCTCAATTCATTAAAAAACAATTTTTATCACATTCCTAAACAATTTAAAATAATTTTTGCGGACATTCTTATACTATTCAGATTAAATTATATTATTTAACAATTTCTTCCGGATTACTCCCAAAATTCAACAAGCAGCAAAACTACCTTAGAATTGACTGCGGCTATTACCGAAGAGTTTTCCCAAACCGGTTTCTGTTATGTGAAACGTTGCAGAACAAAATAATCGATAATAAAAAATAATCGATAACAAAAAGTTGCAAATTTTGAATCACGCAAAATTCAAATAGAACGTATTTGTATATGCTCAAATCGCAATTAAGTGAAATCCGAAGCCTAGCTTTTAATATTTTTTACGAAATCACCAGCCCAAATTACGTAAGCCTAGAAAAACTTCAAACAATATTTTTACAATCAACCATTTCATTTCCCGTAGCATTTTTCTTGCAACAAACGCGTTGAAGCTGTCAGCCATGACACAATTTTGACCCTTCCCTTGGCTAGTCCAAGGACATGACATAGTGTGGTATAGGACAAAGTGCCAGCGCATCATTAGCCTCTTGGCCCTGTTCCTCACTCTCTCCAACGCCCACAATTTTTTTCTCTCAATAAGTTTTCGATTTTCTCAGATTACGCAATCGACATGTTAAACGCTTAAAGACTTTATACGTGGGAAACACAAATAAAAGAACTTAAGGAAACGAAAATTTCATTTGCAAGTTGAGCAAACACTTCCACACACACACGCACACATATGCATTGCACACACAGTCATCCTTTTATGGAGGTCCTTTAGCCAAACTCTTTGCTGCAACTTGCATGCAAGTTTTTCTTTTGAGTTTTCGCCGCTTTCTTCCTTGTACCATTTGTTTTGTTTGCTATTGTTGCGCCAAAGCTGTGCAATTCTTTTTTTTGTTTATGCTTCTGGAAAAAAAGCATAAAATGATTTCATTAAAAAAGTTGTAAACTTTTTCATTTAATTTAACTGCAAACATCTTTTGTGCTGCAAAAGTAAATTCTACTTGGGTCCGGGGCAAACTATCTGCAGGCAGCATCTGTGGCGGCCACGCCTACCCATTGGCATCATTTTGCGCGTTTTGAATTGAGAGAAATGGAGATGGAGGGACACACAGGGAGAAAGGGAGATAGAGAGAGAGTCAGGGATTCAATTAAACTTTTCCATTTCAATTCATTGCAAATTTGCAAAATCTTCTTCGGCTTTTCACTTTCGAATTGTAAAGGTAAATCAGGCTCATCTCGTCTCTTGACTTGTGACAAAAGAAAGTTGCAAACTTTTTTTACTGTTGTTTATGCGGGGAAATATTTATATTCAACCATGGACAATACAAATTGCATAAATGAACATTTTCGAAGATATGACAAATCTGAAGACCCTTGAGTAAGAAATAAAAGAATTTAATTTTGTCTAATTAGGGTTTTTTAATTAAAAGATAATTATTTGATCTTGTGGATTCTAAGTAAAGTTTCAGAATGCACTTTGTTATTTGATACCTAAAAATTTACATTGCAAAATAGGCCCCCAAAAACCTTACAGAAATTAGAGATGGGCGTGGTTAGGGATTTCCGTGGGTATACCGATTGGCGATATATTAATACTCAGTTAATAACAGTTATTAAAGACTTTTATTTAATTATACAGGAAATTATGCTTCCTAAAAGACTTTTATAATTATACTCATTTAAAACAGTTTTTTATAAGACTTTTAGGAAAAAGTTAATAAACAACAGCTACTAAAGACTTTTGTTTTTTACTCTCATTATGACAATTATTAAAGACTTATATTTTATCACTCTGAAATTTAAAGCTATTTGTTTTATTAAATTCAGTAAATAAAACTTATTCAGAGAATTTTAGTCTTAAATCACAATATAAAAGTCTTTAAATTTATTGTAGCTTCAACGTTTTGCCCTCTGCTTGAATGATCCATTGGAGGTAATTTATCATTAACTGCGATAAATAGAAAAGACTTTTATTTTGTGATTAATAATTATAAGTCTTTGACTGAGTTTTATTTACTTAGATTTTATAATAAGTCTTTGGATAACTGTTATTTCTGAGTAATAAAATAACAGTCTTTATTAACTGTTATACTCGGAGTAAATAGAACTTATTCTGAGACTTTTATTTTTAAATCACAATATAAAAGTCTTTAAATTTATTGTAGCTTCAGCGTTTTGCGTTCCGCGTGAATGATCCAATGTATGTACCTTTTCATTACCCGCGTTAAATAAAAAGACTCTTAATTTGTGATTAAAAATTATAAGTCTTTAACTGAGATTTATTTACTATGTTTTCTGTTTTTTCTGAGTAATCAAATAAAAGTCGTACATAACTGTTATTTTTAAAGTTTTTTATAAAAGTCTTTAGATACTGTTATTTACAGAATAATATAATAAATATCTTTAATAACTGTTATACTCGGAGTCAAAAATAAATGTCTTGAATTACTGTTGTTTAAGGAGTGAAAAACTGAAAGTCCTTAAATCGTAATAAATGTTATTTGAAGCTTAAATAAAACTCGAAAATAACTCTTTAATGCGGACTTTAACAAAATAAGTCATAACTGTAATCGTCCCTGCATTTTGTGATTTAATAAAAGATTTTTAATTGATCCTTTCCCTGAAAAACGGGTACATCGAAGTCGCGCAGGCCCGACTTTAACTTACTTTACGAATTATGTGTTGTATGTTGTTGATATTTTTATACCCTTGCAGAGGGTATATTAAAATTGTCACGATGTTTGTAACGCATAGAAGGAAGCATTTCCGACCACATAAAGTATATATTCTGATCAGCTGCGGCTAGTCCCGTTGTCCGTCGTCGTGTCCGTCCGTCGTCGTGTGTCGGTCCGTCGTTCTATGTATCTCCCCCAGTTTTAAAGCTATGACCAAACTTTGCAAAAAGTCTTTAATACAAATACGCTAGTCGGAACGGCCGGCGGTACTATATCAACCAAACGTCGGTAAAAACTATTCAGAAAAACTTTTTTGTTTTCCATCGTAGCGTCACCAACTGGTTTAGTTATTGCTTCACACAATCTGAAAAATTATCAAATCGGATGACTATCATATACTCCATACGTCTCAAAATATTCAGTGGAAAAACTTTTTTGTTTTCCATCGTAGCGTCACCAACGTGGTATATTATTTATTTTCAACAATTCTGAAAAATTATCGAAATCGGATGATTACATATACTCCATATAAACCTAAGTCAGTGAGAAACTTGTCTCTTTATTTGTTTTCGACGTCGGTCAAAACAATCAGGGAAAAACTTTTGGTTATCAAGGTAGCGCCTTTCAAAAACTCAGGGTATAACAGCGTAGATTTTACTTTTCAACTTCAGTGACTTTTTTTTACAATAAATTCTAGAAGTTCTAAGATTTCACAACATCTAATGTTATAAGTGTAATGAAATATATATCTTTCTTAAATTTTATTTTTTTTTTATTTTTTTTTTTGATGCTCGGATCTGTAATTTTGATCGCAGTTTTCAATACGCGTCAAATGACACCTCTGTTACCTTAATAAACATGTTTATTCTTAAGAAAAATCGTTATTTTCTTAAATATCCATAATATCGTTCTTTTTATCAACAAAATATATATCGAATATCAAAATGATACTTTTTCAATATCGAAAAAAAATCGATATATATATTTTTCAAATATCCGGCATTCCTACTCTCAACCACTATTAGATCGGTTAAATCTGGTGCGGAACCGATATTGTACCATTTAAATGCCTCATCCCATATTTGTCGAATAAAATTAAAATTACCAACCCACTCCCAAAATTTCAAGTTCATTGTTTTAATTTAGTTCAGAAATTGATCCGGTTCAATCTGGTTTAAAACCAGTAAAATATCTAACTAAATATTACTAATCTACTGTCCTATTTTCTACTGCTTAGCTTTGATATTTTCTTAGATATGGTTCTAAACGACTTTTGAAACGGTTCAAACTTTTTCGGAACCGGTACTGATTCAGGAAAATATATATCTCCATACTACGAACCTGCACACCAACTTTGAAGGTTAAAACTTAAACTTTATTAGGATGGGGCTTTGACAACTTTTGAATCGGATTTAGGCCGCTCCTTTGAGCGGCATTTTAGAGAGTACTATAAAAATATCCAGATGTTTTAAAAGAGGTAATGGTTCTTTTGCACTTAATGGTATTGAAAAACGACTTAAACAGGGTTTGTTGAGTGTTTGTAGAGAAAACCATAAGAGCTTTTTCAATTTGGTTTTTTTTTATATGTTTTGTTAATTAAATATTTAAGAAAATAAAAAAAAAATGTTTGGAACTCGAGGGCTGTTTAAAAGGTGATCGGCCTGCCAGATAAGGTCTCCCAAAAAAAGGTGTATAGGTGGTGGCCATGATTTCGGGACTCCAGGTTATCAAAAAATTAAATCGGAAAATGAGATTATGATCAGAATTGATGTAATTCTGGCCCGTACCTAAATAACATTTTAAAATATTTTTTTTGAAAAATTCGCGTGGTTTCGAAAAAACGCGCTCAAAGTTTTGAGCAATGTATAAAATACTCACTTAAGCGATAACTAAAGTGGCTATATCTATCAAACTATTTCGAATTTTTGAGAATGGTTTAAAGGGGATGAAAGAAGAATGTCCAAGTTATAACAGTGCAAAACAAAAAAAAAATCGAAAAAAATAAATTTTAAAGGTAGAAGACTCCCTTAAGGATACGCAAATGGAAATTTTAATATCTCTAAAAAGAATAAAATTATATTCACTCAAAATGGATCTTAATGGGTCCATTTTGCTAGAACAATATAAATTTAATTTTTTTTAATTTTTAAAGATCGGTAAATTAACTAAAAATCATCTCATATTTCGTTCATTGCTTAAATGAAAAGTAGTTCATTCACTTATTTGCTACTTTCCTCACTTCGATCTCTATTATATAAAAAAAAACTTGTCTAAACTTAATGATGCCATAGAATGTCATTCCCTTGTACTTGAAGTCCCATCCTTTTCTACACAAGAGCTATGCGAGGGCGTTTTGCTGGTGCAACTACTTACTTCAACCAAGGGCCTGCGGGGTGCTGGAGGGGTTCGTTATGGCTTGCGTTGGTTGGCAAAACTCATTACAACGCCGCATGAGTGACATTTCCACGCTGTCAACATGACACATTTCATAGAGACGACAACGCATTCCTTGGCATGCAAGTCACACATACATACATACGCAGAGTAGCTTAATGCCACCCCCTCTGAGTGTAACTCCTCCTCCTCCTCCTCCTCCTCCTTCTCTCTTCCCCCAGCCATATGTTGCAATATTGTTGGGTTTGGGGCAACTTTGGAATTACAACGCATTTCTTCACTTTCGCATCGCTGGCTTCTAAGCTGATTATTATTATTATTGTTGTCGTTGTTGTTGCTTTTCCGTATTGGACCCAGCAACATTCTTTTGTTTCTTTTTTCGTATGCGAAAATTGAATTTGCTACCCACCCGTCCACCTTTTACCCCTCCTCCTCTACCTCCTCCTTAGCCACTCGTTCTGCGTGTCACAATGCATTGCTGCCCGCTCTAATGGCAACGCATGTCAACATTTGCTGAGCTTTTGTGTTTAAATATTACTAATACGACATGTTGTGTGACATGATGAAAACTAGAGGGTGGTGGGTGTAGAAAGTGGGCGGAGTTGGGACGGCGCGACTTTAGCACGAAGCGTGTATTACGCTCATAATTGAATTATGTTTTGGATGTGGAAAAACAACGTCACTCTGAAGTACCAGTTGCTAAATTAGCTTGTTACCATTTTAGATGAAAGATAAGTGTAGCATTATGTTTGTTTTTCTGGATGGTGCTAATGATATATATTTGGATTATGGTTGAAGGAGACAGTCAATGCGTGAGTTCTTGTACTTACAATTAGTGATTATGCTCCAGTGTTGGAATATGGGAGTTACTTTTAATCAGTGGTGTCTAAATTACACAATGAAAGACTTAAGCATGTATTTTGGGGGTAATTCGTTTGCTTGCGTGAGCAAACATTCTTTTTGAGAATCATTTACTTAGTTGCAATATGTGCAAAGGAAATTATAAAGAACTGAGAGTGGAGTTATCTAATAGGAAATACAATAATAAATACTTATACGAATCAAGTAATAATAAACCCAAACCTACGAGACAGAAACATTAGGGCAGGTCACCACTATAGCTATAATGCACACGCAGCGGATCGAGTTGTCAGTGGAATCTCTTTTGCTGACACTCTGATTATTATTTAGAGGGCAAGCAACTGATATATTGTAGTTGCTGACCATTACAATTACCTACATTTCAACACGGAATACTTTTCACCAAATCAACACTTTTTCCAATTGTAACCATAATCAATAATCAACTATGAACAACTTTGACACATTGTTTTGTTGGCAAAAAAAATCAGTCTCAGTGTAACTTCCAACTGTTACTCTGTCGCTGTGTCTTCAGATCCCTAATAGTGCGCAACAAAGGATTACCTATCCGCAGTCCAACTGGTTCAAGTTCTAGTTGCGACGACCTCTTACAGACAGTTTATGTACTGTATGCATCACAGCTTACTACACCTACTTCGACAGTTACTTACAGACAGTATACTGTCTGTAGAACATATAAACAAGGCTGCACAACCTCCATAGTTTTAGATGAGATTCAGTTCGGGGGTTCGAATCCGGAAAGAATCTATACGTTCGGTTTGGGGACCGGTTTCTGCAACCCCTGAACCCCAGGTTTTGGTGCGAACCTTGGTTCGCGTGAAAATAAAAATACTTAGTTTTTATGACTTGCTTAAACATTTCAATTGGTTTCAAGAAAAATAAATTAGTCATTTTTCACACTTGCTTAGTATAAGTCGCAAATAAGAAAGTACTTAAGAAGACCTTATGTAAGATTCTAATTTTTACTGAAAGCCAGGCTGCTATTAAGAAGCTTGACTCTTTATTCTGCAATTCGATTTAAGAAAACGATTGCAGCAAATCATTCCAGAGATGTCAGAGTAGTTAAAAATCAACCAGATCACCGGGACATGGAGGCAACTGCGTAGCTTGAAAACTCACGATAGGCAGAACTCAGGTATGCCTATGGCAACGTGCAGGCTTGTTTTACGCAATATCATCGTGCTTAAAGCAAAATGGCATAGTATAGTTATCTCAATATTTGTAAATTTCATTTTTAAGCCCTTTTCAAACATTTTAAAATATTTGTCGATGTATGTTACGTCCGTCTCTTTTTATGCGTTCTCCTCCCTCAGTTTTCAAGCTATCTTGACCAAACTTTGCAAAAAGTCTTTAAATATATAGCTGCCATAGGAACGATCGGTCCATAAACTAGTTCTAGTGAGAACAACTTTTTTGTTTTCTATTGTAGCGTCACCAATCGTGGTATTTATTAGTTTTATATGCTTTCACACAATTCGGAAAAAATTTATCAAAATCGGATGACTATAGCATATCGCTGCCATATAGACGGTCGGTCAAAAAACTAGTTCTAGTGAGAAAAACTTTTTTGTTTTCCATCGTTGCGTCACCAAACTTGGTATATATTAGTTTTATATGCTTTTACACAAATACGAAAAAATTCATCAAAATCGGATGACTATAGCATATAGCTGCCATAGGAACGATCGGTTTAAAAACTAATTCTAATGAGAAAAACTTTTTTGTTTTCCATCGTAGCATCGCCAATCGTGGTATATATTAGTTTCATATACTTCCACACAATTCTGTAAAAATTTATCGAAATTGGATGACTATAGCATATAGCTGGCATAGGAACGATCGGTCTAAAAACTAAAAACTTTTTTGTTATCAATGGTAGCGACTTTCAAAAACTGAAAGGATATATAAAACATCGGCGTAGCCGATTTTAGCCCTCTATTTTTTCTATATATTATTTATCCTAAAAAATAATTCGATCCTCCTTTTTCTTCAAGGCCGTACTTATAAAATGTACGACTTTTTATACCCGTTACTCGTAGAGTAAAAAGGGTATACTACGTTCGTGAAAATGTATGTAACAGGCAGAAGGAAGCATTTCCGACCCCATAAAGTATATATATTCTTGATCAGCATCAATAGCCGAGTCGATATAGACATGTCCGTCTGTCCGTCCGTCCACCCCCGCAATTTGGAAAAGTCTTTATATCCCCCACATTCTTGAAGATAGATTATTCGAACCCTCTAGACATATATTTTAATCATTATTACCTATCGATCCGCCATACATCGTTTCCTGATCAGATGAACGATAGAAGAGTTGCCACCCACGCATTTTGGAAAATACCTCATATCTCCCACAATTTTGAAGATAGATGGTTTGAATTTTCTAGACATATATTATAATCATCATTACCTATCGATCCGCCATACATCATTTTCCGATCAGATGTACGCCAGTAGAGTTGCCACCCCCGCAATTTGGAAAAGTCTTCATATCTCCAACAATTTTGAAGAAAGATTATTCGAACCCTCTCGATATATATTTTAATCATCATTACCAATCGATCCGCCATACATCATTTCCTGATCAGATGAACGATAGAAAAGTTCACGCCCCCGCAATTTGAAAAATACCTCATATCATCCACAATTTTGAAAATAGATTGTTCGAACCTTCTAGATATATATTTTAATCATCATTACTTATCGATCCGCCATGCATCATTTCCCGATCAGATAAGCTATAGTAGAGTTGCCACCCGCAATTTGGAAAAAACCTCATATCTCCCACAATTTGGGAATGTTGTGATCTAATAAAATATTCTTAAATAAACCTTACCCTGAGTAACGGGTATATCGAAGTCGAGCAGGGCCGACTTTAACTTACGCTCTCGTTTTCTGAGTGAATATATTGCTATTTTACCTGTGGAAATATATATTTGAAATAATCAAAAATAAATAACATAAATAATAAGAAACCGAAACAGTACCGGTATTAGCGCTTTACTATGGTTTCGGTTCCTATTATACGGGTAGCGGTTTTCGGTTCTCAAAAAAAGATTAATATCGGTTCCGGTTTCGATACCGGTAAGTGGCTTGAAATGGTTTATTTTGGTTAACGGTTCCGGTTCCGGTTACGGCATTATTTCCTGTTTGTAATATATCACGCAGACATAGCCTGGGCCGTGCTATCACATACTCACACAACAACCGATCTCTATTTCTTTCTAGTGGTTGTTGTTGTTTGACAAATTACATTCTTCATATGTATTGGAGTCTGCCCTGCCATAAGCATTCTGTAGGCATCCCTGTTTTAAAGCAGGGCTGCAAACCGGTCCGGAACCGAACCCTTCAGAACCGGTTCGGTTCAGGTTCTGGTGATGCCTGAACCGAACCGGGAACCGAACCCCATTGAAAATAATCAAGAGAACCCGAACCCGAACCTAACCCAGATTTCTAATTGATGGGGTTCGGTTCTAAAAAAAATTGCAAGCACAAAATTTATTTTTGCACTTTGATGATAAAAAATATTTCATAATTATGAACAAAAATGTATCCATTCATATGCCCATGTATGGACGGCGACAAAAGACTGGACAAAATAACACAACCTCAAGCAAGGGAATTCAGTTTGCATCCGAAACCGTATTTCTGGGTATTATTTTGTTCGTACGAAGATGCAACGGCACGATGAATACAAGGAAAAATTTTAGGTCATTTAAATTTCTTCATTTTTTTACGCAAGTCACAATTTGAATACTTTTAGCATTTCACTCTCACAATATGCCAGTCAAAGCCGTGCTGTGGCGGTCCCATTCTTGGAAAAAAAACCTCTGACTGGAATTCGCGGAAATGTGTAAACGTGTTCGGCCACACTATAAGTTAGGGACGAGACATACCGGCCTATCTGTGATTAAGTCACTGTCACTGGCAATCATCAAATCACAGTGACTGCATATAAAAAGCAACAGTATGATTTAGTGACTACAAGTCACTGCGACTTAATCACAGTTACGCCGATATGGCCAATCACAGATACGCCGATAAAGGTCATCTCTTATTTATAAGCCAGGTTTCATGGCCACAAAAAGCACATCAGTTTCAGGAATCCTACTACTGTGAAAGAGAAATGACTTTCGCTGAGAGTGCAAGTTGGCAGTATCGCTGAACTGTTCTAAACATACATACAATGTCTGATTGTCTAGTCAATCTAGACAGATCATTTACGTGCTTGACTGCCAAAAACTGCATCAGTTTATAAGGCATCTCTTCTTCAAACTCTATTAAATTATTTATTATGTACATAAATATATAAAATGCAATCCGGAACCCGAACCCGAACCGGAACCTCGGTTCTCAATTTAAAGGGAACCGGTTGTGGAACCGAACCCCTAGCGTAGGGTAAGGGTTCGAACCCCGAACCGAACCCCAGTCGAAATTGGAGGGGTTTGCAGCCCTGTTTTAAAGTTTTATTATTTTTTTTTGCGAAAGAGTTACGTAATTCATTAGGGAAAGAGAGAATGTTTTTTAGTCGAAATTCGTTTCTCAACCGTAATCATTTAAGAAATATCAGCAATAGCGATGCCACAATTCCATGCCAAATGAATTTCTGATTCACCTACCCATATTTTATACATATTTCCAAATATCCACACACCTTATGGTCTCTGGCATAGTTTCAAAAGCTGTCAGTGCTTTTGTGTCACATTTTGAAAATGCATCTCTAACGAGAGGGGTGGGGCCTGCTGGTTCGGGCAAAAGAATAAATTTGCCTTTTGGCCATCAAAGTTGGTGGGTGTGTGTGTGTGTGTGTGTGTGTGTGTGAGTGTGTGTTGGTTGTATGTTCACGCCTACGTTCAGGATACACCCACGAGGTACACAAACACACATACTCAGGGAACGGACCCGGAACAAGCCAACGGAGACGTCGACGTTGACGTACAGTTTCATTGTAGTAGAATTTCACAATAATTGCAATGCTGTTTTTTCCCACAGCCTGCACAGGGATGTGGATGTGGATGTGTACTATGTACATATCTGTAGGTAGGTGGTGGTACTACTATATAGTAGTAAGCTGCTCTATATACAACTACTTTTGCCTTTTTCGGTCATGCGGCTGAAAAAGCAACTGAGCGAGCGAGATGGCTGCGGCAGAGAGGCGACGACGACAATGACGAGAGTGCAGTTGGAAAATATCGATCGACTTAAATGAATTTGGGTCACCATCAGCACCCCCGAAGACTCACCTCCTCTCTCTCTGTCACTGTCTCTCGCTCTATCGCTGTCCCCCCTTTCTCCCTGGGGCAAGTGCAGCTGTCCCCAGAGAGGGGCGCGTGTTCTGTGTGTGTGTTAGTGTGCATCTCATAGATAGAAAAGCTAAAATGAATATGTCAACCGCTCTACTCACGTAACTTATTTTAATTTAAATCAAATAGGGAAAAATAGATTGAAATGAAGTCGGATTTTGGTTTTCGACTTTTGGATAATGTCTGGGGAGAGACACATCTATGAAAATAAATATACACACACACACGTGCAAGCACTATGGCCTTGCTGGGCAAAGGCAGCACAATAGTGCAGTGCACTGAGAGAACAATTGTGAATCAAACAATAAATCTGACATAGCTTTTCCTTAGGCTGAGTTCACACTGTTCGACGCATGTGACATGACAATCTAGTACACCGTGCGGAATCGGAATCATATGTACGTATTCATATGAAAGATAAGTAATAAGAAACCAAAGAAGTATCGATATTAGCGTTTCAGTATGGTACCCGATTTTTCGGTTCCCATCATAACGGTTAACGGTTTTCGGTTCTTAAACCAATTGTAATATCTGTTCCGGTACCGGTACATGCCATAAGTCGGCTTATTTCGGTTAACGGTTCCGGTTACGGTATTATTACCTGTGAATGATGGTTGATTTTTGACACCTATTTGTTCTTTTGATCGTTGCACCTTAATTTGATTCAATAGATAAATGATAGAAATACAAATGCTTGAAATACAAATTTTTAACTTCAACCTAGTATTTTTGTACTTACCTTACTTTTGATACAGTTTGTATTTGATTCAAGTACAACATTTTGGACTTTTCTGAAAATGCTAAGTCAATAAAGACTGCATTGAAAAAAAGGTATCTCGTTTGGAGTGTTTCGAAAATGGCCTCTTGATCTTTTAATTTTTGTTAAGTGTATTTTAAAATGAAATAAATCAATTTTTATTATTTAATATCAAAGATTTAGTGAGTTTTTAGGGGTTTGGCGTTGTTAGTTGAGGCATCAAATAACAAAATGTAAAAACACACACGGGGTCTTACTTAATTGGAAGACGGCATTGTTTCTCTATTACTTTTTATGTTCTCAGTGTAAGTCACCCTCCTGGCTGACGTCTCTTCCCCTGGTTTGCCCATGCCAGGCACGCGCCATCAACATGTGCATTTTACGAGCCAAAAAGATGCGAGTGAAGAGAACATCAGACGACACAATGCTAAAGTCTTGGGAAAAACCTGATGTATGTTCTCATGCACACCTCTACCCCCACTCCCCCCTCCCCAACACCATCCTCCAGCACTCACCATTGCAACTAATTTTACGTTTTTATGACACTCCAACTACGTGATGCGACGGAGCATGGGAAAATGGTTAAATCATAGACAGCCGCTGAGAAGTTTGAATTCAATCACGTGTGGCCAATAAAAAATTGAATTCGTATTTTGTGTTATTGGAGAACATTTCCATGCTGAACAGGAGAAACCGCGGCGACACTTTTTTTATGATGATGGTGGTGATGCAGTCAGTCCAGAAGTACTTAAAGAAAGACATTTTAATGTCGTTTTGTTGTTCCCGTGAGGGGTGCAAAAAAAAAAAAGGGAAAAGGATTATGAGGGGATTTTCTTAGTAGCCCGGGGCACATTTGTCCATTTAATAATAAGAAGAAAAAAAAAAAAAAGAAGAACAAAGTTGGGTCGAGTTGAGTGGGAGTTGCGTCTAGAGGTCAGAGGCAGGGTTCAAAGGATTGGAATGGGAACGAGGGTTGTGCGTTTAAGTCTTGCGTGAGCTCTTAGTTAGGCGTAACTGTCCCAGGTTCAACCGCAATAACAAAGAAAAAATGAAAAAACAAAAAACCCAAAAAGTACATTTTAATTGTTCTTTGTTGCCTTTAAACGAAACGCCTCAATTAGTCCCACAAAGGAGGGTTAAACGACAGTCTTCAATTTTCTAATTTCAACGAAAGTATCTGCAGAGCCAGTTGGGGAGGGCTGGAAATGGGAAATAAGACACCTGTGTAGTGGGCTTTTAAGTGGTTAGTTAATAAGTTTTTAATTACCTAGTTTACAAATATTGATTTTTTTTCGGTCACACTTTTGAAAGCCAAGGTTTTAAATGATTGAAATAAGAATGGCAAATAACATATCCTCATGGAAGCGACACATCAAAGGTAAAATGTATCGCTGAAGGGGTTGGTACAGGTGATACACATAACTTTGAAGTAAAACGCTGAACTATTAATGATAACCAGTGTTATAAACCGGAAGGGTTTGTTTTAGCGTTTTTTTACAAAGTCACAGTCACGGCTCGCGGCATACGCGAGAGCTATAAGCAAAAACCACAACATATTTTGTGTTTCTTCTCTCTGCCTCTCCTTTGAACACCAGAATCAGTTTGTTGGCGAGTGCAAGTTAACGTAGATTTTGTTTGAGTCAACCAATGATTTTGTTTGGAAAAAAAGTGTTTCTTGATATGAAATGGTATCTGCTCTTTCGTATGTTTTCAATGGGCACTCCTGCTTTAAAGCATCGATTTGGTTCACAGAATGATATCTGGATCAAACCTCTTCGGTTCAGTGGTTCATCAGCAGAGAATTTCGAAGGCTCATATAATAAATTCACTTACCCTAATCAAATTCAGTATTAACGTATGATAAATAGTCGGTGGCACAATCTGAATGTGGTCTGTTCCAGCAATTGGTTCTCGCACTCACCAATAAATTGATTCCATTCACCATTTTTCGATTCCTTTTCAGCAATCGTGATTCTTAAATTTACTTGCAAGGGGTATATTAAAATTGTCACTATGTTTGTAACGCATAAAAGGAAACATCTCCTGAATAAATATTCAAAATTAAATATTATCTATTCAGCCATGTCCGTCCGTCTGTTTCTATGCTATCTTTTCCCTCAGTTTTAAAGCTATCTTGACTAAACTTTGCAAAAAGTCTTAAATACACAAAGGCTGCACATTTGTCGGAATCGGCCGGATCGGAGGACTATATCTTATAGCTGCCATAGGAACGATCGGTCGAAAAATAAGTCTGTGTGAGAAAAACTTTTTTGTTTTCTATCGTAGCGTCCCCAATCTTTTTATATATTAGTTTTATATGCTTTCACATAGTTTTGAAAATATTTATCAAAATCGGATGACTATTGCATATAGCTGCCATAGGACCGATGGGTCGGAAAATGTGTTTTATAAAGAAAAGTTTTTTTTTTGGTATCAAATTTTTATTATCAATGAATTAAAATTTTTTAAATATTTGATATCTATATCCTACATATATTTTACAGGTTAAATCAGTTAGCTTTGCCTTCTCGCTTTTAGTTTTTTCGGTAGGTACCCTTTGATGGAGTCAAGCAAGGTATAAATAACGAGAGCGTGAGTTGACGTCGGCCCTGCTCGACTTCGATATAACCGTTACTCAGGGTAAGGTTTATTTAAGAATATTTTATTAGATCACAACATGCCCAAATTGTGGGAGATATGAGGTTTTCCAAATTGTGGGGGTGACAACTCTTCAATCGTTCATTTGATCGGAAAATGGTGCATGGCGGATCGATAGGTAATGATGATTAAAATATATGTCTAGAAGGTTCGAACAATTTTTTTTTCAAAATTGGGGAAGATATGACGTATTTTTCAAATTGCGAGGGCGGGAACTTTTCTATCGTTCATCTGATCAGGAAATGATTTATTGCGGACTAATTGGTAATAATGATTTAAATATATGTCTAGAAGGTTCGAACAATCTATTTTTAAAATTGTGGGAGATATGAGGTATTTTCCAAAATGCGTGGGTGGCAACTCTTCAATCGTTCATCTGATCGGAAATGGTTTATGTCGGATCGATAGGTAATGATGATTAAAATATATGTCTAGAAGGTTTCAACAATCTATTTTCAAAATTGTGGAAGATATGGGGTTTTTTTTATTTTACGGTGATCTGCGTGTAGACAATACAAGTCTACACTGAAAAAATGGTAGCTCTAGCTCTTATAGTCTCTGAGATCTAGGTGTTCATACAGACAGACGGACGGACGGACGGACGGACAGACAGACATGTCTATATCGACTCGGCTATTGATGCTGATCAAGAATATATATACTTTATGGGGTCGGAGATGCTTCTTTCTGCCTGTTACATACATTTGCACGAACTTAATATACCCTTTTTACTCTACGAGTAACGGGTATAAAAAGGTTATACAATTTCTGACAATCAAGATAAAAATTATATTTTCAATCGGTTTTGTAAAATGATTATAATTTAATTATTTCAAAGATATCAATTATTTCTCAAAATCGTGCTGAATTTTATTTTCTAAAATCTGTAATTGGTTAAAAGGTAAAATTCAATATTTCCTAATTTAATTTCATTTTAATAATAAATATTATACACTTTTGACATCGGAAAACTAACTAAACTAAACTAAACTAAACTACTGAATGTATTAAATTAGAGGGCATCTAAATACATTTTTTTTAGATTTAACGAGAATCACATATAATATTTTTGGAATTTGCTTAAAAAAATATAACGTCGTAAAAAACTTAAAAAAAATTTTTCATGAAGCTATCGTGATATCTTAAAAAAGTGAATATGCAGTTGGATTCCTAATTAGGGGATGACCGTTAAAGTTGGTCTTTTTTATTTAAAAAAAATGGAAGGCTAACATCGGCTACGCCGATGTTTTTACCTTCATTTGAATACAAAAAAATTTTCTACTAGAACTAGTTTTTAGACAGGGGGTGTTGTGCTTTTTTGTTTTGGTGCGATCGTTCCTATGGCAGCTGTATGCTATAGTCATCCGATTTTGATAAATTTTTCACGAATTGGGTAAAAGCATATGAAACTAATATATACCAAGATTGGTGATGCCACGATGGAAAACAAAAAAGTTTTTCTCACTAGAACTTGTTTTCGGACCGACCGTTTATATGGCAGCTATATGCTATAGTCATCCGATTTTGATAAATTTTTTCGGAATTGTGTGAAACCATATAAAACTAATATATACTACAACTGGTGACGCTACGATGGAAAACAAAAAAGTTTTTCTCACTAGAACTTGTTTTCGGACCGACCGTTTATATGGCAGCTATATGCTATAGTCATCCGATTTTGATAAATTTTTTCAGAATTGTTTGGAAGCATATAATACTTATAGATACCACGATTGGTGGCGCTACGATAAAAAACAAAAAAGTTTTTCCCACTAGAACTAGTTTTTGACCGATCGTTCCTATGGCAGCTATATGATATAGTCATCCGATCCGGCCGATTCCGACAAATGTGCAGCGTATTTGTGTTTAAAGACTTTTTGCAAAGTTTGGTCATGATAGCTTTAAAACTGAGGGAGGAGATAGCATAGAAACAGACGGACAGACGGACGGACGGACAGGCGGAAATGAACTCAGCTCGTCATGCTGATCAAGAATATATATACTTTATGTGGTCGGAAATGCTTCCTTCTATGCGTTACAAACATCGTGACAATTTTAATATACCCTCTGCAAGGGTATAAAAAAAACGAATCACTTTGTAATTTGTTCTTCTTGAGCCTGCAAAGCTTAACAGTTCGTATAGATAGCTTGGTTCCCTGGCAGTGATGCACGACAATTAATATCCTTGAATTAATCCTAGAATTCAGATTAAGGTCAATGATTTGTCAAGTGTATATTGAAATATGGTCAGATTTGTTAAACACAAATCTTGCCAATTTTGAAGGCAACATTAAGTTTTTGCTTGCTTGCCGCGTCACATTTCTCAAAAACTTCAATACCATAAAATAAAGCTGAAAATAGGTGGGTTTTTGCAATCTTTAGTTTGGTCTTAGTCCGAAGGAAATCACTAATAAATCGAAGCTGACGAAGCTGACTGTATGTTATTCCAACCGCATTATTAATATGGTCGTTCCATTAAAAGTTATAGCGAGGTTCCTAGCACGATCTACATAGTCAATTAGGAAATTGTTTATTTGAAGCTTTTGCCGATTGCTTGTGTTAAACTTATCTTTTAAAATTACCATGCACTTCGACTTTTCCGGGTTAAAGTAGAGTCCATTTTTCCAGTTGCCAACTAAGACGGGATTTACATGATGAAGCAATTTTCATGAAGTTTTCTTAGTAGGCGAGAGATTTAAATGTAATTCCTTACTATTCGTTTAAAAGGTCTGAAAGCTTTCCTCTAAATTCCACGCCTACTAAGAAAACTTTATGAAGAGTATTATATGTATTTCCTTACTATTCCTTTTAAAGGTCTGAAAGATTTTCTCTAAATTCGAGGCCTACTAAGAAAACATCATGAAGTTTGCTTCATGGTGTAAATCCCGACTTAGTCTAAGTCACCATTAAATACATTTATACATTAAAATATTTCACTAACCGTCGAGTCACATAAATTTGTAGATGCATTTGGTAGGTCATTAACATAGATGGAAAATAGCATTGGCCCGAAAACCGGAGATTTGGGGAATCCCACGCTCCGTTTTTAGAAATGACGAGGTCGTGGAAGAGGTTACTTACTGCTTGACTGCGACCAGATAAGTATGCTTGCATTAAATTATTTGCCAAAGTGGAAAAGTTATACAGCTTATTAAGTTTTGTACGTTAAATTAAGTGATCAATTGAGCAATTGAGTGAAAGTACTGAGAAGGAAGCATCTCCGACCAAGTCAATACTGACTGTTAGTAGCAGCGCAAAGACCCCAGCGATGGTAAGAGTTCTAGATTTGAAGAGTGTGGAACATAAACTACACCCAGAAAATTTTCTTTCTAAAATAGGCCAAAATCGCCCTAAAATTAAGAAAATCGCCCATATTATTTCGCCTTGGGTTAGTTTGCTTTATTTTTAGAAAAGGACTTTCATAAAAAGTACTACTTTTGATTTCTAAAAATCAGGGTTCTGTGGTAATGAAATTTAGAAAATAATGCCATGCATTTTAGGAATGTAGCACCATAAATTATAGAAAATTTCGTCTTTAAAATTACTCTGAGTTTTTCTAAAATCAAGAAAAAAATTTCTTATTTTTATGAAAAGCTTTACATAAAAATTAGAAATTTTTTTCATATTATAAAACCAAATATTTATAATAACAAGAAAAGTTCTCGTTTGTTTTGTTTTTTATTTTTCTTAGATAGTTTCTTAAAAATATTTACATTATTTTGTATTTATTATTAACTTAAAAATAAAACTTAGGTTTGATATAACAATTATTGTTAAGAGTTATCTTATGGATAGGTGGATTTTTAATGTCGTCCATATTAACAATGGTTGATTCGAAGTATTTTGTTATTCTATATGACATTAAATGTTCACAATATTGAGATTCCATGGTGAAACATAAGAAAAATACCTCTTCATTACAACTCAAAACCTCTTTAATTTCATATGATCTGAAGTGTGGCATAAAAGAATATATTATAAATCCTTTCTTATAAATTGTGTCACTAAATTAATTGTATCATTAAATTCGGCCAGCACATCTCCATTTGGTAAATTCTGTTTATACAAAAAAATTAAAAATAATAAAACATTGACCACTGTAACGCTTCTTTTGTAAGTATGCATATATGTATGTATATAAAAATGTATATACATGTTTGCATGAAGAAATATTTAAATGCTCACTTACTTCTGATTTTTACCACTTCTTTAAGTTATGTTCGAAAATGACCGATTCCCCAATTAGATTTTTGGGAACAAGTTGCGATAGTTTGTCGTAGGTAACGTGCAAAAGATATTCCTTTGTAAATCCAAATTCTAGAATTCATAAAATAAAGAAACTTTAACAACTAACTTTAATTAACACTCCTGTACTTTTTACACCGAAGATGTATTTGGTGTGTCCGTCGAACGCACAGGCAAAGACAAATACATACAAGCATTTTGTTCACTTCTCTTATATATACATATACATATGTACATATGTATGTATACATACCGGCATTCGCATGCTTTCTAAATGCGTATTTTCTTATATGCGTATGCATACATACATATGTATATATGATTGATTTCATCACAAAAATTACACTTTAATCTAAGCTGACAAATACACCTTTTGTTGCAATAACACTCACCTGCAAAAATTTCTGTGAAGGCTTCGCCCTTCAACTCTGCCAAAAGCTGCTCCATTTGGCCGATGCTTCACACTTCAAAGACAATGCACAACTAATTTCTATTTCGTCATTGACACTTAATCGCACGCTCACAGCAAACACACACGAACGCACACGAATGAAGTAGGCCGAAAAGGTAGGTAGGAAAAAATAAGAAAATTTTCTTGTTTTTAGAAAATTTCTTTCTAAATTTCAGGGTAATTTAAGTCCTTATTTTTAGAAATCAAAACCTACTCTAACTTTTTTTAAATATAAGAAATATTTTTCTAAATTGTAGGGTTTTTTATTTTTATGGTTAGCTTTTTATAATTTCAGGGCAAAAATTTCACCAATGTAGAATTTTTTTCTTAAAATAAGGGTAAATTCATTTTATGGCTAGGTTTTCTTAAATGTAAAAAAAAAATTTTCTGAGTGTACGAATACTTGCAGAAAGATCAAGTTTATTTCGGATTTTCGCCACGCACCCTGACTTCCCCACAATTTGAAAAGAAAGTCACATCTCAGACAATTTTGAAGATACATTGTTTGGACCTTCTAGACGTATATATTCAGCGATATTATTTGTTTTTTATTTATATTCATCATTATTTATCGGTCCACTATTTAAGGCTTTCCCTTTAGATGAACGATAGTCGCGTTATTAGCAAAACAAATAATTATGCTGGGCAGCACCGGATACAACCGTGATGGGCAGCACTTACAAAACTACTTCTTTATGCTAATCATACTTGATATCCAAATGAACATTGTGAAGAATTGCTATTGGAAATAAAAAATATAATAAAAACAAAATCAAAATAGTCTGTAATGCTAACCAATGCCTTCTAGCAATTTAGCAAGAATCCGTGTTTGTGATGCACTTTGATATTTAATGCCTTAATTGACAAATTCAAGAGTTCTTAAACTAAGACCGCTTTTACACGATGTTACACGATGTCAGTTAACTCACTCGTAACATCACTAATATTTATTAATGCATACCAACTGGATCTGGGCCATCACACCCAAACACTACTTAAGTTCCCTACTGAGTCTAGCTATTCATCACAGAGGAAGTCTTTAACTGACAGCATAGAGACATTTCCCAATCCCATTCTAATTATGTAATATCCTCCAAAGGAGCACGAAGGAACCATAATTTACCGCACGAAGGCTGCAATTGCACCTCTGAGGTGTGACCATTATTCTCGTTTCAGGCTGCACCCTCGAAGCTGGCTGACGAAACTAGGTTAACGATAAATAACAAATGGTGTCAAGTCCTAGTTTCCAAAACGCCATTCGCCATCCACAAGTAGCCATCGCCCATGCTGCCAACAAGCTGAGGGCCAACTCGGTGCAATTGCGCCAAACTGCTCCAGTTTTCAACGGGGCAGGCCATGATCTACTACCACAGATGTAAACTGTTGACGCTTACCTCCCTTCTACTATGGAGAACTTGGAAAAAAAAAACACAAAACAGAGTATAGACTGAGAATAGAGCTGGTTGGCAAATACCCTGACTATATTCGCTGGAAAATTGAAGGCGTGAATAAATGTAAAAATAACCTCCTTTATTTTTGGGGAATTTTTAGCTTATGTGTTAATGGAAAATTCTGTGATTGAATGCAAAATGTCCATCAACTCAGCAGCCGTTAGGGTATATGCACAAATAAACTCAAATGTTACGCTTACGTTTACTACGATTACGTTGTTGCAACGTAGTGGCAGACGACCAACAACAACTGCAACGTGCCTACGAATCAACCGCCGAACCAGTTGCCCACCTCTCTTAGTCTCTCTCTCTCTCTCTCTCACGCTCAATCTTAGACATTCGGTAGAAGCATTCGGGCTTAGTTGCCTTCAATCTCTTGCCTTGTCACAATCCCCCCAAGTCCACCGCCTCCTGCCCATCGACCTACTACTACTACGACGACGACAACAACACAACCTCCAACCTAACCAGACCAAGCAGCCGCCCTGACGCCCTACTTTGCTTTAGCTGGCAAGGTTCGGCCTTGGCGTTCAGCACTGACCCGCTTTTTGAACTATGTGTGTGTGTGCATTTTGGCTGGCACAAGTTTTGTAGGCTGTTGCATTTGCAAATTTTTTGCCTAAAAATTTTACGCGTAATTTGCTGCCAATTCACAGGGCGTATGCGTAATATGGACCGGAAAAGATTATAAGATTTGAGTTAAAGATGAATGAATGAATTTTCTTGAATTTTAAGAAAATAAGAAAAAATTAAGCAATGTTCATCGGCCAAAACTACAAATATTTCATTAAAATATTAAATGAGCAAATAGAAAGGCCTTGTTTTTAAATGCTGGTGAGAAAATTCCGATTAAAACTACTTAGTCGCGGCATTTGAAATCTCTCAATAAGTTCTCATTACTATAATTAGTCATTTATTTCTGCATCAATCGTTAAACAAACATCCATAAAAAATGTCATTCTAAATTGAAGTATGCCCGTGATTGAATTAAGACCGTTTTGTTTTGTTTGTATGGAATTTTTGATTTTTTTTCTGAGTGAAGGATTGTTGCACAAAAACTTTATCGACTTAAAAACTTTGCTTGAAAAATCCAGGGGAATACGGTACCACTTCAAGCAGCAGTCTAGAGCTAACGATGATAACGCATTGATTCAATTAGAAGCGAACAAATAAATGGTCTAATTGGGCATACATATATTTATAAGATATATACAGTGTTAAGGAATATATACATATAGGTATTTGTACCTAGGTACATACCTAGATATAAAATTGGTGCCCCTTTTAGCCTTATTTTACCTTACCAATTTCAAAAGTTTAATTTACCTTGTCAAAAGGTAAGGTTTTTAAATTCCAATGAGAATTTTGGTCTCAGTCACACCAACAAAAAGCTTATGGACAAAATTTGTACAGAATGGAAATTTCTACGGGACTTTAAAGGAGCGGGGTCAATCAAAAGGTATTTCTGTTTTTAAAAAGTAAAGATACTGCGACGACCAGAGGCAGGATTAATCAGGTCTGTTCTAGTTTCCAAATTTCATCAATCAGATTTGGTTAAGGGTCTTATTTTCAAGAAACGATTGGACAATTCGGTGTATATATTTTGCCATCATGTCAGTTGGATAAGGACAAATGAATATTTGAAGTTATTCACCGAATAAGACAATTGGTTTATGAAAACAAGAACATTTACCAATTTGGATTCCACACACAGAAAGGTGCTTTTTGGAAAGATTGGAAACTGTTCTTTAAGACTACGTTCTTTGTAGTTTTGGATAGATAACGACCTTCACGATATTACAAGAAAAAAATTGATGAATGACACAAATTTTCGATATATTACACGACAAAAAAATTCGTAACCTTAAAAATGCCGTAGAACAGCCGAAAATAGTGCTACGAAAATGTCATATAGCGGCCATAAATAGATCTATGCTTATGATCTTTGTAGTTTTGGATAGATTAAGACCTCTATTATAAGACTTTGTACAAGTATGGTCATTTATAGAGTCATAAGTGAAAGATCTTTGACGATATTACACGACAAAAAAGTTCCTAACCTTAAAAATGCCGTATAACAGCCAAAAATAGTGCTACGAAAATGTATAACTACTTTTTGGAAAGATTGCGCTCAAGGAAATATTTATTTAAAGCCGGAAATCATTTTTAAGAATTTTTGAAGGCGAATGACACAAATTTTCAAAAATATTACACGGCCCAACCTCATGGAAAATTTTACGTATCGATTTTGTTTTGATAGCCTAAACGAGAAGGGAAAGCTAACTTCGACTGTGCCGAAGTTTTAATATACTTGCACAAGTTCACTCCAACTGATTTAACCGGTATAATATATATAGGATATAGATATCAGATATTTATAAATTCAAAATCATTGAGAAAAAATTCTTTCTTGGTAAAACTCATCTTCCGACCTATGGCAGCTATATGCTATAGTCATCCGATTTTGATAAATTTTTCCAGAAATATGTTGAAGTATGTATATGAAACTAATATATACCAAGATTGGTGACGTTCCGATGGAAAACAAAAAAGTTTTTCTCACTAAGACTTATTTTCCGACCGATCGTTCCTATGGCAGCTATAAGATATAGTCATCCGATCCGGCCAGTTCCGACATATTAGTTGCGTGCATCAAAAAGAAGACTTTGTGCAAAAATTCAGTTCGATAGCTTAAAAACTGAGGGACCAGTTCGCGTAGAAAGAGACAGACAGACGGACGAACGGACAGGCGAAATTGAACTTAGCTCGTCGTCCTGATCAAGAATATATATAGTTTATGGGGTCGGAAATGAATATTTCTATGCGTTACAAATTTCTGGGCAAAATTAATATACATTTTGCAAGTGTATAAAAATTCAACTTCTGTAAGAATTGACGCCGAATAACCTACCACAGCTCCATGAAAATCCGCTGTTTGATCGAAAAAATGTGTTTAGCAAAATTGTACCTTCCGAATTGAACATTTGAAACGGAGCCGCGGACAAAATTTACATGAAGTTATCTTTAAATCGAAAATGGCAAAGGCCAATTTATCGATTTCAATAAAAATTTTGAATATATAATGCAAATTGAGTGTTAAATTCGATTTTTAAAACAACTACGCTTCAAAAATCACCCTTTATAAGAAAATATAACAATAATATATAGCTTATAAATATAAAATAACTTTCTTGTTGGATTTAAGATAAAGTTTTCGAGTTCCTTGTACGCGTCTAAGATATGTATACGATAAGACTTCGATATACCCGTTGCTCAGGGACAGGTTTATTTAAAAATATATTATTAATTCACATTATGCCCAGCATAATTATTTGTATTGCTTCATCTGATCGTGAAACGGTGTTTTGTGTATCGATAAGTAATGATGTCAACTATATACAAGGTTCAAACAATCTATCTTCAAAATTGTGGAAGATTTGAGGTTTTACCAAATTGCTGGGATGGCAACTCTTGTATCGTTGATCTGATCGGGAAATGGTGTATGGTGGATCGATAAATATTGTAGATTAAAATATATGTCTTGAAGGTTTGATCAATATATCTTTAAAATTGTGGGAGAAGGGCAGTCCGAGTGATTTCAGTGTTAAAAAACAAAATACTATAAAAATACTAGATTTGTTATCGATGATATCACATAAACTTCTGATAATAACAATTGACAGTTGAGTACCATTTTTAAAATATTTTATTCAAATTACGAAAATTGTTTTATAAATGGAAGGACTATCTTGAAGCCTCATGAATCTATTAAAGGAGAACTTGGTTGCACAAAGTTCCACTTATACAAGAACTCAGATAAGTGAAAATACAGTTTAATCTAACAAACAATTTCAATTTTTTCCTTTCCACTAGCGCTCTGCACCTTTCTAATTACGTTGATCAAATCAGGTCAACATGAGGTCAGCCAATTTTTTTTTCCAAATATTTGCTTTTTCATTGGAAAAATCGCAACAAATCAGCGTACCAAATGCATTTCGTGTTGTGGTTATACACGAATTATTTGATTTGTGGTTTAGTTTGACAAACTAAAAAGGAAAAAGGCCGCCGCCGCTGCCGCTGCCGCCAGACCACACAAAGAAACCGCCAAATCCTTTCGACACCCACAACACCCCCAGCCCCGTGTCCATTCATGGACTACTGATTCATCACGCATCAAAAGAGAAACGCCAACTCCAACTCCAATGCCAACTCCAACCACTGCAAATACAAAGAGCAGCCAACAAGAATAATAAAATTAATTTAAGCTCTGGCCACAGACCCCTCCGTGTGCTCCTCGGGGGCACATCTTTGTGGGCATTCCTCAGTTCCAGTGACGATTGCCATGGTCTGTTGGATGTTGTTGCGGCAGGTCGCATTGCCAGACGATGACTGGATGACTCTGCCAGGGTTCTGGTGGCCCATCTCTATACTCTCGCTCTCTCTCTCTCTCTCGCGATTTCGATGCTGATGGCGTCCAAGGCAATACGCATCGTTGCACTTGGTTGTGTGTGAGAGAGATCTGAGAAGGGGAGAGACGGCTGGCTGGATGGATGGGTAAGGAATGGTTTACTTGGGCGCACTTAATGTGCCGTTACTTTCGTCTGCCGTTGGCCATGCGACGACTTTTGGACTAACAGAAAATTTTATTTCTAGATACTATTAAGTGGGTTTAGAACTTAAATAAGAATTAAACCAATCAAAATCTTTACGAACTTCACTCAGAAAAATATCAAGAATTCCGTATTAAAACAGGTTATTTTTATATTTTAAGAATAAATATAGAATGGCAATTGTTTTCATAGTAAGGGTATATAAACTTCGGCGGAGCCAAAGTTAGCTTTGTTCTATATTTTTCTTAAGTATCCACTAGCTTAGATTGTTCTTCGCTTGTTATTAATTTAAATGCACTTCGTTTCTTCCACCAACTGACATTCAATATATTTAGTGCACTTTGTCAGTTGTCGTTCTGACTTCACGAGCAATTACTTCCACCCAATTGCCTTACATTGACACACATATACATATACATATATATTGTAAACCCAAATGTTTTTGATTACCTCATCTCCTAACAGCAAAGTTATCTCTACCCATTTCCCGCTCACAGAAAATAATGTCCTCGAGAATAGTCAATCTGCTGACTGCATTCCGACTTTGACTTGGCAGTACACACAGTGCGTATGAGTAATAACCAAAAATGGCAGACAGTTGAATGGATTTGTTGGAGCTTTGGTTGAGTGGTGAGAAGGGGTGGTGGGGGTATGCGAGAGATTGCGAGTGAAGAGAAGTGCTGTCATCAAGTAAATGCAATGCCGCCAAACGCCAACGCCATCGCCCAAATCCGCGTCATTGTTATCGTTGGCGACTGCATCATGATGATATCCAGTATTTGAAGGGTTAGATTGGCTGGAAGGAAATTGAGGTAGGAGATAGTAATTAAAAAGTTGAAGTACACATGCGCAAGATCGCTCCAAATGATCCTACCAATAGGATATATTAGGATTGTTTACTTTTGAGCACGCTACTATCATACAATAAACAAGTTTTTCTCACCACAAACCATTTTCCGACTGAACCTATGAAATATAGAAGATTTTGACCAAATTTTGAAGAACTGTTTTAAAGCATTTTAATAAGAACTTAATCATTAAAAACAAAAATGTTTCTCACTAAGAACCATTTTCCAACCGATCGGTCTCAATATATATCGGTCTTAATAAATAGATCGGACCATATAAAAATATGGTCATAAGATCCGGCATACTACCAGCGACATACTACCAGCGTGTAGTAAAAAAGTCTCTGTGTAAAATTTTATATCGATAGCTTTAAAACTGAGAGACAGGCAGACGGTCGGAAGGGCAAAGCTCAGCCGACTGAGCTCGTCGTCCTGTTCAAGTCAACTCTAACTTAAGGGGTCGAAAAAAAATATTTCTATGCACTTTGCAAGAGTATAAAAATATGGTTCTGCCTAACTAATACACCCTAAAAAAGACATTTTCAAAATAACACAATTTATTAATTTATCTTTATTTTTATAATATCAAATATTTCTTAATACTCCATGTATGAAGTTGATTTTTTCGAAAGTATAAAAAAATCTCTTTAATACATCAACAAAATTGTACTTACTAATTACATAAATACTTATTTTTAAAAACATTTTAAAAGGTGGCTGACACTTTAATGAAATTCTCGATAACACTGGTTGACACCAAAATGCCCATTTCAAATAACCCAATTTTTTAAGTGTATTTTGGGCCGCTGAGTTCAAAAATGTACACTACAAATTTGTCTAGGAAGTCGTTCTCAAAATATCGACGGATATATGTTTTTTGGTATTTTTCAAAATTCAATTTATGTTTTCTTGCCTTCAATTATAGATATAAGATGTCACCAAACATTCTCCATTCATTATAATTCGATTTAACATATAGTTACGTCACTACAGTAGAAATACCGCAAAAATAATTTCATTTTCATGAAAAAAAAGACAAAAATTCAATTTTAAACTGAAAATTTCGGCTTGTTTAAAATTTTATTAAATTTGTTTTTTGTTTGATTATTATAGTTATGATTATTTCAAACATTTTGAGGTGCAGCGCAACAATATTGTCCAAAAATTATGGGTAATATAAGCAGATCATTGAAAATACCCTTATTGTAAAAATACTCGATTTAGTTGTGATATTCGTTATTTAAATCTAATAAACTCGTTATTCTTCTTCTTCTTTGGCCTGATATATCAATATCACAACCGATTGTCGGTCACGGCCGCTGCTAGTAATGCACGCCAGCCGCTTCTGTCTTGTGCGCGCTGGCTCTTGTTGTGTACACCAAGATTCTTAAGGTCTTGCTGCACCTGGTCTTCCCATCTCAATTTCGGACGTCCCTTCTGGCGGGGTCTCCCTAATTCTTTCGCCTTCCGACTGTACACCTTTTTTACTGGAGCATTATCATCCATACGAGTGACATGTCCCAGCCAGCGTAGCCGCTGCAATTTTATACGCTTGGCTAGGTTTGTGTCCCCATAGAGCTCATACAGTTCGTGATTCATTCGGGAGCGAAATTATAATTTAATTATTATATAATTATAAATAAACTCGTTATACTCAAGTAAAAGAACTAAAGAATCATTAAAAATCATTTGTATAACAACTTTGACGCTTTTTTGCATTATTTGGTGTTTCTCTGTTAAGAAACTGACAGTAATCTGCCATTATTTTGAATCGAACCGTGGATCACAGCATTTTAGATTGTAAAAGCAATTTGCAGCTTTTTTCAATAAATTTGAGCAAATCAGTTAAAACTGAATCCTACTCCTATATAATTTTCTTCTTACCAAGCTATTTGATGCGTCAATCAGTAGTCGCTCATGGACAGGTGCGAGGGACTAAAAAAGGGGATAATTTTCTACGGAGTTCGGTTTTAGACACTGATTGCAGCCTTGGATAATATAATTATTTAGCAGATCTATTTTCAGTAACTAATTGCTTATTGAGGGCCAAGTACTATCTCGTTCAGAATGCAGCTCTACATTTGTTTGGTCCATCGGTTAAACTTTGGCAAAATATAAGTCTTTTAACATCTTTTCCGCTATTTTTAGAAAATTTCTTATAACATCCACGCTTTGCATCCAATATTACCATGTTCCAAAATACATATGTCAAATAGTCGTAGCAACCCTTAATAGAATAAAAAAAAATAGAAGGCTAACATCGGCTCCGCCGATGTTTTAATACCCTTGCAGTTTTTAAAATGCGCTACCATTGATAACAAATAAAATTTTATAATTAGAACTAGTTTTTAGACCGACCGTTTATATGGCAGCTATATGCTATAGTCATCCGATTTTGATCAATTTTTCCCGAATTGTGTGGAAGCATATAAAACTAATATATACCACGATTGGAGACGCGACGATGGAAAACAAAAAAGTTTTTCTCATTAGAACTAGTTTTTTGACCGACCGTTTATATGGGAGCTATATGCTATAGTCATTCGATTTTGATACATTTTTTCCAGAATTGTGTGGAAGCATATAGAACATATATATACCACGATTGGTGTCGCTGCGATAGAAAACAAAAAAGTTTTTCTCATTAGAACTAGTTTTTGGACCGATCGTTCCTATGGCAGCTATATGATATAGTCATCCGATCCGGCCGATTTCGACAAATATGCAGCGTATTTGTATTTAAAGACTTTTTGCAAAGTTTGGTCAAGATAGCTTTAAAACTGAGGGAGGAGATAGCATAGAAACAGACGGGCAGACGGACGGACGGACGGACAGACGGACAGACGGAAATGAACTCAGCTCGTCATGCTAATGAAGAAAATATATACTTTATGTGGTCGGAAATGCTTCCTTCTATGCGTTACAAACATCGTGACAATTTTAATATACCCTCTGCAAGGGTATAATTATAACAATTTGTTTGGATCATACCGAATTTCGCATATTAAATTTGAAATTTTTTTCTTTAGTTGAACATTTAATTCATTTTGCGGTATTTTAACAGTACTGTCTCAACTTTTGGTCCAATAAAATTAGAAAGTATCTTTCAGTTGAAGGATAGAAAACTTTTTCCGATTATTGGTTCAGATGTTATGAAAACTTATGTGAACCTATCTTTTCAAAAATACCCAAAAATATATATTCGCCGATATCTGGAGAACGACACGATAGAACAATTTGTGTGTTTTTTGTAGGGCTGCCCATCAGATTGGGATATTCAGAGAAAGCTAAGATTCTCGTCGGAAATAAATGAAATAAATGCTTATTTTTGATTCGGAATTTACAATAGATGGTTAACAATTCGTTTAAATAATAAAGAAATAAGATTATTAAAGAGTTTTTGAATATCTATACAATGCCTTAGAACAGTGTTGGTTTAGTCATGAGTAAGCCAATAAAACTAAGCTGCTCTTTGAGCTAAGCAAGATAACATGATCTCCTACTGTTGTTTTATTTTATTAGTTTCCGCATGTTTTGAATATGTCAGTAAGGAAATTAACAGCTACTTGTTAGAAAAAGCTCCAAATGAGCAACTGAGTAAGTGATATCGATATCTTCGATATTAAAACAACTTACCAAATTTTATATGTTTAAAAGTCCTTGGTTATTACAACATTCAGCATTGTTGGTTGTCTGTATAGCCAGTTTTTATTTGATGCGGTCGCACTATCCATCAACATTTTGTTTTTTAAATGGGTAACTTCAAGCCTGCCCTCTTTTACACTCAATTGACTTCCACTTACTTGCTTTGTTTCCCCCCTTTCCTGCTGCTGAGGGTAAAAACACGCAAAGTAAATAGTTACATGTGCATTACTTGGCATTCATCTTTGGTCCTCCCTAACTCGCATCGCATCGCATCCCCCATTTGTTCCACATTTAACGAGAATAATTGCAGCGCCAGAATGGCGCTACTGCACTTACCCACTGCACTCCCAGCCAGAGAAGTCACTCTCCAACAGTCCCAATGTCTTTGAATGTCTTTGATGAAATATTGAAATCGTTGGTTGGCTTTGGGGTCCAGCCAACAGCATGAAATGGACATGAAATGAATCTCAGCTCAGTTGGGAGGGAATGGATTTTGTCACGTGGTCTGAGAGCGTCAAGTGCCTCGTTATAAATTGCTCAATTTTAAAAGCAAAGGAAATGCATTTTTAGTGTAAATAAATAATGACTACACACACACACACAGAGGCAAAGGACAAGTGCCAATCTGCCAACGGAACTAACAGAGTGAGCACCTCCTGTCTTTGGCCAAAGGATTTGATATATTGGCAATGGCATAGAACAGGAATTGGGCTTGAAATGCTGCCAATTGGTCAAGAGGACATCACTAAATAAAAGTGGAAGGCTACAAAAAGTGAACTCCAAAGTAAATCAAAGAGAGCCAAATGGGAATAAATCGAAAATAAGTTGAGTTACATTTTCTCACACACACACACAAACACATGCGGATAAGATTCATTTTCTAAATGCAGAAGAAATAAGTCCAAAATAAATTCCCTTAAATATAGGAATGAAAAATTTATAAACTTAAACAGCCCAGAGGGCCTAAGCCGAGCTTCTCGCATACTCTTGTGTGCCTAAAATTTTGAGCACCATAGAAAGGTACCAAGAGTTAAATCCCGAATTCGGACAGCAATGTTTTCAAGATGACGGCTGCTTGACCAATGGCTGGACATTTTGCAATTAGCATAATGCAAGAAAACGACTATTTTGAATATTTCCTATCAGTGACAACTGCGACGCTGGCAGAGAACACGTGTACAAAAGCAGTGCGCGTTGTTGTTGTAGCTTACTCAAATTTCAACTGTGCCTGTTCCACTTTGTCATATGCACGAAGTTGCATATCACTTTTTTCAAATTATGATTTATTTTAATAGAGACTTGTGGTGGAAATGATCAAAATTGATTATTAAAATTAAGGGTTGGAAATAAATCGCTAAATTCCTTTCTGGTAATACATACATACATTTTGTAACTGCATAATTGAAATATGGATAGGATAAGGGACCGATACGCCTAGAGAGGCTTTTCCACCTTATTTTATTATTAGTCGAACAGATATTAAAATATACTAAAATCGAGAAAGCAAAACAATGTTCAACTTTCCCGAAGTTATAATACACTTGCAAAAGTTCGATCCAACTGACTTAACCTATAGAATATATAATATATAGGAAAAAGACGTAAGATATTTAAAAATTCTAAATCATAATGAATTTGATTGTTGACCTCAAAATTTGATCATCAAAAACAAATCAGTTTTCTCACACAGAGAAAAAAAAGCTCAAGATCAATTTAATCTTTGCTGGTTCAAATGATCTTTTAAAAATATCAAATTTTTTCATACTTTACATAAATAGTCTCTCAGGCGTTTGCCCATAAGCGTGTGCGTGAAATTTTCGTGAAACCATTTTCCAATACTTATTCTTAGCTTACAAATAAATTAACCCAAGCAATTCTTTGAATTTTTAAACGAAGATATACCATTTACTGTGGGCTAGTCATTTGTTTTCCATTATAATAAAAACGAGAAGGCAAAGCTAACTTCGACTGTGCCGAAGTTTGAATACACTTGAAAAACTTTACTCCAGCTAATTTAACCGGTAAAATATATAGAGGATATAGATATCAGATATTTTAAATTTTTAAATCATTGATAATAAAAATTTGATACCATAAAAAAAAACTTTTCTTAGTAAAACACATTTTTCGACCGATCGGTCCTATGGCAGCTATATGCTATAGTCATCCGATTTCCGACTAGTTCGCGTAGAAACAGACAGACAGACGGACAGACAGACGGACGGACGGACAAGCGGAAATGAACTCGGCTCGTCGTCCTGATCAAGAATATATATAGTTTATGGGGTCGGAAATGAATATTTCTATGCGTTACAAACTTCTGGGCAAAATTAATATACACTTTTCAAGTGTATAACGAGAAGTAAAAGCTAACTTCGACTGTGCCGAAGTGTTAATACACTTGAAAAACTTAACTCCAACTGATTTAACCGATAAAATATATATAGGATATAGATATCAGATATTTAAAATTTTTAAATCATTGATAATAAAAATTTGATACCATAAAAAAAACTTTTCTTAGTAAAACACATTTTTCGACCGATCGGTCCTATGGCAGCTATATGCTATAGTCATCCGATTTTGATAAATTTTTTCAAAATTATGTGAAAGCATATAATACTAATATATTCCAAGATTGGGGACGCTACAATAGAAAACAAAAAAGTTTTTCTCACTAGAACTAGTTTTTTGACCGACCGTTTATATGGGAGCTATATAATATAGTCATCCGATCTTGATAATATTTTCCTGTATTATATAAAAGCATATAAAACTAACATATACCAAGATAAGTGAAGCTACGATAGAAAACAAAAAAGTTTTTCAAACTAGATATAGTTTTTGACCGATCCTTTATATGGCAACTATATGCTATAGTGATCCGATTTTGATCAATTTTTCTTGTATTATGTGAAAGCATATAAAACTAACATATACCAAGATTAGTGACGCTACGATGGAAAACAAAAAGTTGTTTTTCACTAGAACTAGTGTTTTAACCGACCGTTTCTATGGCAGCTATATGCTATAGTGATCCGATTTTGATAAATTTTTCCAAAATTATGTGGAAATATATAAAACTAACATATACCAAGATAAGTGACGCTACGATGGAAAACAAAAAAATTTTTCTCACTAGAACTAGTTCTTAGACCGATCGTTCCTATGGCAGCTATATGATATAGTCACCCGATCCGGCCGGTTCCGACATATTAGTTGCGTGCAGTAAAAAGAAGACTCAGTGCAAAATTTCAGCTCGATAGCTGAGGGACTAGTTCGCGTAGAAACAGACAGACAGACAGACAGACAGACAGACAGACGGACAGACGGACAGACGGACAGACAGACGGACAGACGAACGGACGGACAGACGGAATTGAACTTACAAACTTCTGGGCAAAATTAATATACACTTTTCAAGTGTATAAAAATTCGTAGAATTGTTTGGAAACATTTATTTTAAAGTTAAGAAATATTATTCTTGTTTGGGACCTTACTCCCTCGAGGGACACAGAGCATTGATTTATGGTTGTTCCTTCTGGATTTTAAAAATTTGATTAGCTAACAAACATTATATTTATAAAAATGTAACACAGTATTTTTAACAATTTATCTTAGTTCGATTTATAATTAAGGGCATTTTCGGCCCTTAACTTATAGTGCATAACTCTCAGAGAGTGCTCTTAATATTTAAACCAATCTTAGATGCTGTTGGCGAAGAGCCCAACTTTCAATCATTAACCATACTTTTCAGTTACCTATTTACGGTTTTGGGGTCTTTTGGTTTGAATATCCGTTATCTTAAAGTTTAATCGCTTTGATGTTGTTGTTTGTTTTTTTTTCGTTTTTGTGGTCTTCCATCATTCCCTCTATCTGTTTTTTTATTTTTATTTTATTTATTTTTTGTTTTGCATTTTTTGTTTTTCAACATTACGGAACTGTTTCTGTTTTTGGTTGCATGCGAATGCTTTGTGTTGTTGTTGTCGTTTTTGTTGTTATTTGGTTGTTTCTTGTTTCCATTTTTCATGCAGCGTCGTTTTCATTTTTGCCTTTTTGGCGAGTGGAGCAAAAAAAAAAAAACAAAAACAACAAAAAATGCGAGTCCAAAGTCCATAAAACATCACGACGGTGTCGGTTGTTGTTTTTGTTGTTTTTGCTTGAATTTTTTGCTGAAAGTGGCAGAGCCACAAGCCAAGGTGAAACTCCCCTCCCTCTCCCCCTGAGTGCTGTGGGTAGGTGGCTGAGGGCAAAGACAAACGCCGCAAACGTGCAAGAACAACAATAAAAACAACAATGAGCGCAATACGTAACAACAAAATACTATGTGAAAAATAAAAAAATAAGTTAAGAGAAACGGACGCTCATATTGCCAAAGCTCTTGAGCTGCAACTTCAGAGATACCCTGAAACCAAAACCAAGTATCCTCGGTCAGTTGTGAGGAATAACCAGAAAAGTACATACAATTTTTCGCTACAAAATTTTGACTATACTTACTTAAATGTGGAAAGTGCATTTACGCTTCGACCAGTATTTTTTTTCAAAGTGCTTGTTGTGCCTTATCGCCTTCCCTTCGTAGTTGCTGCTACATTTTCACATGTGCAAATTTACGTTTCCCCTTCACCACCTTTTTCCACAATCTGTTGGAACGTTTCTGTCTCCGCTTTTTTCGGGTAAATTGTTTGCATCTTTTCTGCATCCTCCACATGCAACTGGATGCCCCAAAAGCCAGAGACAAGTGTAATTGTGGAGACCAAAAAAACAAAACTGCCGGCTTTAAGCGCTCTCCATGTCCCGCCCAACCGAGTACTTGATGCTCATATGACCCCCGCCGTGTCTGTGCCTTGGCCTGTTCCCCAAAAGAAGAAGATGCCGTCTCCAAATTTTTGCGTATGCCTCTGGCATATGAATGCGAAGCTCGAGTATTCACATACATATTATTTATTACTTATTTCATGAGAATGCCCAAAAAGTCAGATATTGGTGGCGCTTGGCAAGTAAGTGCAGTTGTCGTAGATCGTATCTCTTCAATGAACGGCAAAATAAACTAATTAAGAAGATCCGGACGGGTTTTAGTTTGAAATAACGATTTGTGTTCAATGTGTGGGAACAGAACGTGGAGGAAGAGCTACCAGTAATAAAATCCTTACTCAGAGTAGGTAAACATCAATTAGAGATATTTATTTAATGTTTGTACTCAGAAAAGACGACTGGCAGAGTTTTAAAAACGTTTTCTGCTTAAAATTAAGAGTATGGTTATAAATTAGGAACAAATATTCTTCAAAAATGTGCCGTACTAGGAGTGAGTCAACAATTTTTTGAAAGCGCGTTCTTAATTCGACTACAACATTTCTTGTATTGAGTAGGAAATAGCCTTATAATGCAAAAATGCAATTTAGTTGAATACAAATCTATCCTTAAAATTCCCAACTGCTTCTATCACTTTGCTTATGTAGTGACTAGCATATAACCCGGCGCGCTTCGCTCCGCCACCATCAGTATAGCCGCCAAAATAATGAAGAAAACGTTTGACAATGATACCACCCCCGCTCCCATTTTCCGCCCATCAGAAATGAACGCATTTTAATCAGATCGGTTCACAAATAGCCATTGTCACTGAACCGAAATACGCCCACCATTATTCTTGCCTGTGGGCAGAAATTCTACCACCGAGAAATCAAATGTCTAATTATTTTCTATAATGTGTTCACAAACCAATTTTGAAGCCTATCGGATTAAAAATAGGTTTTACCATATGGAATTTTCCCGGAATTTTCCGACTTTTCGTCTGGATTTTCCAACATTGGAAAATCTCTTGTCTAATTATTTTGCATACTATCCTTACAAACCGAGTTTGAAGTCAATCGGATGAAAAATAGTGTTCTCCACAGGGCTGCAAACCCCTCTAATTTTGACAGGGGTTCGGTTCGGGGTTCGAACCCTTACCCTACTCTGGGGGTTCGGTTCCACAACCGGTTTCCTTCAAATTGAGAACCTGGGTTCCGGTTCGGGTTCGGGTTCCAGATAGCATTTTATATATTTATGTACATAATAAATAATTTAATAGAATTTGAAGGCGAGATACCTTATAATCTGCTGCCTGATGGCTTGGAAGTCAAGCACATAAGTGATCTGTCTTGATTGATTGATTGTATGTATCTTTAGAAGAGTTAAGCGATTCTTCTAACTTGCACTCACTGTGAAAGTCATTTCTCCTTCACAGTAGTGGGATTGCTGAATCTGATGTGATTTTTGTGGCTATGAAACCTGCAACAAAACACTTTTTGCCTAAAAATAAGAGATGAGCTTTATCTGCGTACCCGTGATTTAGTAACTGTGATTGACCATATCGGCGTAACTGTGATTAAGTCACAGTGACTGGCAGTCATCAAATCACACTGTTACTTCAAATATGCAGTCACTGTGTGATTTGATGATTGCCAGTGACCGTGACTTAATCACAGACACGCCGGGTTGTCTCATCCCTAACTTATAGTGTGGCTGAACACGTTCATTTCCGAGAACTCAGTCAGAATTATTTTTTCTACAAATGGGACCTGCTTTGGCTGGCATATTGTGAGAGTGAAATGCTAAAAGAACTTTATTTGTGATTTGGTTAAAAAAATGAAGATATTTAAATAAAGTGCAACTTTCCCTTGTATTCACAGTGCCATTGTATCTCCATACGAACAAAATAATACACAGAAATACGGTTTTAGATGCAAATTGAATTCACTTGCTTGAGGTTGTGTTATTTTGTTCAGTCTTTTGTTGCGGATGGGAAAAAGTGTCGCCGTCCATACATGGGCATATGAATGGATACATTTTTCTTCAAAATAATGAAATATTTTTTACCATCGAAGTGCAAATATAAATTCTATGCTTGCCAATTTATTTTTAGAACCGAACCCCATCAATAAGAAAACAGGGTTAGGTTCGGGTTCGGGTTCTCGTGATTATTTTTAATGGGGTTCGGTTCCCGGTTCGGTTCAGGGATCACCAGAACCTGAACCGAACCGGTTCTGAAGGGTTCGGTTCCAGACCGGTTTGCAGCCCTGGTTCTCCATATAGAATTTTCCGGCCATTTTCCTTGTGGGTGAATTTTCCAACATCGGAAAATCTTATGTCTAATTATTTTGCATACTATCCTTACAAACCGAGTTTGAAGTCAATCGGATCAAAAATAGTTTTTCATATAGAATTTTCCGGGTATTTTCTTTGTGGGCGGATTTTCCAACATTTGAATATCTCATGTCCAATTACTTAGCATACTATCCTTATAAACCGAGTTTGAAGCCAATCGGATGAAAAATAGTTTTTTCCATATGGAATTTTCCTGGAATTTCCCGACTTTTCGGGCGGAATTTCCAACATCGGAAAATCTCAAGTCTAACTATTCTGCTTACCATCCTCACAAACCGAGTTTGAAGTCAATCGGATGAAAAATAGTTTTTTCCATTAAGAATTTTCCTGCCCTTTTCCTTGTGGGCGGATTTTCTGAAATCAGGGAAACAGGTGTCCAATTATTTCGCTTACTTTACTTACAAACCAAATTTCAAGTCAATCGGATGAAAAACAAAATTTTCCCCATAGTTGCTTTTCCGGGAGTTTTCCAACCCTTAGGGGTGGAATTTTCCAAAACCCCGCCTTAGTGCTCACTTTCAACTCATAAGGAAACTTCTGTGAAAATTTCAGCTTTCTATCTCTTACCGTTCAGGCTCTACCTTGATTGCCAATCAGTGAATCAGTCAGTCAGTCAGGACAAACTCTTTTATATGTAGAGAGATGACAGTTATTCCTTTTTGATCTTTGGTTACTTCATGGACTTTAAATCTGTGCAGCATTATTTGATACAATACAAAGACCTCGTTATAAAAACCAATTGGGAATAGATACAGAATTTAATTGGCTCGCAAATAATGAACTAATTTTACGGACACTTTATGTACTTTAGTATTGGGGTTGACTTTCGAATTTATTAGACTTTAACGTATCTAAATTCTAGTTATAAGTGTTTGATAAATGTACACCGAAAAAAAGATCAAAAATCAATCTGATATGTGATAATGAATTTGATATTTTATAAATATAATTTATTTCATATTCTTTTAAAATAAAAACATTTAATTTTGAGCCTAAAATATATAATTTTGGCATTAAAATATCATAATCGGGGGTGTCCCGGAAATAGCTAGGGATTTTCGTATAAACGATTACATTTCGAACTAAAACTGTTTGACTTTATACGGAAAGTGTCACAAATATGCCCGGTTACTAGATTAGATGACGAAAGTTAAGCGATTTTAAACCGACAGATTTCGTTCGTACGGTTTTCTATTCATTTAATGTAGTAATCGTACGATTCATATAAAAAGTCATTAAAGTTTAGTTCGAAATAGGGATGCCGGAAATATGATCGATATATCGAATATCGATATTGTTGTTGTAAAAATGATGTATTAATTACGGATATTTTATTATAACAAAATTCATTCAATTGTTCAGAGTCAATCTATTTCACTCTTTCCAAAAGTCTTTAAATGACATAAGGATACGATGAAGTAATTGTGACGATTAAACTAGTTGCAAGTAACGTCGAATATAAATTCTATTCTTGAGACTTGTCGCGTTTGACCCAGATCCAAGTATTCCAGGAGTACTGAGTCGTATTTTTAAAGGACATTTGATACGTGCGACAGATCTAGTAGATCGTGCGATAGATGTTTTATTTTCAACTTCACCATCTTCTTCCACTATAAGATCTTACTTAAGTTTCCACAACATCTTATGTTATGAATGGAATGAAATACACATCTTTGTTTAACTTATAAAAATACATTTGATCTATGTTTTGTAGTGTTTTGAAGCTCTGATCTGTAGATTTTGATCGCAGACAGAATGTAGTATTTAACACTCGTCAAATGGCAACTTAGAAAAAGAAAAAGCTTTTTTGTAATAATCAAAAATATCGATAACGTCGATTATTTTGTCTTTGATATGAAATATATGATATGAATATATGAATATGAAATGATATGAAATGTTGCTCTAATAGCAACATTTAATAAAGTGAGAGAGATAGAGATCGATCAGATAAACTAAGAGCGTCCCTCAGTGTCGACCAGCTCATAGCCATTGGGAGCCGAGCACATTCGTGTTTTCACACAGACGCGAGCCGAAGTCATGGCTGTATGAATCGATGAGCACAAAAAAACTTGATTTTGCAAGTGAGTTGGCTGTGTACTGCCCCTGCAGTTCGCTTCACTAATGATTCACTTATGATTCACCGATGCATCACTCATGGGTAGCGATGAATCACCGGTGAATTGCTATGAAAAGAAGTGGTGAATTTAACACAGGCATGTCCTAGGCGGTCACGCATGAAGGAATCATCTGTGAATCAATGGTGAATTCATTGATAAAGTCATGAGTGATTCACTCATGATTTCTTTGCAAAAGTCACCAAGGAATCATCGGTGACTTTTGCAAAGAAGTCATAGTTGAATCACCGATGACTTTCGCAATGAATTCACCGATGATTCATATAAGATTTTTCGGTTATTTTCATTAATAATTCACCTCCAATTTTTCCCTATTCAAACTTCAAAATACGCTATAGTTTTTATATTACATTTATTTTTACTTTATTTAATAAATTATATTTAATTTTAAACAAAAAAAATTAAATATCTAAAAAAAAATAATAAATAAATAACAATATTAAAAATCATTAAATAAAGTTCGGTAAATTTTAAAGTTTTTTTACTGCGCACTATATGTGGACGGGTGATAATAAATTATATATTAATAAATAACAACGATTCAAAAAATAAGTCTTTGTGAAAAACTTTTTGATTTCCATCGTAGCGTCTCCAAGCGTAGTATATATTTGTAATATATGTTTTCACACAATTCTGAAAAAATTTATCAAAATCGGATGACTATAGCATATAGCTGCCATATAAACGGTCAGTCAAAAAACCACTTTTAGTCAGAAAAACTTTTTTGTTTTTTATCGTAGCGTCCCCAATCTTGGTATATATTAGTTTTATATGCTTTCACACAATTTGAAAAAATTTATCAAAATCGGATGACTATAGCATATAGCTGCCATAGAACCGATCGGTCAGAAAATGTGTTTTACTAAGAAAAATTTTTTTTGGTATCAAATTTTTTATTATCAATGATTTCATAATTTTAAATATCTGATATCTTTATCCTATATATATTTTACCGGTTCAGGAAGTAAATATTCAGTGTATTACAAACTTCGGCACAGACAAAGTTAGCTTTGCCTTTTCGTTAACTATTGCATTGTACGCAATACGTTGCCTTGCTCTGCAGCTTCTCCGCTTTCTGGGTTGGATCGCTCTGCTGAACTGCTTCTGTAATAAAGTAGTATTAGTATAATTTAATTTTAGAAAAATTTATATGCAAACTTACCTTAGATGGCTGACAAAAAATTCACTTACCTGAAATCAATTATTATTTTTACACAAAAAATGCAACAGAATGAATATTTTTAAAACACATCGGTCTCTGTTGCAAAATGTTTTTAATACCCTAAAAACACAAATAAATGTGGGTTTTAATAAAAATAAAAAGTTATTATAGAACTATCAATAATACTGTCCAAACCTCTAATTTAAAAATAAAATATTTAAATTTATGTTTCAAGTATTTTTAGGTATAGTAAGTGAAAATTATATATTTTTGAGTATGTAACAGCCAGAAGGAAGCATCTCCGACCCCATAAAGTATATATATTCTTGATCAGCATCAACAGCCGAGTCATGTCCGTCCGTCTGTCCGTCTGTCTGTCTGTCCGTCTGTCCGTATGAACGAAGAGATCTCAGAGATGGTAAGAGATAGAGGTTTGAGGTTTATGGAACATATATTTCTTATACTTGCAGGCAGATCAAGTTTAGTTTTGATTTTTGCCACGCCCCCTGCCTCCCCCGCAAATTAAAAAAAAACGAAATAACTCCCACAATTTTCAAGATAGATAGTTCGAACATTTCTAGACATTTTAATCAAAACAACTTCACGCGCCGGCAGCAAAAATCAAATGCTCAAACTTCTAGATTTTTCTATGCAAGAAACGCATTGTTTGAGGGAGGGGTAAGGGGAAAGCGTCAAACGCAAAACACATCGGCAGTCAACGATCGCCGTTAATCCTTTTCTCCTTTGTGTCATTCTCTTTTGGCGCCCAAAATGTTTTTAATACCCTAAGGTACTGCAAGGCATATCCGACTTTTAAAAGTATATGTAAAATATATTTATAACCCATAAATAAATTGTGGATTTCGGGGTAATAAAAATAAAAAAGTTATTATAGAACTATCAATCCAACTACCTGTCCAAACCTCTAATTTAAAAAATTCAAAAATATTTACACAATTTATAGTTTCAATGCTCGCACATTTTTTAAGGGTATACAAAGTTCTTCATTCGGCTTCAGTAAACTGAAAATTATTTTTTTTTGGGTTGAAGTAGGCAAAAATGCAACAACAAATACACACATCGAATTTTGCTTTGCCGACGTCGACGTCAAATTTGCCAAATTTGACGAGAAGTGAATTCTGGAACTGAAGGGGCGGCACTCACCAACACAAGCTCGCATTTCAGTTCGCTTCATTTAGCCGGCACTGGTTTAAAGGCTATCGGTCACATTTACGTCCAAACTTTGGCAGGTGCAGGCTATATAAAAGTCGAGTTTTACCCACTGTTTTGATATATTTACATTTAACGGCTTTAAAATATTGGTATGATACCGTGGGACACACACTTCGAGTGTTGACGGCACAAGATATTATAGTTATTGCATACATATGTATGCCCCATATTTTCAGTTCTTTTAAAATTTCTGTATTTTTTTGCCCGGGATTAATTCTTTTGTATTTTCCTAATATGCGGGACTACACAATTCTTTAAAATATGTATCTATCTCAACAGACCTTTTACTGAAAAAATTGCACTAGAATCGGTCGAATAGCTTACTCGACTATACATAATACTCATTAATTATAAAAAATTTACTTATATTACAATAATACTCTTTATACACCATCACATCAAAGAAATTCACTTCCCTTTGCCATTGAAAATTATTTCACTAATTAAATTGCTCATTTGCTTCCATTTGACATTCACTTAACACATTTCCACACAACTTTTATCAAAATCTCTTCCTTTGGCCACACCAAATTACTTGGCAAATTAATTAATGTGAGTATTGCCAACCGGGCAACCTGGTTGTGTCGTCTGGGCATCATAAATTTGTACAATAATTTTTTGATTAATCAATTTGTTGGCTCATTCATTCAGTCAAAACATTTGTTCACTCATTAAGCGGCTTTAAGACCCCAAGCCACATTTTCGTTCCAGAATCCGTATACGAATCTTTGTGGTTGTTGCCGTTGTGTTTTTGCTTCCTCTGTGATTCGGTTTCTGTTTCTGTTTCGGTGTAGGAGGAAGCATTTCCCTTTCATGCTTAATTAAGTTGGTCACTTGGCTGAGGCGCTGTCGTTGAGTGGGTGACGACGATAACAAAGAAGGTAACAACAACAGCAAGCAGTCGCCTCGATGATGGCGTTAATAATGAAGATAATGCCAAAGCTCATTATGATGTTGAATTGGAGACTGGCTTTTGGCTTGGGCTATTAACCCTTAGATGGGGCTGTCGAAGATTGAAGATGATATATATCGCTGCAGCACAAGAAAAGTTTTCAAGCAATTCTTATTGCCGATTTCTTATCTTCTAGATAGCTGCTATGTGTCAGATAAACATAAATTTTACTCTGCTATTTGTAAGTTTATGTGACAGATAGTGCTATGTAGGAGATAAGAAATGGGCCCTAAATGATTATTAATTTTTAGTATAAAACTAAAACGAATAATTTTTTTAAATTTAGTGCATGATTCTAAAAATTTTCTGTATATTTAGTTAAATAGAAAAATATTTCTAATATGATAACCCAAACTTACTCCAAAAGCCCTTCGTATGGGTTAAGTGGTGAGCTTAAAAAGGCGCGTTGGCTCTGCTATGAGTAGACGACAATGGAAAGGTGGACGGTCGGACGGACAAACATGTCTGCATGGGCGAGGAAGTAAAATTTTTGCTTTGAACGTGACGGAAATTGAATTTCCGTTTCTTGGGGATGGCACTCACTCTGCCCAGAGACGCCAACTCCAAAAAAACAAAACAAATGTGTGTGTGTGTGTATGCGTGCCTGGAAAGTAGGCGAGTGACGCATGCGCACAACCGCATGATGTCGACGCCAACGCCAAGATCAAGAACCGGCACTGGAGCTCCCTTTGGCCATTCGAATTCAAGTCAGGCCAGGCAATGATTTGCAATTAAGTGCTACCTACGAGAGTTCCATTGCTTGAATTGCATTTGTGGTTTGTAATTTGCCAACTTACAACGGTTCGATTGGTTGAGTGGGAGTGGGAAAATGGAAGGGGACTTTTTTATGCACTTTACGCTCGTAAAATGCAAAAAAACAAGTCTTGATTGTTTCTTAGCAAATTGAATTTTGTTCAGCTTTTACTTAAAGCCCGTGAGGGGGTGCCCCTTAAAGAGTGAATGCATTAATGCAAGCGTACTACTTGCTCTTGCTTATGACAGACAAAATAACAGAAGACCAAAAGCCCTTTTTCGCCACTAATTGTCCGCTCTCAGTCCCTCACTCACATACCCTCCTATTAACACACCCCCCATTTTGTTTTTGTGCATCCAATTACACGATTAGTTGGATTCCAGCTAACTACTTAAGCACACAAACATTTCCTGTGATTTGTTTCGGCTTTTCCACACGCAGGTGAATTTTAAGGATCATTTCCTGCTAATCGGATTTGTTTTTTTTCGCGTTTCTATTTTGGGTGTAAAGCAAATTATTGCAATTGAGTTTATATTCATAATTTTACACAAATAACTTTTTTATGACCCAATTACGGCTGGGTGCTTCCGTTGTAATCTAACAATGGCGCCAGCCACCCAACCACCTAGTGGGTAATTGCAGCTACACTACGTCGTCGTCGTCGTCGTCGACTCCGTCATCGTTTGGTCGACAATTTTTCCTTTATTTTCTTCTCACCTGCTGCAACAACAACAGCGATGACGACGACAATTACCTGCGCCCGTAATTTGCAAATTATTTGTGGCGTGCATTTGTGGCCAAAAGCTTCGGACCAACATCCCCCACTTTGGGCAAAGTTTGTTGTTTGTTATGGAAAACATGTGAGAACATTGCCGGGTTCCCAACCAATAACTTCCGCGGAAATGTTAGCCCTGAAGTCCACCCCCAACCGCCCTTATATATTTTCTTTCTATAAAACTGCCCCTCAACCGCACAACCACATGTGCAGCTTAGAGATGGACATTCGATTGAAAGTGTAGGCCAAGAAAAAAGTCACCTAGGATGTTACCACGAGGACAAATACGAGATTGTACCGCTTTATATCATCCAACCGGAAATTGAAGATATTTTTTTATACGTTCGCCTAGGAGATAAGAATGCGTTTCTTTTTATGTGGGTTTCCTTTCATTATTTAATCTGAAAATTGGATAAAACTATGCTTAACAATTTCTATTAAGATAAAAATGCGATTCTTTTTGAAGTGAATTGGAAAACATACAAATCATACATTATCTCTATGCCTTATATCCAGAGAAAAAATCGCTTTAATATCTCCTTAAAGAATCGCATTCGTTCCCTTTGAAGACTCTTTTTTTTAAGCAGCAGTAAGAACCGCTTTTTATCTCCAGGAATAAACGCATTTTGATTCCGGTTCTGGTAAGTACCGAAACTAATGTTTCGGTAAAAGTGTCTATTAAAGTTCTAGTTTATTTCGGTATTCGGTTAGGTATTAGTGCCTTCGTTTATATTTCTGTATACCGGTACGTATCATACCGGTACCGGTAAAATTAAAAATCCTTTAAACCGAAGATATAATAAAATGTAGCTATAAAGAAGGAAAATTGAATATAATAAACTTTGCCCCAGAAAACAAATGTCCTTATAATACTTGTGTAACTGGTAGAGCAAGAAGAACTTTTGATATCTGACGGAATTTTCCGATCACAATTTAACCCTGCTGTAAGGTTAAGCCCATTTGGTATAATTATTAATTTGTTTCCTTTATAAATGCAAAATAAGAAAAATACCACAACTGGTTTTTACATGATCATTATTGAATCAAAACAGATGCTAAGAATAAGATGAAATAGCTATTTTGATTGAAAATTTCAGTGTATACCAAATGGTCCATTAACCTAATATATATCAGCTTGTCATCCTGATCAAGAATAAATATACTTTATGGGGTCGGAGATGCTTCCTTTTATGCGTTACAAACATCGTAACAATTTTAAAATACCCTCTGCAAGGGTATAAAACAAAACTCAGAACCTAAACTGTATCGGTACCGGTTCCTTCCGATCATTTTGGTTCCAAAAATAATGATTTCGGAATAACGGTTCTCAAAAAATAAATAATAACGGTTCCGGTTCTTGTTCTGAGTTTAAATCGGTTCATTTCGGTACGACACCCTGCTTAAAAGGCACTTCTTTTATCTCGCAGAAGAAACTTTTTTTATCCAAAGGAAACTCTTTTTCACCTTCCACACACCTTGGCACACTTCTTCCCGATACCTACTGGAAAAATCGCATTCTTATCTTCCGCAATAAAAATATTTGCTGTATTCAGAAAAAAGACCGAGTACTTTGTACTTAAATCAAGTACAAACGGTGTTAATAGTACGCCAAGTACGAAAATACTTGATACAGGTACAAAATACTTGGTTCAAGTACGTTTTTTTCAATCCCAAAATACACGATTTCAGACCGTTTCGGGATACGTTAAGAACATTTCGGGCTTTTTCATGTTTTTTTTAAACTTTATTCATAGAACGAATTGGTCTTGACTCCCGATTCGTTCTTATTAGATTGTTTCATACTAAGTTTAAGTACATCAAAGAACGATTCATACTTTGGGCCGTTTTCTCATCTTCCTTTTTTTCGAATCCAGGTGATTATTGGTCAAATATATGTAGTCAACAAAATATCGTTGATTGTGTCTACAACTGCCCAAGTATGATTTAAACGTGACCTAAATTAGGCAACATCAATTTTCTCAAAAAGCTCTAGGATTTTAAAAACATGAACAACACAAAACTGCCCTTTATATTTTATGTAGAAAAGGGGTATAAATTCAATTACGTTTGTTTGAAAAGTTTGAGTCGGGATTAATCCCGAAACGAATATCGGTCCCGGTTTCGGTACGTACCGATATAAGATTTTTGGTTTTTAGTTAATTTTGGTTCCGTACCGTACTCACATTTTTATTTCGGTATACCGGTACAAGTATTTTTTTGGAAATTATTTCTAGATATCCAAAAATTTAATGGATGTAAAAGAACTAAAAAAAATTGGTTTCTAGAATATGTCACATAAAATACGTTTTTTTTATATATACCGATTTCTGAAACAACCACGAATTAAGGAATTCTCTATTCTTATGTCGCCCAGACCAACTCGCCTTAGGACTATTTTTTATAAAGCTCAAAAAATATTTCTTAATAATGGTTTGAAATTATGCGCTCTTTTTAAATCGTAACTCTGCCGTATCTCCGTCAATAAAAGAGGGCTTAAGCGATTTGGGTAGATTTGAAACCATACTATAAAACGACGTTATTGTAAGGGCGAAATTTTATTAAAATGCATAAACTTCATTTCTAAAATTTATAATATCAAATTTCCAACATTTCTTTATTTAAGGGGGTCTTCTACCTTTGAAATTTTTTTTTCGATTTTTTTGTTTTGCCTTATTATTATAACTTGGACATTCCCCTTTCATCCCCTTTAAACCGTTTTCAAATATTCGAAATATTTTAGCATTTATATCCATTTTAGTGGAGCAATGTTCTTGCTAACGTGAGTATTTTCAATGCTGCTCAAAACTTTAACCGCGTTTTTCTCGAAACCACGTTTTTTGACCTGGTAGCCATGATTGGGCCAGTTCTACAGAACCGATTTTGATCAGCCATGTTGCAAACGACGCAGAATTGATGTAATTATGGCCCGTACCTCAATCAAGAGGAAAAACATTTTTTTACTATTTTTTTTACACTAAACTACAAAAAAAAACTTGAAAAATCGAAATTTTTTTTTTAACATGCCGCCAATTTTTCAAAAAAATATTAAAAATTATGATTGAGGTACGGGCCAGAATTACATCAATTCTGATCATAACCTCATTCACCGTTTTCAGTTCCGATAACCTGGAGTCCCGGAATCATGGCTACCAGCTCTACACCTTTTTTTTTGAGACCTTAATTGGCAGGCCGATAACTTTTTGAACAGCCCTCGAATTCCAAAATTTATTTTTTATTTTTTAATTTAATTAATAAATAACACAAAACAAAAAACCAAATTGAAAAAGCTTTTATAGCTTTCTTTCAAGAAATTTTTTAAAAAACACTCATAAAACGCTGTTCAAAGGTAGAATACCCCCTTAAGGAAACATTTTTGTAAGAACTAAAAATCCTTTACATTTAATTACAGAGTTTTTATTTTCCAAAGAAAAGTTGTTCAGCATTTTACGATTTTTTTTCCTGTGTCTTATGTATCTTAAAAAGAGAATTTGTTTTTGGTTATTCTTTAAGGGCGAATTTACAAAATGTAAGACTTTTTCCCCGAGTGTATATATGAGTGAGATTCCTAAAACTGATTTGCTTTTGATTTCGTGAAACAGCTGTTCGCACCTGCTTCATACAAAAAGACGAGTGTGACCATGAAACATGCAGACAATACGGCCTCTTTTATGTTAGTTGGATGGCCCACACTGCTCCCTTTGTATGAAGCAGCTGCGAAAGGCTCTTTCACGAAATCAAAAGCAAAATCATAAGCAAAGCAGTTTCAGGAATCCCTCTATTGTTTTTTTTTTTAATTTAAATGGTTTATTTCGGTTAACGGTTCCGGTTAAGGTATTATTCCCTGATTTGAGTACAAAGAATTCTTGATTTAAGAATTTCGTATTTAAGAATTTTGTTCTTATATTTTTTGTTTCTCTTATTTATTACATTTTAGGTAAATTTGAAACTTAAGACTGATTCGTACTTAGTTTAAGTACAACGAAGATCACATTATACTTGAAATTTTGGGTACAACATGGAATAAATTCTATGCCGTTCGTTCTAGTGTTCTGAGTGTAGGTACGAAACGAATGGCGTGCGATTTCTATTGTAACAGCAGGACCCGCTGTAGATGATTTTTTTTAGATGTCCCATCAATTCAATGTACTATCTATGGATTAAGTTACAAAAAAAAAAAATATTCTAAATATTTTTCTAAATATTAAACAAATTAATTGCTATTCTGTCTAAATTGGTTAATCCTTGCCCGAACCAAGGATTGAACCAAAACCTTTACCCCAAAAACTCGGCCTAAAAATTTGAACAATTTACCATTGGAAATCCAATATTATGAAATTAACATTTTTGTCTCTAAGCCCTGGTTCTAAGGCCTCAAATTGACCAACGTAACTTTTTTGAAAGTTTAATTTTATTCCTACTTAGAAGAATATTGTCAATCATGTCCACCTTGGTCACTTTTTTCGCTATTCAGTCAAATGAAAACCAAAATCACGTCACCTTCTCTAAGTCCCAGCGATTTGAATCTGAGCTCTGATTTTTGGTCTGGGTTGGCTGACTGCCTGGCGCCAGGCGTGAATTTTCACCATGGCAATGTTTCTTCGACTCGGCTTCAGCTCACCGTTATTTCTATATTTTAAGTGGCCCGTGTGCGGCGGCAATAACGAGCCGCAACAACAACAAACTCAGTGGTAAATGAGAGTAAATGCAATAATTGCAAAGTTTATAACATTAGCGGCTGAGTGCCGGGGTTGGGAGGCAGGGAAGGAAGGCGGGAAATTGCAGCCACCGACGCGACCAACGACTAACGACGTCGAAGCGACCAATCGACCGTCAACCCATTTTTTTCTCCCAGTTCTCCCATTACCATTTTTTGCATACGAACGAGCATTCTCAGTTGGGGGCGCCAAGAAAAGTGTAACAGAGTGCCAAACGAAGTGAGAGTGCGGCCAGAGGGTGGGCAACACGGCAATTAGACATTCATCCAGCCATAACAAAAAATAAACCTGGCGAAAATCTATTGAAAATGGTATGAAAGTTGAGTCACTTACTTAGTCAGAGTATTTCCTTATTTCAAGCACAAGAATTTAAGTCAATAAAAGCAGTTGAAAATCTCATTCTTCCACCCCAACCCCCAACCCGCCCCTGCTGTCAAATGCAACGGTAAATTGCCGTTCGATATGCAAATGGCAGCCGCATTCACAAAACGCTGCGCTTTTCAATTGCTTTTTCTTCTGCATTGAAATCAATTTAACTTTCTGCTCAATGCCAATCATTGGCACCCCCTCCCTCACCCCACACACACACACACAGCTACGCCCATTGTGCCACCACATAGCTCTAACATCAGTTCCGGCTACTAGTAGAAGTAAGAGTAGATAAAAAAAAAAAAAAGAAAACAAACAATCAAACGGATCCAAGCGCTTATTTCAAAATTCATTTGTCATTTTGTGACAGGCGAATGAAAATTTGAAGGGGACCGACCAATCGCTGGCAGAGACGCGGGGTAAAACTCCATGGCCAGAGGCAAATAAAGAATGAATTTTTGCAAAATTATTCTTTATTTTTTTTTCAGTCTATTGTTTCATTGAAAAAGTAGCACTTGGTGAATAGAAAGAATTTCTAATCGAACAATATGAACCCCGTAAGTCAGGACAAAGCATATTTCTATTCAAATTTCGTGCCAATCAATTCCAAGCACACATGCCCAGAGAGTGCGCAGAAGCTCAAATAGAAAATATAAGAAAATTTTACGTAAATCACCTTTTTTTGTCACAGAATTTTAGAATATGGAAACAGACTTTGAGTAACATTTTGGGCAATTTTCTATATTTTAGGATAATTTCTGGGCGTTTGTTATAATTGTAAAAGGTAAACCAAAAGCGATCCACTGAATATTTAAAAAAAATTATTTTGAGATCCATATCTTTCAAGTTTCCTGTATAAATGACTCTCAATGTTCTATAAGATAGAAAAATGTCTTGTTAACCAGGAAGCTTCTCTGGAAGGAGAAGTGGGACAACATTGTGGTAAGAAAAACATGGTGGTAAGAGCGAGACGAACATTGTCAAAAAATAACTCATAGAGCTAAAATGACATCAAACAGCCCAATAATTTCTGAGTGAAAAAATGTTAATTGAGCAATTGTTGAGCATATATTTACCAGTCTGTGATATTAAATTCAAAACTCTAAAGATAAAATAATATGTAGTATTATAAGCCAACATTGTATTATCGATATTTATTAAATATTAACCAACACTTACTCAGCCAGAAACACATCACTAGTAGTTACAACGAAGCCAATACGAATGGATCAACGAAAACGCTTAAAATTTAAATCAATTTTATTTAAATAAAATACAGTAATTGAAGCTTAAAATCTCTACACAGAGAAAAATATGACGTTCTAAAATCATGACCAAATGTTCATGATTTCGTTCTACTTTTCCGCTCATGAATTTTTAACTCAACTCAACCATCGTACAACAAATATAAGTAGCATCTTAGACATGCAGCAACGAAAGCGTGCGATGGTAGAGGGCGCTAAGATGCAGATCCGTTTGTGCGTTTGAGTGCAAGGTAATGGTCCCGAGTTCGAGTCCCAGACGGAGCAAATAGCTAACTTAACACTCATCGTTTTTTCTTTGTTCTTCAAAAAATAAATAAATCAAAGAGGGAATGAAAATAAGCTTTTCTGGTAAGGTTTTGGGGGTGCGTGAACAGCAGAGAGGAGAGGAGGGGGAGAACAGGAAGCCCTATTAGAGGAGAAGGGAACCCAAAAACCGTTGCAAGACTTGTGGTGTGGATATGGGGGTGGCAACTGCTTTATACACACCAATCATATATCCATCCATCACACCTTTCCCGATGATTGCTGCTGTGTTACTAAATTAAGCAAATTTTTTTTTTAAAAATAAGAACAAAATGTTCATGAAACATGCCCAAACAGTTCATAAAACAAGCACAAAATGTTCACGAAACAAGCCGAAAAAATCCAAAGTGAGAACAAAATGTTCATGAAAATCGTACCCCAATGTTCATGACTTGAGAACAAACGTGCATGATAGACTTTCGTCAACGGATGTTCATGATTTTGGTACTTTTAGAACGGATTTCTTTCTCGGTGTACGGGCTTCAAGGTCATTTTCACAGAGCAAAAATGCTTGAAGTCTCTAAAGTTATCTCTATAGTTTTCAATTTGGCATTTTTTACACGCCTCCTGCCTCCACACATTTTCAAAAATAAAAACCCATATCTTCAGGTCCAGAATTGACCGACTTTTTGACTTATTTTTAATGACAAATTGAAATTTTTCGAGTTAAGACCTGATCTCAGATGACATAAATTTTATTAATTTGACAGCTCTTGAAAAGCATTCAGCTTTCAAAGCTCAACAAAAGTGTTTCTATTCATATGAAGTATTGTGCCGAAAATAATTGGTATTTGATCTAAGAGCAGGCATTCAAAAATTTGTCAAATTAACCAGGCCATATCAAGTTGATATTGATCTATTTTTACTGTGTTGGTTTTATAGTTAATAATTTTTGGTCATATTTTCCATTCGGAGAGCTCGTTAATAATTGTATGGATTTCAACACAATCAAAATGATATAACCGTTATTTAGTTTCTCCCTAAAAGGAATAAGGTGTTCCAATAATCTAGTATGGCCAGAGAATCAGACACTGATTTACCCTTTATAAAACTCATTTCACGACTATCAAGTAGTTTACCGTTGGGAGCAAAAATCATCTTAGTAATATCAGTTTTATCTAACAAAAGTTGACTTGAACATCACATAGTTCAAGTTACAATGTGATGAACAATGATTTTTTTAAGTTGTTTGTAAATGATCTTACAAATTTGTCATTTTAAAATATTTGACAAAGTTCTAATAATTTGTAAGATTTTGTACGCATTTAAATGAATTCAATTGGTTTCGAAAAGATTCGTGTTCTTATCGATTATTTATTGCCATTTATTATTTATGGTACTTTATGTCAAGCCAAGATTAATGGGTTGTCCTAATTCCAAATCTAGAATATTATCAGTTTTATTACATTTTCCCTCAGTTTTAAAAATAAAGCGAAATGCGTGAATTTAGAATATTTGGAGGCATTTTGAAGTACATTACTCCAATACATTTGAGGAAAAACGTTTGTTGAAGAACAAAAACCACAGGAAAACCTTACCATATATTGGGTTGACCAATAAGTTCGAGGGGTTTCTCTCAAGCAAATAAAAATAATTATATGAATATATTGATCAATTATGTATTCGCCGTTGTTGTTTATGAACTCCTACCACCTCTCGACCAGTTTTTTAGGCTGTTCCGGCTTATCGACTTATCTGGTATCGAAACAGTTGTTGAGCCAGTTTTTAAGGTCCTCTATGTTGTCGAAAGTAATACCCCTCATATGGTTCGATATGGGAGCGGAAAATTATTAAATAAATTTAGTTTAACAGCACGAATTCATTAATTTACGTAACTTTTTAGCCCAGCTATAGGCTCTTTGCGCCCTTGCAACCCTTTCCAGACCAGGTACACAGGGTTTGCAACCACTACCTAGAGGCTATAGTGATTGTCTCTTAATGCTCTGATTTGTTCCATAACAATCGGCAAGAATTCGATCGCGTATGTGCCAAAGCGTGCCGCTTTATAAGCTGAAGTTCCAAACAAGTGTTCTAGGCCCTGTACCATACACCCTGAACACCTCGAACTTTCCGGTTCCAGACACCCAAAAAAAATAAAAAACCACTTATGCGTATGCCACAAACTTCCAACCTTCAGACCCCATCGCCAGACGAGCGTCACGCACAGTACAATCTTTGTGGACGGTAAATCCAGAAAAAAGTCAGCATTGCACAGCCTCGATGAACGAGAAACAAGCTCAACGTCACACAAGCCATCTTTTAGATGTCTGGGCATAACCCTGAACAGGAGACCTACCTGGTCTGTTCATATAAAGCAGAGGGCGGTACACAATACAATCATTATGTACAATAAAACGAGCTGTAACTGTCACTTACGCCAATGCTGACAAATTGAACTGTCTTTTAAAAGCGAAATCAGAGCTATCCTGACGATCAATGATCAATAGTCATTTAGACCTGGAACTAGAGCATCTGCCTCTGTAACACCTCTTTTAAACCAGTCGAGAGTATGCAGAATGTTCGTTATTCAGCCATTTATAGAGACCTCGGTACTCTGCCAGTTGGCTCCCAGATCAACAGTTACCCCAGCACACACAAATTCACTGTGTTCGGAGACGGCTCCAAAAGCGTCATTCGTCGGACATCCGAATTCATGGCAGGCTACCAACAGGTCGACGTCCTAAATAGCTGCACATGCACTGTGTTCCTGATCTGTCCTAAGAGCTTTAGTTTTTCCTCATTCAGTTGGCAGACGGAGCGCACAGTGACCCCAAATATATAAAAAATATTTTTTTTTAATTTTAAAAAATTGAAACTATTTTAAGATATCCAAAAAACGAATCGTTATAATAGAACTAAAAAATTGTGTTCTAAGAATATGCCACATAAAAAACGTTTTTGGAAAATATACCGATTTCAAGCATTTTTAATTTTTAGACAAACAACTTTTCGCTAATCGCATCTTTTCAGGCTTTCAGTGGTATCCCCACAACATAGAATTAAGGAATTCACTATTCTTTTGTAGCCCAGACAAACTCGTTTTAGGGCCATTTCTTATAGAGCTGAAAATAAATATCTAAGAATTGTTTCGAAATAATCCTCTCTAAAATCTGCCGTATCTCCGTTAAAAATAGAGATCATACGCGATTTGAATAGTTTTTAACCCATACTATAAAGACCAATATAGCTCATGATACGCTGGTAAAATACTCAAAATAGTATATCAGCTCTAAAAAACACAAAAACAGATCTGTCCAAGTTTTACCTTACTAAGACTTACACCCAGAGAAAAAGCAAATCGTAAAAATTAATACAATCATAGTTAATTTTACTATGCTGTTTTCAAATATAAAACGTATTAAATTCCAATAGAAAGCGCTTTGATTTAACTGAAAACATACTTAACCACTGAAGTTAATATGAATATAGTAAAATCAAAGTGAAATTCACCTAAAATCAAATATTGTTGAATTCAGATTAAAGTAAAATCATATTTATTTCAAATATACGAAAATATGTATTGCTTAACTTTGTTAAATATTATTTTTAAATATGAGTAATATTGCTTTTAAGAGGTTCTCATTTTAAAAATATAGTTTTGTATGTTAATTTAAAAATGTTGAATTGTTAAAGGTTTTTACACGTTGCTGGTTTTGGGCTCCCCAACCAGTTAAGGCATTCGTGTCATTGGCTGTAGTTCGTCAGGCAGAAAACCAATGATGAAAAATAGTGGAACCTTCCGAAACAGCTGTATGGTTATCCATACAGCCTCATTTGTGTATTGTGTGTGTACTGTTTCTACAGTTATGCATAACTTATTTGACCCCTAAAAACTTGCTAGATTAAATTGAAACTATATTTATTCTGAGGGGGGTACTTTTAAATTAAAGTTGGAAAATGTTTATTTCAATATGAAATGGTATTTATATTGAATATGTAAAAAATTTAAAGTACTGTAAAGTATATTAAAGTTAAATATTATATTTATTTAAATTTAATATGAATATATTTCATAATTACTATGAAATATTTAAAATTAAATATTTATACTCTGTCCGAAGGTCACAGATTTGGGTTTGTGAAATGTATGTAACAGCCAGAAGAGCGACAAGAATTGTAGAAAACGAGGATATAGATGTCGTTGTCGTTGGTGTGGGTTGCGTAGAAGAGTCTAGAGTGAGATAGAGCTTAGGTGTAGGAAATATTTTCACGGCAGATCGTAGTTTTCACGCCCCCCCGAAATTAAAAAAACGTATACTCCACAATTCAAGATAGATAGTTCAACATTCTAGACATATTCTACTACTTATTTTGAACGACCCGCCATACATCGTTTTCGATCAGATGAACGATATTAGAGCTATACGTAAAGAAAATAAAACCAACGACAACAACAACAACAAAACAGAGAGAGAGGCGAGAAGCAATATAAGTTTCAATTGACTTGAGAGGTGCGATCAGATCGCGTGTTGCGACTTGATAATTGAAAAAATTATATTTTACGAGTTATTACAGTAATATCACATACATGAGCCGTTTTCACAGAGGATAGTCGAAAGAGTTGCCACCCCAGCTTTTTCATACAAAAAGGTACAGAGTATATTACAGTCGGGCTTCCGACTTTCTTACTTTTTTAATAATTTGTTTTTTATATTTAATATGAAAACTATTAAATTTGACTATTTTCATATTTAATTTCGATTTAAAGTGTAAGCACTTCAGATTTACGAATTCCATATTTAAAGCAAAATCAATGGCAAAAATATTTAAGTCAACGTGAAAATATTAAAATTTCACAGCATTTTTCCCTGAGTGTAGAAATCCATTTCATTTAATTAGAGGTTTTATCTTTACCAAAGAGAAGTTTTTCCGCTTTTTAGAAGTATTTTCTATATCTTATATATCTTAAAAAGAGAGTGTGATTCTAGTTATACTTTAAGGGCGAATGTCTAAAATGTAAGACTTTTTCTGAGTGTATATATTGCTATTTTACCAGTTGAAATGTATATTTGAAATAATCATAAATAAATAAATATTGTAATAAAATAAATAAAAAGAAAAGGAATCAATACCGGTATTAGCGTATTGGTATGGTTCCGGGATATTCGGTTAATATTATACATTTGGCAGCTCTAGATCTTATAGTCTCTGAGATCTAGATCATACAGACAGGCGGACAATGCTTGATCGACTAGACAATTGATGCTGATCAAGAATATATATACTTAATGGGGTCGGAGTTGCTTCCTTCTGCCGGTTACAAACATTTGCACGAACTTTGTATACCCTCGGTTCATTATTCGACGCAAAAAGCAATAAAATGCATTCTCCTACGCAGTTTATATATTTGGTTTTTTGCCCAAGTTGTCTCGATCATTTCTCATTTGCCACAAAAGCATAAGCGAGCCTCTATAACTTGAATCTTAAGGGCATTTGAATCCTAAAACTCAAACCGCAAATCCCTTTTCCGCATCCACTTCATCCCAAAAAAAAAAAAAACCCCACTACCCCTCGCTTCTGGGGTGACACATTTAAGCGGGCAAACAGGAAGAACATGACATAACATAACGGTAATAGGAAAATCATCGATTTCATTTGATTTATTTGCAGGGGTCTTTTCGCCTTTAACTCTCTGCCTTTTTTCCATGTGTCCAGGAGCAACCACCAAAAGTATCGTTGGATATGTTTGTGCGTGCTGGCAATAAATCTCGGAATTTGTGTCACACAGGAGGGGCAGCCATATTGAAATTAGAGGCACTTCCGTTTTGGATTTTCGGTGCTGTGTGACTATGTGTGTGTTTTGTGGTTTTTGGCCATTTGGTAAGCGCAACTAAGTACCGGAAAGATATGCGTAACAAATGCCCCAACAGCGCCCCACTGCGTTGGATGAGGGGAGGATAAATGTGGGGATTTCGGGTTGGTTTAGTTGTTTGTCAACTTTTATTTACATTTTCGCTCTCAAGGTAAAACGCGTCAACTAGAATATAGTCAAAGCCAAAAAGCTGTTTGTGCAACAATTGCCATTGACCAAAAAAGCAACAAAAATATAACCCACTCGATATGTGTCTCTCTCTCTCTATCTGTCTGCCTCTCATTATCTATATATCTCCCGCTCTATAAATAGTTGCAGCTGTTAATCTTGGTGATTTTTATTAAATTTATTTTAAGTGTTTTCGCTATTTATTGTTTATGATTTTAAATGGTCCGCAGGCGACGCAAATAATAATATAAATTTAATGTTCAATATCATTTATGATAGCGAAACAGTTTTAAATGATAATAAATTGTGTAAGATAGCGACAATTAGCCAGAGTCATTAGAAGTTTCAAAAGCTCATATAAATGTTTCATTTGGATTTACGAGTGTAATAAAAAATAAAATGCTTCTGTTTGAATAGAATACCGTTTTACCAAAAACTAATGATCATTAGTTTGGATAGTTGGGATACTTTAAAGAGACATGACAAGGTCATTTGGACAAACCTAGGAAAACATTGGAGTACTCTAGTACTCTAGAAATTATCGATTAAATCCACAATATGAACGTTCGGCTATTAAAAGTGCGGCAGATTTTTAAAGCATTTCAGTAATTTATACACTCAAAAAAATAAACCGAGAACTGTGTACTTAAATCAAGTTCAAACAGTGTCAATAATACGAAAATACTTAATACAAGTACAAAATTCTTGGTTCAAGTAGATTTTTTAATCTCGAAATACTTGATTATAGACCGTTTCGGGATACATTAGGTACATTTTGGTCAATTCGAAGGTTTTTAAACATTATTCTAAAAATGAATAATGAACCAATATCGATTCGTTCTAATGCTAGAATTTGCGTACATAAAAATAAAGCAAACAATTTTTGATTTAAGTTTTAGTAATTGATTTAAGAATTTTGTTAGAAACTTATATAAAATATTTCGTACGACTTTTTTTCTCTCATTTTAGGAACAATTTGGGTAAATTTGCAACTTAAGATTGATTCGTACTTAGTTTAAGGGGGTCTTCTACATTTAAAATTTTTTTTTCGATTTTTTTGTTTTGCATTATTATTATAGCTTGGACATTACTCTTTTATCCCTTTCAAATCAATTTCAAATATTCGAAATAGTTTAGCAGATAAAGCCATTTTAGTGGAGCAATGTTCTTAATTCCTCTCCCGTAATATAAACAACACCTTATATCTTTCACTATTTTGGACTTAGATTGTTCGGATCTTTTATAGATTTATAGCACTGACCATTCTCTACCGAAACCATACACCGTTTTCCGATCAGATGAACGATAGTCGAGTTATAAGCAAAACACATAAAATCACTGGGCAGCTCCGGCCGCAACCGTAATGGGCAGCACTTTTATAGTTAGTGTGAACCCACACTGAAATTAAATACAAACTTTGGCAGGTACAGAGTATATTACAGACGGGCTAGACAGACATTCTTACTTGTTTTTATACACTAAAAAAAAAACTGCTGCTAGCGTTCAAGAATAAACGAGATTGAATTTATACCGTTATGTACTTCAAATTTAAGGTATAATTTGTACTTGTAATATCAAACTTACCCAAAATGTTCCTAAAATGACATTAAAATTCTTAAATCAAATACGAAATACTTAAGTCAAGAATTTTTTGTACACGAACGTTCTTGAACGAACTGGATAGAATTTATACCGTTATGTACTTAAATTATTAAGTCTTACCTCGTTTATACACACAAATTATCATGATAAATGCCCTTTAAAGTATGCTATGTCCATAAAGAGAATTAACAAATGCGCAGTGTAAACTATGTATGACGCTTCCATAACTGACTAGTTCAAATATATCATTATTAACGCAAATAAAGTTTGCATACTTTTAAGGGCGTTTATCATGATATATTTTTTGTGTATAATAGTAGTAAATATATGATTCGTTCTTGGGTGTACTTAAACTAAATACGAATCAATCTAATAAAAACGAATCGGGATTGATTCAAGACCATTTCGTTCTAATAATATGGTTTAAAAATCTTTGGAAAAGCCAAAAACTTACTTAATAATTTTCCCGAAATGGCCTAAAATCAAGTATTTCGCACTTGAACCAAGTTTTTAGTACTTTTTCGTACTTGGCATACTATTGACACCGTTTGTACTTGATTTAAGTAAGAAGTTCTCGGTTTTTTATCTTAGTGTATATAAGCAAATGAATGAAAACACACCATATCAAGGGTACAGGCTTTTAGGTAGTAGGGGCACTCGACTTCAGCGCTCTTGTTTTTTTTTTTCAGAAATCGCTGCACCCATCTGGTACCCAGTTTTAAAATGTTCATCACTTCTGGCGCTTTTATTCCAAGGTTCCTACATATTTACTTAGAAGGTCTTCCAAAGAAAAATTCTGTGTAACGTATTTAATCGTCTTTTTTTGTTGAGGTCAAGCCTCACCCTTTAATCCTCTGCCCAAACATTTTTCCTTGTCATCATTCACTAAATAAAACCCCACCATAAATATTTAATTGAACTCACACCAACTTTTACATCAAAAACTTTTAAAGCACCCAAATGACCAGCATATAATGAGCTAGGCCAAAGTGTTGACAGGCGTCAGAATAAAGCGAACAATAATAACAACAGCAAAAACCCATCATGATAAAGTCCATTTAAACAATTATTGGTTAAATTAACTGTTAATTTCAATAACCGGCCACAAAATGCACCAATCTGCCAATGCACTGGGATGGATATGGATGATATATGAGGGTCGTGTCCGCATCCTGACAGCCGCTAGATGTGGATATGGCTGTGGATGAGGTTGAAAGCCAAACGCATTATTAACTCGATTATTTGTACAAATGCCGAAATATGGAATTTCCACTCAACTAGGCGTCAACCTCAAAATATGTCCGAGCTTAGTCCCGCATATCCAGAGGACTAGGGCAGGGGTCAACGTCATCATCATCATCATCAGCCGGAATCGATGTTTCCGAGGCAAATTGCAGTGGAATACTAATTTACAGATACAAATTGATGCCGACGCGATGTCTAACGCAGCGGGCATTGAGGGTTGCGAGTGAAATTTTTCGGCTGTTTTGTTGAAAATTCGAAAATTACGTGACTGCATTCGAAACGAAAGGCGGCAAGAATTCGTTGGAATGTAGAAATTGGGCTGGCATCTGAGCTGAATTTGAAATGACAGCGCGGCAGCACTGAATGATGGAGGGCGGGGTAGAGCGGTAAGAAGCGCGTGCGAGACGCTCTAATTCAGACAGAAGTGGACCCCATAAGTCTTGGTCGTTGCTGACTCCTTCCGGCTAGGTCCTGTGCGTGTCTGGCCAGGGGCCTTTGAGCGAGTCGAAACAAATCTACAAATACATTTCGACAATAATGTTGTTAATTTTTTAAGTCGATAAGGCACAAAAAGGGAGGCAGGAGAATTCAAAGCACTGAGAGAAATAGAAGCAACCATTTTTGAGATTTTTTTTCAGAATGATTCTGGAAATTATTCTTAGAGAAATGTCAGAAGGATGAAGTTGCTTTAAATTTAAAATCGATTTATATATCTTGAGAGATATATACCTACCTACCTACCACCTAAAAGCAAATTCTTATATTTAGACCCGGAAACTCTTTTTAAGGCCTATATTAAAACGTCATAAATGCAATCCAAAATGAACGGCCACACTATTTATGTTTCGTTTTCGGATTTTACGCGTTTGTTGCTCTAATTTTCTGTCCTTTTTGAAATAATCAAAAATTAGCAACAGCTGCTTGAAACCTTTCGAGTCGAATGACACCATAATACTTACGTTTTTTTTTCAACCCTATTTGGTTGCGTTCCTCCAAGGGCTGGAGTTGAGAACTCAGGGATCTTCTTCTAGTGGGATGACTCCAAGTCCGTTCTGCCGTCCTCACCTTAGAAGAAACACCTAAAATCTACTTGAATTAAGGAGACACGGTGTCAATAGTACGGTAAGTACGAAAATTCTTGATTCAAGGCCGTTCTGCCGTCCTCACCTCAGAAGAGAATCCTAAAACCTACTTGAATTAAGTACAAACGATGTCAATAGTACGGTAAGTACGAAAATTCTTGATTCAAGGCCGTTCTGCAGTCCTCACCTCAGAAGAGAATCCCAAAACCTACTTGATTTAAGTACAAACGGCGTCGATAGTACGGTAAGTACGAAAATTCTTGATTCAAGTACGAAGTTCTTATATCAAGTTTAATTATTTCAATCCCAAAATACTTGATTCTAGTCCGTTCCGAGATATGTTAATTACATTGTGAAATATATCAAGATTTTTAATCATACCTTTAGGTCGAAAAATCTTAAGTCAATGACTTTTAACTTTTAAAATAAGAATTTATGTACTTAAAATAAAAACATTATATTTTTCTATGAAGTTCAATAAATTCTAAATTATTTTCCCAAAACATTCTTGAAACCAAAAAGGAGTACATAAAATAAGTAAAAAAAAATGTTCTTGGTTTAGGCCCATTAAATTCTAAAGCTGTTTCCAATTTGTGCTTGAAACGATCTATCTGACTCGAATTAAATATGGATGCAATATATTTATTGCATTGAGCTGATCAAAGTCTAAGAAGGTAAAACTGTAGGTAGGTTGGAAATCTACCAACTCTCTATAAGTAAAGAGATAGAACCAGCTGGGAATTTTTAAGACAGATTTAAGATTATTTCGAACTGTAAATATCTATTAAATTTTGTACTTGAATTAAGAATGCGTTTTCTGGAATTCTTCAGCTAACTATTATGTCAGAAATTGTATTTGTGACTCAGCAGAGAAAATATACTTTTGTGAAAGTGGAATAGATAACTTGGCTGACAAAACAATTTTTTCAAAATTGCCTGTCAGATCCCATTGCTTATCCGTGCTCGAGAACAGGGTTCGCCAAAAAGAGCAAGGCAAAAAAGTGCGAGTTTATTGGTGTGCGAATATAATGCGACGCAAAGCGGCTCTGACCTACCTCGATTAAGGCTAGGCAGCCACTGATAGGCCTGGCAGATTTTTTTACTCTCTGTGCTTAGAGGTCGGCATGTGTTCGGCTCGTGTCTGTGTAAATTGCCGAATGTGTTCGGCCCCCAGGGGCTATGGCTGGGGTTCTTTGCTCTAGAAGCTCGGTGATTGTGAGTAAAAACTTTCAATCCCTGGAAGTGGGATTTAAGACTAACATTTGAGTAATGAGCCTTTGAACGAATTTAATGTTAATTTTGGAAATTCAGAATTTTTAAAAATGTTTTCCGTCATCTAGAAAAGATTGGTTTCTGATTTACTAAAAAAAGGTTTAATTTTGATTATTAATGTATCTCTTACCAACTGCATATTAAATGCACTGAATTTGAGCCTTTTACTATTCACCTAGCATTTTTCTTTATCTTTACTTGTAGATATTACTTTCCCAAGCCTTTTCGTGTTTTTCTAGTTTTCCCCCCACATCTTCAGCTTTGTAATGACCTCCATTTGTATACAAAATTGTTGACACTTTCAGGGCCAGTAAAGCAATGGAATGAGTAGGAGGGGGGAGATGGTTAGTAGGCGGCCAAAACGTTCTCGTGCGTGCATTTGAAACTACCATGGACACGGTATTTTTATTTCGCTGGGTGCTGTCCAGAAGTCGGACAAACAAAAAGCCAAACCGACAGGCCCATTGAACAGTCGCCCCTCCCTCCACCTCCCTGCCTAATGGAGTTGTAATGAGTGTGAAAATTAATGTCGTCACATTACTCACGCACCCAAAAACGGGAACTCAACGGAAGGGTTTACGGGAGCCAAGGGTCGTTTGCATAGGGTGCGGAATGGTTGATGGTTCTGTGCTAATATTTGCGCTGAACTGGAATTGAAGCACCCGCCGTTAATCAATTGAGAATGGAGTGCAAAGAGCAGGTCGAAAAGGCTGCTTTTTTTTCAATTTCGTTTTCAAGGGTCTGAGTCATGGCGCTGGCATGGAGCTGAAGATAAGATTAGAGGTTAAATGAAACTATTCAGTTAAGTAAAGTGGAGACTGGTTAAAGGGTAAGTTGAATGAAAAATGAAGACTTTTTGTGAAATATTTGTGTGGGCATAGGGCTGGAAAAGATTACAAAATGGGTAAAAATTGGTATATAAAAGGAGGAAAGTTAATAACAAGGAATGGAACAAGATGGGGAAAAGGTATAATGTCAGACTACTATAGTTGGTGAACTTAGTTATGAACTATTGAAGGATTATTTTAGCAACGCAAATCGGCTCTGACCTTCTTCATTGAACGCTAGCCAGCGAATGATTTGCTTTGATGATTTATTTACTCTCTTGGCGAAGGGCTCGGCGTATATGTGTATATAGCCGAATGTGTTCGTCACATTGTCGCTATGGATGACAAACTCTGCTCTAGAGATTTCGATATTACTTTATTAACGCTGATCAAGAATATATATGACAACCTAGTAGGCCCTTGTGTTGTCTTGTTTTCATTGTGAATAGCTTGTCATTTGACATTGAAATTAAAATTAAATTTAAAATTTCTTCTCCAAAAAGCTGGCCATACAATTTTCCCATGAATTCAATATTCAGTATTTCATGGCTTAAAAAAATGCGATGTCTTAAAGAACTTGATCCCGTCTGCGTTAAATGCATGGCCAGAAAGCATGTTCAGCCCTTGCTTTGCTTTTCTTAAGGCATTGCCCTGGAATACTCACTGTAGTTCCCTTTACATAAACCCAACCGCATTTTGATTTAATTACTTTGTTGAACTTTAAAAACAGATGGACAGCCAGACAGATAGCTTTAAATATTTGTGTCTTGTTTTTTTATTTCATTTAGTTTTTTTTGGCGATTGTAAATCACACTGAAGTCTCGTAAGCAGTAGCTGTTTTGCAGATGCAAGATACAAGATACGCGATATTAAAAACACACAACCAAAAGTACCCGAGTTGGAGCATTAACCTGCAGCACGTAAAATTCGTATCTGCCAGATGTGAGTAGCGACATGTAGCGATTAGATATGGACAACCGACTACATCTTTCGTCTTCTTATTTGCTCTTGAGCAATCTCCGGCTCGTCGTTGTATTAAATATAACTCATTTATTTGTGATTCATACAAATTTTCTACGAATACTCCAAGGTGTTCTCCAAGTTGATTGTTTTGCTTTTGTTTGTGTCCCTGCCTCTGGTAATTTTTCATTATTATTTGTCAGTCATTATTGTTGATTCGCTATTGTGTTGTTGTTGTTTTTTTTTATGATTTTATTTTGAAGATAATGGCCCGCCGCGAGTGCCGTGCGCCTTTTATAAATAAACTGCATGGCGATAAAAATAGAATAGCGAATTGCAATTTCGCAAAAACGCTACAAAAACTATGCCATTGTCGTAATGAATAATTTCTGTAGCTATTTTTGTTGTTGTGTTTTTTTTTTTTTTTGCAAAATATTTACAACCCACACGCGACTCACTTGAAAGTCAACAGCGGCAACTCGCAGAAATCATCATCAGCGCAAAAGTTGTTGCTTGAAGTCAGCCTGGGGAAGCAATTTTTTGTTTTATTTTTTTTTTTTGTCTTAACTATTTTTAAATTTTGCTCATTCTGCATTCGAAAATAGTTCTCTGTTTGGGCTAAAAATAGGTAAGAAACTAAATACTGAACTGGTTATACATAATTGCACAATAACAACAGCAATAAAACAACATCAGTTTTTGTTTTGTGTGTTAATGAGTTCGGCGCTTTTCAAGACTTCCAGCTCAGTTGAAGGTCTTAGCTGGGGGGCAAGTATTTAATGTTTGGACACGTTTTATTGTACATATAGAATAGCTGTATTATTTATGGAGGTGTTTGTTGTTATTGAAATGTTAATTTCTGAAGTAACTAGCGGATTGACGCATTCAGTTTAGATCCCCGCGAAAAGGAAGACTTTTTTCGGGTGATTTTGAAGCTTCTCAGGTGTGGCTTAGCTGCTTGAAAGCAACTTAGGTGTGGCCAGTAGCCACTTAGAAGTAGCTCAGGCACTAAAAAGTCGCCAGAAGCATTTTAGGAGTAGCTTAAACGTTAGTCAGAAGGGGCTCAACCGCTTAGCCGCTCCGAAGTCACTTAACATTTACTAGGGAATGGATGAGTCTAGTAGAAGTGGCTCAATTGCCACTCAAATTGTGCTCAGAAGGTTAGAAACTTCTCAGTAGAAGCCGAGACACTTTAAAGTCACTCAAGATGCGTCGAGATTTACCGGAAAGTTGCTTCACAATTAAGAAGAATTTTTGCTTCAACGCTCGAGTGTATGTAGAAGTCATTCAAGATTTAAGTTTTCCTTTTCGTATATCAATTTTTCTAAATTCTGACTTATTTCTAATTTTAACATATCCAGTCTTTAATTCTATACTGAAGTTAATAATAGCTTAACGAGCACAAGCTGCTTAAGCCATTGACGCTCTTAAGATCTATTCTGCATTCTTTGTAGTCTACATTCTAAAACCAGCTCCCAACTGCTCCTATTGATCCGAGAGTTATCAAGCAATTGCGTCGCTTCGAAATAAGCTCGAACAAGCAGACGGGAACAAAAACAAAATATACGCAGACGACTGCAAAAATAGAAGAACAACTAAACACTGTTCTTGTTGTTGGACTGCTCCCAAACTCAAATTTGGTGCCCACCGCTTTCCATTCAGTCATGGATCAGTGTTGGCCCCTAAAGATCTGCACGGGTAAGTAAAATAGTAATCGAGTAATACTCGATGATTATAATAACAGACGAGTATGATTACTTAGCTGTCATCGTAGCATTGTAGGAACCCGAAGGATCTGTAAATCTGGCTGTTACAGCCCCAAACGGCCAAACCGAGCTTCTCTCAATCTCTTGGCTTCTGTGTTTTTCAATTATCGCAAAAGAGAAAGGGACCTGTGTAAAAGTTTTTGAAGAAAAAACTTTGAATTAGATGTTCCAAAGCGGCATCGAATCCACAACCATCCACACAGTAGAGACACTGAGGCCACAAAGGATCTAGTTCATCCAATCTGAGAACACGCTTTTGTAACCAAATCGATCAAGCAGCAGTGAAACATTAATACCTTAATAGAAAGTATCACGAGTGGTTGTAAATGTGGTGACAGAAAATAAAGATATTTGTCCTCTTGAGTCCGGAAATGGTTCTGAATTTATGGAACAAGCACTATTCATTTAATGATATTTGTTCAAAACGTCGGAAGTTCAATACAGCTTTGAATAACATGGAGGATGAAAAGAAAGCAAAGATGATTCTCTTGTGACATGTTAGAATATAAAATAGAGGTGCGCGCGTGTATGAATTTAAACGTGTCACGGTGTGTCATGACTTTTCACGAAATGATTGTGAGAAAACACGTGTTTAAAATATAACTCGTGAAAAGAAGTGATGCAGCAATCACTAACCTTTTTTGTCAATTGTATTTGATTAATAATTATTATATAATAATTATTATTATATAATTATTATATAATTATTATTATAATAATTCCTTAACCGATTTGCTTGATTTCCAGAATACGCTGCTCGCAACTGCTCCATACAAAGAGCGCAGTGTGGCCATCAAACGCATGACAGAATTAAGGTCTCTCCACGAAAAATTCGGGGCGTAGGGGTGGTTGATCGTGCGTGGTCACTCGTGACCTCTACTTTAATTGTGCATATGAATCGTGCGTGAAGTAAAACCCTTAAAAAATTAAAGTCAGGAGATTTTAATCTCGTGAATCGCGCACACCTCTTATCTAAAGCTATTCAAGTAACAAACAGACAAACCTCTGACAACTGTAGATGTACAATGAAATGAAAACATATTTAAGTGGTGGAAGATGCACGGACAGGAATTTACACTGTTGGAAAAGTTGGTAAGGCATACATTATGTATACCAGCTTCTAGGGCATCTAGTAAAATATGCTTCAGACTGGCAAACAAACCCTCATGCTGAAAACTTGGATGCTCTTCTTTCTTTCACAAATGTACATTTTTTTTAACAAATCCACACAAACCTATATAAAGGCATATTTGAACATATTTTTCATTTTATTGGAAATGAACACCTGCTCCCTGCTATTGGAATTGAACACATCATGGAAATTTTGCGAATTCCACAAAGTAAAAATTTAATTACGCTACTTACGACGCTGGCCCCCCGCCTCTGCCCGTTGGATGGCTGAAAAGTATTTTTATTCCATAACTTTATTGTTTTTCAACTGATCTGATTGTCCTTTTCAGAATAGGTAGATATAAGGCCTCAGTTAATACGTTTTAAGTCACAAAGTTCTAACTTCTAAGTTGTCGGTGTGACAGTTTTTAGGGTTTTGTGGGTAAGAGGGGAAATTTTTCTAAATCTGAAACAAACTTGATCTGTGAATGGTATACACCTAAGACACCATTCCAAAGAACATGGCTCTATCTCATACCGACGGACAGTAATACAGACTGACATGCCTATATCGACTCGGCTATTGATGCTGATCAAGAATATATAAACTTAGAGGATCGCAAATGTTTCGTTCCTTTTTAACTATTTTTATGGTTACAGAATATAATAAACGCAAATGAAAATCATTTGTATAAATAAAGTGCCACTTTCGTTCAATGTTCAATATCTTCCATCTAAAAATTAAGAAGCTTTAATCTTTTATCATATAACCTAATCTTGTGTGCTCTCCTTGCCACATCCTGTCTCATGCCCTATGCTCTTCTTGGTTGGACCAGACTTCCACGTCCACTAGTAAGTAAGTACGTGCTTGCTTTGTGGCCCATTATTGATAATGCCCATAGGCTAAAAATAAAACCACAATATGTTTTGAGCCAATTTGATGCCAAGTTCAAAAGCTGCGAAAAAAAAAGAAAACCCTGACCCTACTTCCACATACACACACACACACAAACACTCTGGTTCTGCAGGATGCTCGTACTTAACATGCAACACAAACGCTGTTGGCGCCCACACAGATGACGACAAACGATGTCTCCAATGGGAGGCGAATTATCAGCTGATTTAGTGTCGGGTCAGTTGGCAGTAAAATTCCACACTTTTCTTTACAATTTCACACAAACAGAAAAGTAGCGACACATAGCTCGAGAGAGAAGGAGAGAGAGTGAGAGGAATGTGACATCAATTGACACGAAAGTTCAGCGTAAATATTTGCTCAGATAAAAAAGCGAGCCAAGTGAGTGGAGACTCCCATAAATTCCATTCGGTCATTCCCAGTCGCTCCTCAGTATCGTGTGTGTGTGTGTGTGTGTGTGTGTGTGTGACCATTTAATGACAAAGAATGGAAAGAACAATTTGTGAATTTGCGACAAACAAATGGAGACATCGCGGCCAGACTCCAATTGCCCAAGCGACAGATGACCACTTGGATGGGGATGAGATGGCACAAGATCTAACAAATGGAAACTAAACAGATGCAGATTTCCAACACAAAGAGGTGACGCAGTAGGGTTAGCTGGGAGAAAGTCCAACTAGGGAATTTCCTTGTTGAAACTTAACATGTCAATGTCTCAGAGTAAGGGCATTGCTGATCCGTTTTTGGCAGACGAAAGATGGCCCATTTGACGACGATGTCATCATAAATAAATCTTCGCTATGAGTCTCAATAGGAGCTCGTTCTGCTATGGATTTGATGCTATATATTTGATGCTTAAATGAAAAAGTATATAAAATGGTCTCTGCTATATCGCGTGTAAAGGGACTGCTTCTCAGGTAGTCTCGATGCTGTACAGCGAGTCCTAAACGGATAACAACATCATAAGAAGTCCTAAGCGACATTTTGGCTTTTTTACTGGTATAACACGAAAATTTCCAATTAATACTGGAATATGTTCCCTATTCCCTTGGACACAATGAGTGTTATTTACTTAGAGTTGTACATTTCGGATAAAATTCATCTTAAGTCTTAATTTTTTTTGTTCATTTACATTTAGATTAAAATCAAGAAATTAAAATCTTGAATTAAGAATTTCCAATTTTAAAAGTTCAATGAGCCAGATAATTGTAAGATACGAAATTGCTGATTCAAGAGCTTCTTTTAATTTCCCGAAATTCGTGATTTTTATTCGAAATTGTTTTTAAGGACTATTAGAGCTGAATATAGTCCTGTCTAAGGCTACATTAAGTCCTATAGTTCGAGAACGAATAATCCTTGAAGACAAAACTTTGATACTGAAATTATAACCTAACGTACATAATTTAAGCCTACACAGAAAAAAAAAATCAAATACCATAAAATATATTTTATTTTTAAAATAATATTTTATTGAATTTTGTTTATTTTTATATAATTTTGATGATCAAAAAAATAAAATTTAGTCTAAAAAAAAATAAATTTGTCATTTAAAATTATATTGATATGATAGATTGATAGATAAACACCCCCGCAATTTGGAAAAAATTTCATATCTCGCACAATTTTGAAGATTGATTGTTTTAACCTTCTAGAGAATTATTTCCCTCATCATTATTTATCGACCCAGCATACATAATTTCCCGATCAGATGAACTATAGTCGAAGTCGAAGCAAATCAAATAATTACGCTGGGCATTTTGTGATTTAATAATATATTTTTATACTCTGTACCGAAGGTACACAGAGTATATTGGGTTTGTGCAAATGTGTGTAACAGCCAGAAGGAAGCATCTCCGACCCTATAAAGTATATATATTCAACAGCCGAGTCGATATAGCCATGTCCGTCTGTCCGTATGAACAAAGAGATCTCAGAGATGGTAAGAGATAAAGGTTTGAGGTGTATGGAACATATATTTTTCATACTTGCAGGCAGATCAAGTTTAGTTTTGATTTTTGCCACGCCCCCTGCCTCCCCCGCAAATTTAAAAAAACTTAATATCTTCCACAATTTTGGAGTTAGGTTGTTCGAACCTTTCAGACATATATTCTTCTCATCATTTCTAATCAAGCCCCCATACATCGTTTTCCGATCAGATGAACAATAGTGGCGCTATATGTAAAAGAAAATTGAATTCAACGACAACAACAACACCACAGCGATTGGTAGAACTTACGAGAAAGAGAGAGCGAGAGGGCAATAGCTTACTGGTAATTTCCCAATTGGAATTGGCTTGACGGCATTAGTTAACTGGACTGCGCAGCTTTTTGTTTCCCCCCTCCCCTCTTTCCAATAGATATTTGTGTAATGAGGCAAACACCAAGTATGAGAGGAGCGATGGAATTGAGATGGCCTGCGGTCAGGAATCACGCGTGATTCCCGCGTGACTAATATAAATACGTTTATGTTATTAGGAAATTAAATACAAATTTTATAATTTTACGAGTTATGTACTAGGGTAATTCTACTCATCATTACTTATCGAGCCCCCATACATCGTTTTCCAACCATATAAACGATAGACAAAAGAGTTGCCATTCCCAGATTTTGAAAAACCCTCACACTTTAAAGTTATCAGTTACATACAAACAGAGTATATTACAGTCGGGCTTGACCGACTTTCTTACTTGTTAAATAAACCTTTCCCTACGCTCCCCAATATTTTTGCACCCTTCAGTCTCATTTGTTATTGTACTCATCCAGACCGGTTCACAATTTTGCATTTGATGTTTTAGTTCCCTGCTCCAATATTTTTCCTATATATCCCTATATTCGCACCCCATATGCTTCAACACATCCGCAAGCAGCTAGAATCAGCCTCCATTTCGAAATAAGTGAACTATTCTGTCTAGCAAAGATGTTTTTCTCGTAGAGTTTATTCTAATTTTTTTTGTGCGATTCGTTGCGTAACGTGTTTGGAAAATGATAAGCTAGAAGTTAAGATAACGACGCAGTATTTGTATTCTCCAAGTACACTCACTGCATTGCCCTTATAGAACCATTGCTCTGACGCTGCCATTTTGCCGCCATTCTGAAAGATCTTGATTTGCGACTTATCGAAACATACTTCGTTTATGCTTATAAAAAATTATGATTTTTGCCCCTAAAGTATGCAACCTTTATTTTATTCAATTATTATTTTTTGACCGAGACAATTTTACAGTCAGTTATGGCAGCATCTTACATAATCCACATTGTGTATTCACTCAGATTGTCGGAATGTGTAATAACTGTTAAGGCTACTAGAAAATAAATATTTTACTTTATTATTTATATTCATATATAAACATTATAAACATAGCATACTTTGAAGGGCAGAAATCATAATTTTATTATTTGTGTATAATCGAATTATTGATATCAGAAAATATATTATTGAGCCCCTGATCATATCACTTTTTTTATGTGTATATACTTCTAAAATCAATCATCTTTGATCTAAAATTAATACCGATATATTCTTAAGCCAAACGCTTTATGCTCTTAAACTCATCCTTTTGTGCTACATATATAAAGCGAAGATCTATCAAATTCATAAATGTTTTGTGTAACTATTTTATCAGTTGGTTCCAGCTATTTCATTTGGGCGGAAATATTTGTCAAAATTTAATGCAGAGATATGTTGACCAATTGCATAAACTTATGCTCTAACTTTACAGTGTAAAATGTACCTCACAAAGATGTGTTAAATTTGTTGCTTGTCGCATAGTTTTAATATTTACCTTAAGCTAAGTTCACACAGGCAAATAATTTGCCCAAATTTTTTTTTTAAATTTGTCTATAACTATTACCTTAGACATTGCAGGAATTAAAACTAAAGCTTTGGATCCTCTGCTCAAAAAGTTCTGATAAATTCCCTATTTGGGCCTATTTTCCAAAGTTTTAATCAAAATTTGGGAAAATTATATGCCTGTGTGAACTTAGCTTAAGTCGTCTATGCCGAAAACTCAAAAAATGTATTTGTTTATTAAGGGTAGATATCAGTTGCATTTCCCTGCACTAGTTTCAATTTACGTCTTCATTTCATCACCCAGATGCGTCATCAGCTTGAACTTCCCCCTTTTTGTTTTTGTTTTGGTTTTTAGTTTGCAATCGGAAGGGGGTAAATCGCACAGCGGCTTCAAAAACAATGCAATGCACATTTATCAGCTGCTATTTTTGTCTTAATGATGTGAGAAGCGTAGGCGTCAATTTCATGGCGTCATTGGTTGTTATATCGCTCCCGATTCCGTTTCCAATTCTGTGTCCAGAGCCGAATGACTTCATTTGCCCAGGCACGTGCCGAGCTCAGAGACTGTTCATAATTTATACAGAAATGTCAGAGATTAAAATATTGTGTTGGTGTTGGTGCGGCAGAAACCTAGAAAATACAAAATAAGCAATTGATAAGGTCGATAGCAAATTTATCCCAAATGAAAGTGTTGATAGTGGCAATTATTTCACAGCGTTGAAATGAATAAATTATTCTTAAATGAAATTCAAACGAAATGAGATAAATATGATTAAAACAACTGAAAATTAAATTTATAAATTTTGATTTATTATGATGGGGAAATTTTTTTCCAATATTTTCATACCATATTGGAACCAAATTTTCGTTATAAAATAATTCATCCTCATCGCCACACAAAAGACTTTGAATAATAACATTTTAATGGCTAAAGAGATTAATTGAAGGCATGATTCATGCGAAGATATGGAAATACCTAAATAAAAAGCAAAAAACTATGCAGATTGAGTTGAAATTTTAATTGGCCTCACGAGCAAGTCATAAAAATGAGGAATTTTTGACCAAACAATTTTTTGGGTTTTTTTTTTGGGTTGCTGTTTTGCATGAAAAGCGAAAGGCGATTGCATGATAAGTCTTAGGCCGCCCCTATTCACCCCCAGCCCCCTGCAGAGTGTGGTCACGCCAATGAACAAACCCCTTTGGAAAACTGCAGTCGACGAATTAATTATCTTCAATTCATTCATTAGGAAAATGTGGGTGGCAGGGACGGGGTGGGAAGGCCTGATAATGAATGCACACTTGCACGACAGTCGCATTTTTGTGTTTGTATCTCATAGTAGTACGAGCGTACGTACGTACGCTGTGTGCCAGTTGTATCTCATAGTACAAACGCTGCGCACAATGAATGAAAAAAAAAAAAAAAAACGGCCAGTGACGGCAGCCCAGATAAGGGGCAAAGAGGAGGTGGGTCTGTGGATGTGTGGGTGTGGGGGTGCGGGTGGAGCGATAGTCAACTCTAAGTGGGTGTGGGGACTGAGGGAGGTTTTGCCGCATCCGTCGTTGCCGTCACGAGATGCCGGAACGTTGCGGCGGGACAGGTCGCATAATAAATTATTCGCGTGACCAAATAATTTGCGTTTGGGGAATTTCGCAAATGTCAAAAAACAAGAGAAAAATAAATTAATACAGAGAAAAACAACAACTGAGAAAGGTACATTTGAAAGTACCGAATCTTGGACTACCCTTAAAACAAAACTAAAGCCTAATAAACTAATTACATTTCTTTTCAGGGAATACCATTATAACTTTGAACAAGTAATACAGTCGGTCTATTATGTCTGTAGTGTACCCTGTACCAATCAATTTTAAAATAAGAATAAATTCAATCTTCTTAGTAAAAACCCTTTCCTCAACTTTTATATATGTTCAATGAACATTGTTCATACAACTTTTTAGAAGAAAATAAAATTGATTATTAAATTGTGTCATTAAAAACAATCAGTTCTCCAACTGATCGTTCATATGGCAGCTAAATAATAAAGACATCCGATCTGGCCTGTTTTTTCAAATTGGCGGCCTAATCTGATTCTAACATGATTCTGCCATGTTAGAATGCTTAAGGAATGCAAATCGAGTATTCAATAGAAATGTTAAGATTTCTGGATATTACCATTAATATTGATGACTTTCTTGTAAAAAAAAAACTAAATAAACTTGTCGTAGCATTGGAATTCAACTTAAACAATTTGAAACCCAGAAATATGTTGTCTTATCTCCCCCGCCGTATTCGCCAGATATTTCACCTTCAAATGAGTCCATTTAAAGAAGTCAAAAATTATGTGAATTCGTCGGTCCTCCCAAAAAAAAATATGCAGTTTTTTTAACTTAAGTCTTATACTGCCAGAAAGATTGGAAAAAGTGGCGATTCATCACATAAAACAAATATGTAACAATTATTTCTCAATAAAGACTGAAATCTTCAAAACAAACTAGCGGGTTTTCACCCAATATGTGCGTACGTTTTTTTTTGGGATACCCGGCACAACTGAGCTACTGAACGACAGAACAAGTAAACAACAACTAGGGATCAACTGAGCAAAGGTACAAAGTAAGAACGGAGCAACGGAACAAGGTTACAACGGAGCAATGGAACAACGGAGCGATTGGAGCGAGTTTACTCACCTAAAAAAAGGAACAAGTGAACATGAAAGGAACAATTTTTACCCAACACTACTTAATTTTAACTTCACCATATTGTTAAGTTGTATAAGCTGTGTATTAGTTGTCAAACAATCAAAAACCATATAAGGAGATTAAGTCCATGGACGATTCGTTACCTAGTTTGCGAAATATTCTATTTGAAAGCGGAACAAATTACCTAAAAATTGTTTTTTATACACTTGAAAAGTGTATATTAATTTTGCCCAGAAGTTTGTAACGCATAGAAATATTCATTTCCGACCACATAAACTATATATATTCTTGATCAGGACGACGAGCCGAGTTGAATTCCGTCTATCCGTCCGTCCGTCTGTCCGTCTGTCTGGCCGTCTGTCTGTCCGTCTGTCTGTCTGTCTGTTTCTACGCGAACTTGTCCCTCAGTTTTAAAGCTATCGAGCTGAAATTTTGGACAGAGTCTTCTTTTTACTGCACGCAACTAATATGTCGGAACCGGCCGGATCGGATGACTATATCATATAGCTGCCATAGAAACGATCGCTCTAAGAACTAGTTCTAGTGAGAAAAACTTTTTTGTTTTTCATCGTAGCGTCCCCAATCTTGGTATATGTTAGTTTTATATGCTTCCACATATTTCTGGAAAAATGTATCAAAATCGGATCACTATAGCATATAGCTGCCATAGGAACTGTCGATCGAAAAATAAGTCTTTGTGAGAAAAACTTTTTTGATTTCCATCGTAGCGTCTCCAATCGTAGTATATATTTGTTTTATATGTTTTCACACAATTCTGAAAAAATTGATAAAAATCGGATGACTATAGCATATAGCTGCCATAGGAACGATCGGTCGGAAAATGTGTTTTACTAAGAAAAGTTTTTTTTGATGGTATCAAATTTTTATTATCAATGATTTAAAAATTTTAAGTATCTGATATCCATATCCTATATATATTTTACCGGTTAAATCAGTTGGAGTAAAGTTTTTCAAGTGTATTAAAACTTCGGCACAGTCGAAGTTAGCTTTGCCTTCTCGTTTTATTTGTTTTAACCAAAAATAGGTCAACTTTGACGGGTTGTATCTTCTAAAATAAAAATCGCAATTTATTAAGGGTTGCATATTTAAAGTCGTTGAACAATTTCCTAAAAGATGGGTTAAATCAAAACTTTGTAGGCGATCATGAAATTTTATATATTTGCAACCTACTTTGTTCTACGGACGCCACTGTGCGTCGGTACCGGAAACTGGTTACAGAAGTGTGGGATTCGCATTAGATCACCCACCAAAACTTCCTCCACTTCCCGATTCCTGGCGGCACCACCGTTAGGTAGTATTTCGCCGAGGAGAATACCCAAGGCTCTTGAAGGTTACAAGCAGCTGTTAACCTTCCTTCCCTCATGTATAGGTCACCTCTTTTATTTATGTACAACGGAAAATATCCAAAGGATGTGAAAATGGAGCTGAAAAATATCAAAAGGTTATGTAATATTGAAAGGATATGCATTTCAATATCCCCAATAAGGACTTGTCCATATCCAGTCCAAATGGGTCTTTCTTTCAGTTGAGACAGGTGTTTACCTGTCAATATAGGTTCTGCTCTATAGTCTCTTAATGGGCCAGCCAGCCGGATCTCTGCTGTTTCCCGTGTCATAAGGTCTAGTGAATTGAAGTCACTGTCTCGTGTGACTTTGAAAAATCCGTAGCGGAGTGTATCTATTGTTTTCTTAAATGTCCATTCCTTATAATTTAATTGCATCAGATAACCGAATCCGAAAAAAAAATTTGCCTTTCTCCGAAGTCAAATACAAATCAATAAGGATCTTCCTATATTGTGTCGAGTGCCCATTTTGCATGTAATAGGGCTTGGGTCAGACTTCCCTATATAACATTTTCCGTAACGACTAGCTATTTATTCCCTGCATTTGCGGGTTATTAACAGACGATTCCTGTTTCTTGCAATTTGTCATCAGATGCCTTAATTGTCAATGCAACAAGTCACAAATATTTTCAGATAAAGTTCACGAAAGCGTTTTAGGCAAATCACACCAAATTAATTTGCTTATAAATAATTTCCATTAATAGAATGAAATGTCTTTCTGTATCGATAATTTGTACTTCTATTAACTCAACTTTGATATTGTCGCTGTTAATTGTTGTTGTTTTATTTTCATTGTTTGGCATTTTATTGCCAGAACTTTGAACTTTTTGCCAAAGTTCAGCGACCAAAATGAAAACGAATCTTGACCCGGTGGTAATTGGGGAAGGGCAGTGTGTGTACATAATCGTACGTATATTAAGTATGATATCACCACAAATTATCTAACTTTAAATGATATTGTTGTTTTCTTATGGATTTATGAGAGTTCTGTTTTGATTTCAAGTTCTTGTGTTTGTTGGAGGGGGGTTGTCTGGGTCTACGATGACTCAACACTGTGCAGGGGAACACTAAACGATAACAAGCCGTAAAGTAGTAGTAGTCGCAGCACAGCTGTTTTGTATGATTATTTGTCTGAGTGCAGCACCCCTAAGTCATTATTTTTCACCCACAAGAATTATTTTAAAATATTAATTTTTTGTTTCCAAAAACAACCCCAACAAGTTGAAATAATTATTTCAACTAATTTCCCCTCTGGAGGACGAAAGAGAATGCAATTCCTGAAATGGGCCACTTTGCGTTGTCGTTACATGAATAATAAACAATTAAGGGGTCAGCGTAGCTAGTTTACCAAATATTAAGTATACGTCAAGTAACCCCATTGTGTAATAGTTTGTTTTGTTTTGAGTTTTTTTTTTTCTATTTGACAGAAAAATGTCTTGCAAATTGACTTTAAACACGCATAGAATTCAACTAGCATGCCACAAATTGTGGCACAAAAAAGAGGCGTACGCCTGTCATTAAATTTCGCGCCATCAACCATGTGGGAGAGGAAGTGGCAGCAACTGCAGCGGCAACAACAATGTTGATAACTAAGTCAGAGTGTGAGTGTTGTGTGTGTGTGTGTGTCTGCCCCTACTACTCCATTCACTGGGGGCGGCACTCGCCGGCTTGCCGCACACTCATGACATTTTATTATTACAAAATAAGCATTTTCGCGACGCGTATGACAGTTAATAATGCAAACAGCAGCAGCAGCAGAGGCAGCAGCAGCAGCAGCTACAACAGAATGCAAAAATTCCCACAACATCCGGTTAAGAGCAGCAAAAACCAACAACAGCAACACAAGCCAGGCGGCATACAAAAACGGAACAAATAAACGCAATACTGCAAACAGACGATCAGACGAACAGCACACACATTGCGTACTGTGGAACAAATGAGAGTTGCTATTAAAACATTTTCCATCCATTTTTGGGTAAAACCTTCTAGAATCTAGATGATGCGGAAGGGAGCGAACGTTTTTGAGTCAAAGCCGGTGCCTTGCTTTGACGAAAGCGTGGAGTCCATTGGAGTAAAAGGAATTCCTAAAGTACCAGTCAGAGTCCTTGATGGTATTATAATTTGAACATACAATTTCTGGGCCACTACCTAAACGAGGCATCAGTAGCTCAGCTGCATTTCAATTCACGTTTCAGCATACAGAGCAGTATGTTGGGAGCTGTATTTTCCCTCTTTCTTAATTTTTTTTTATGAACATCTTTCATCTTTTACATTCTACATATTTTACACTACAACCACGACACAGAAAACAATGTTTTCGAAAAAATATAGTGAGATGGAAAACGTGCGGCCTCGTTTGCGCACATTTTAAAATTGCTATTGCATATCATTCTATTGTGATATGACTAAAATAAATTTGTCAGAACGGTATTTTTGAATACACCACTACACTGCTCGACAACAAATCGCTAAGCCCGAAAATCGGCATTAGCCGATCTTTTTGAACATTTTTTCTTAGTTTGGCTTAGTATTCTGAAAAGAATTACTTTCATCTTTTAAGAAAGATTCATAGTTATCGTATCCACTGTGCGACTTGTTTTTCATTGCTGGTGTTTGGTAGGCGGACACAACCAAGCGCTGCTTCTGCTGCCGCTGCCGCTGCTGCCGCTGCTGCTGCAGTTGCCACTCCGCCTGCATGAGTGGCGGATATGCATATGGATGGCAAATGTTGTGGATGTGGATCGAGGCAGACGCGATGCGGACACCGTGCATCGCCATGTCGTGAGTCAGCGTCCAAGGAATGTGAATGGCATACAAATGTCGCATACATGCGGATGCAGACCGGTTCCACTGGCCAAACCGAAAACCAAAACCAAAATAAAACATACAGCAAAACACCAATTGATATCGCCAACCATGTGGATGCCAACAACAAGTTGTTGTTGTTGGAGTTGGAGTTGTACGGAGAGGGAGGAGCTGGCACCGCACGCTGTTAGCCGGCTGGTGGCGGTGGCTTAAGTGGCTTTTCCGCTGCATTCTGCCTTGCGCCGGTTTTGGGCATCAGCGGCAAGAAAACCGCCAACAGCCGGCAGCAACAAGTTTTCTGTTACTGTTTCCCTTGTTTGTTGGCTGTTTGCTGTAATCAAGTGACAAAAACAAATACTACAAGTAATGGGAGCTGATGGAGAGATGCTAAAAAACAAAATGCATTGCGTTACACAAATTTGTATTTGTGCTATTTCATTTGTTGATCGACTACAACAATTTGAAATATTTTTTGGTTTCTTATTTTTTGGTGTTGTTTGTCGTGCGGAACTTTCCACCTTGTGTCTGGTTATTCAAAGTGTTGTTATGGAATTTTTCAGCAAGTTTGGGAACAAGCTTTGAGTTTCATCAAGAGAAATAAACTGAAAACTATGGCAAATGTTTTGCATGGTCTCTTACAAGTGTGAGAAAGCCAAGACGATGACCGTGATTTTGGTTATAAATAGACAACAATTTAGTTGTTTTCGGAAGTTGGTTACATGTACATAAGAAAACAAACGTGTGGCGACTGATGGATAACTTGCCTGTACCTTCTTTCTTTTCCATTAAATCAAAGAAAATCCATTAAATTAAAAAGAGTTTTCAGAAAAAGTATATTTGACAACAATGTTGGTCCATCCAGAGACCGGGATAAATCTCAGCAAGTTTGTATTTGGTTAAAGAATTTGGCCCAAATTATTTTAATTTCAGTACAAAATGATTATCAATGTTTTTTTTAATATTAAACTCGAGAAAATTTAATCATTTTTAATTAATACGCTAATAACATTTTAATGTTAATCAAAAATATATATTTTTGTGATGTGGCTTTAATTTAAAATTGTACAAAACCCAGTGGGAGGGCATTTTGACAAGATTTTCAAAAGATTTATCTCGTGTGCTTCACGCTTAAACTGAATCTGGTTTTACAAATAAAAATGTAAATTGGTCCTTATCATGTCGAAAATTACCTTTTTATAAAATCAATTCCGCCCCATAAATATATATATTTATCGGAGGGCGATTATTTGTCGTGTTCTTTACGAATAGTTTAGTTTAAATATCAATGAAATTCAAGGTCTTCTTTTACTGCACGCAATATGTCGGAACCGCCGGATCGGATATATTCATAGCTATAGGAACGACGGTCGAAAGTTATTAGAAAAATTTTGTTTCATCGAGCGTCCTAATTGTTGTGTTAATAATTGGAAAGTTCAAATCGGATCATATACAATATATAGAACGACGTCGAAAACGTGAGAAATATCACGTACGTCTCAATCGTAGTATATTTTTATATTTAAAGAAAAAACAAAACGAGCACATATAAATATAGCGATATAAACGGGTTTTCAAAAATCAGCTTGTTAAAAAATAACATAATTTAAAAAAATTATCGAAGTACGTACGTTAGTGCTCTTTATCAATTTTTATTACAAGTTTTTTTTTCAGATTTTATATTTTCAGTTAAACAGATACGTCAAAATGTTAAAAAATATATTTAAGATCGTGAAAGAAAACCGAAAAAAAATCAAATAGTTTCGCTCGCATTTCTTGCATAATAAAGATATTTTTACCTTCTTAAAAAATTTGTTCTTCAGGAATTTGAGGTTCAAGGTTTTTGAGCTAAGGTTTTGGTTCGAACTTGGTTCGTCCTATTAGTTTATTAAAAATATTAAAAACAATATTCCAAAATTCTTGATTTCTGTTATATATTTACATACGAGTAAAGTTATTTTCAAATGAAATTTTTTAAAAGAACTTCTTCGAGTAATTTTTGGTCTATTCTTCTTATTTGATCAGACAAAACTTAACTAACGCTTAACTTAGACTTTTGCTGAACCGAACCTAAAGTTTCGCACGCATTTCTTGCATATATAAAGAAATTTTTACCTTCTTAAAAAATTTCTTCTTCAGAAATTTGAGATTCAAAGTTTTTGAGCTAAGGTTTTGGTTCGAACTTGGTTCGTTAGTTTTTTAGATTTTTAAAAATATAAAAAAAATATTCCAAAATAATTATTTTTGTTATATATTTACATACGAGTAAATTTATTTCCAAATGAAATTTTTCAAAAGAACTTCTTCGAGTAATTTTTGGTCGATTCTTCTTATTTGATCAGACAAAACTTAACTAACGTTTAACTTAGACTTTTGCTGAACCAAACCTTAAGTTTTGGTTCGGAACAGGTCCATGTTTAACTATTTTTTACACAAGAGGTTCGGTTCAAGGTTCGGTTCATAGTAAAAAAAAGATTTCTGCTCACATTGGCAACTCGCTTGAAAGCTCTTCCGCAGTGTTGCCACGCTTTCACAAATGTTAAGTCTTTTGCTAACATCTAGATATGAAAGCGTAATTTCTTAAATCCTGTATTTAACATAAGCTTGCATAAATTGAGATATTTCTACAATTTGGGAATGTAATTCTGCAAAATTCCTTCTTAGTGAAAATTGTTTTCATAACTGCTGACTGAATTGTATCTTTACTTGCCTTTACGGATTATGGCCTGGATAGATTGCAATTAAAACAGGCTTTCATTATATGTATTTAGATAATTATAAACATTTCTAAGTAAATTCAGCTGCATCGAGATGTTCGTAAAGTAATTGACATAAGAAATACGCATAATAATAAATAACACAGGGCAACAGTGTTTTTGTGCACTGAACAAAACTGCATCATCGGTTTTGTTCCATCAGCTCTTGTTTCCCAGATATGACGGAAAACAGATTTTTAGTACATTTTGGCCTCACGAATTTGTTATGGTCACAATAGCCATTATTTTCAGGATTTATCAATGCTTCTGTAAAAAAACATATAAAAACGCGCAATATTCGAGAGTTTCATCTCGAGATATGTCAAAAAATGTAAGGGTAACTAAAGAAAAAACTCGAAAAATTCTAACGCAAAAGTGATCCATACAAAATATTTTTAATTTTCCATTTCTGCATTTAGCCCATATCTATTCTAAATTAGGAAAAAATAACAGCTTCTAAGCCAAATATTCATTTTTAATTTTTGGTAACTAGTTCAACTAGATTCCTATTCCCGAAATTTGTATCGAGGAACTTTGAAGCTAAGCTTCCACTGTCCGAGTTTTAATACAGTTCAAAACCGGTTTGCAGCTCTGATTTAAAAACCGGACAATATATCTCGGGTATAGATATCAGATATTTAAAATTATCGAAATCAGTTCGCTCAGCAACATTTGATACTCCGTAAAAAAAACTTGTTCTTCCAGTAAAACACATTTTCCGACCGATCGGTCCTAGCATCGATAGTTCCGATTTTGATCATCTTTTGAAAATTCATCCTAAGCATTAGAACTTCCACCAAGATATGCTACGATTTTGCAAAAAATGGCTCTCACTAAAGTGGTTTTTTGCCGACCGTTTATGTGGCAAATATATGCTAGAGTAACCGATTTTGATACACTTTTTCGAATTGTGTGAAACTTATCAAACTAATATCATGCTACAATTGGAGCGCTCACGAAAAATCAAAAAGTTTTTCACACAAGCGACTTTTTTTCGACTGATCGTTCCTAAAGCAGCTATTTGCTATAGGTGATCCGATTTTGATACAGCCTTCCAGATTTAGTGGAACCATTGATTTTACAGATTTGGGATTCACCAAAAAAAAAAATTTTATAAACAGCTGTACTTAGACCGATTGTTCCTATGCCGCTACATGATATAGTTGTCCGATCCGATTGGTTCCGACATATTAGTTGCAGTAAAAGAAGACTCTGTGCAAAATTTCAGCTCGATAGCCTTAAAACTGAGAGACTAGTTCGCGTAGAAACAGACAGACGGACAGAAAATTGGTTTGACACGGAGAAAGCAAATACTCAGTTGTTGTCCTGATCAAGAAGTATATTTTTGGGGAAAAAACAAAGCTATTTTATCGTTAAAAACGTTTGATTATTATTTTATATTCCCAAAATATAAATATTACTCCACGTATTTGTGGCGGATGAAACCGTTTTCGTTGATTCCTTGCAAACTCTGGGTATGGTGCTATTTTTATAAAAAGATGCCTTCAAGGATATAGGAATTTTTAAAATGGGTTTAAATTGGCATTTTAGTAATGTTAAGGTTAAATTTACAGTTAATTATTATAAAAAGTTAAAGATTGGTATCTTAATTGGTTATTTGTCTTCGTTACTTTTGAACAATAGTAATAAATAGTTTGATTTTGAAAAAATTATCGTCTGCATTAAGGTCTCAAAAAAAAGGTGTAGAGGTGGTGGCCATGATTCCGGGACTCCAGGTTGTTGGAACTGAAAACGGTAAATGAGGCTATGATCAGTATTGATGTATTTCTGGCCGGTACCTCAATCATATTTTTCAAAACTTTTTTGACAAATTGGCGGTTATTTAAAAAAAAATTTTGATTTTCATGATCTAGATAGCTGCTATTTCTCAGATCATACTAAATTTTACTCTGTTTATTGTAGGAGATGAGAAATCGGCCCTAAATCGAACTAAAATTCAATCTGAACCGAACAGATTCCCGACATAGAATATTGAATCGTCTAGTTTTTTAGTTATTCACCTTACATTAAATTATAACCAAATCTAGGTAGCCCACACCGGAGTGTGAAAAATATGATAGTTACCCAGTTACAGATACTTGGAGCCATTGTTACGAGTACTCACACACACACACATTTTGCGCTTTGCCCATAAATGGCCATGCCAATCGACGAATAACGTCGACGCCAACGCCAACTCAACTTACGTTGGCGCTTTACTCTACAACTGCAACAACTACACACAATCCAGCCAAAACCAAAAATGCTTTCATTCATAAAATCGCAAAAGGAAGCAGCGACGTTGACAGCGACTGCGACACATGCCCAAATTTGTGGCATCCGCTTGTGATTCGTGAGCGGCCGATTAGACGGCGACCTCATTCCCCCGCAACTGCCACAAGCCCTCCCTCTGCCACAAGCCCAGAGCGTCATACGGCAAACAGTCAAATGCTAATTAATATTTTTTGGTTTTGTTTGTTGCCCGCGACTTTCTGGCTGGGCTATCTCTTTCGGTTTTTTGTGAATGAGTTGCTGGTCTGGTCGCCTCCCCATTCATCACACAAATCGGGCATCGCCATCAGCGGATCAGCTGAGAGAGAGAGAGAGACCAGACCCATTCATTGAGACAAACACACATTGCAAGTCCGGAACTGGGCGCTTCGTTGCGGTTTTACTGTATGCTACCAAATGAGCAATAATCGACGATCACTGATGAATGACAAAGGTCATTCTGTATGTGGAGTAAATACATACATCAGCACATATATTCAGGGTAAACCCCTAATTATGTAAAAGTGGAACGAAATGGGTAATTTTTTTAATAGAGCTTAGAGACTATCATGGGGTAGTATCAATAGTACGGTTAGTACGCAATACTTCTTGACAATACAAAGCTTTAATTTTCAGTACGATTTAGCTACTCCAAAAGTCGTGATTTTAGACAGTTTTGGGATTTTTACATTGATCTGTTATATTTAACTTTTAGTTCAAAAGATTTTACTACAATCCCCCATTTTCGCTTTTCTACTAACTGATTTTTAGCAGCTCAGATCATCAGAAAAATCATACCAAGTAAATGAAAACAATCCTCGTCTCCATAATTAAGAAAGAGTAATGATCGGGTTAATGACTCTATCGCCACTCAAACACCATTCCTGCAGCAATGTTGTTGAAGCATTAGACTAAAACAGGAACTAATTTCAATCTTTTACTGCTTTTCCACCTGCCCCTCATTTGGTTTTTGTTTGTTTTTTTTGGGTCAACAGGTGTCTTATTCATAAACTGCATTCCAATGCTGTCGAAAAGGTCACAAATTCTCAACATTCCACACACTGAATGTCAAATGAATGAAATTCACCACAAAGAATGCTGAAATGCTGATCGTTGGCTGAACTTTTGTACTCATTAATGGATAATTTTATGTGGGGACAGATCATTAGCTTTTGGCCCAAACGGCAGGCTGGGAAAGATTGATGAGTCTTGTAAATGGATTTCACAAAATTTCGTCTTTTGGCTAACAAATGATTTGGTGTTGATTGCTCACCACTTACGGACACGTGGAGGCGATACAAATGGCCCGAGAAAGAGAGCTAAGCTTAGGTATGTGGGTCGAAAGTTGTAACATTTTATTTTTACATATATTTATTTAATTAAAAAAAAAAAAAGAAACTGGCATTTAATGAGAAATGAAATGAAATGAAATGAGTATTTCCTTTTATAAATCAATTCCGATAATGACACATTTTTGTTATTACATCAAGGATTTGGATTGATTTAAGGGTTCGCATACATTTTAAACCTCAAGCTATATGCTCAACTCGTATTTAAATCTGGTTCACTGATTCACGCTATTTCTCCGTTGTTGAATTTCCGAACATTAAATATACTTTGGAAAAGAGAACCGCGTTATCGGTTTAGTTCCCCCATTCATGCTATTTCGCCGTTGTTGAATTTCCAAACATGAAATATACTTTGAAACATCGAATTTTCTTTAGCGTTCATTTGTGAAACTGAATTTTTATTTATATTTCTAATACCATTTACACCGTAAAACGATTGCTAATCTATTGGATTCAATAAGCAGAGCATCCATGAAAAAGGTTTAATAGCAAACTAGAAGATACGGATGGATTAAGGTTAAGAAAGCGACTAACTGCTGCATATATACAATTATATGCCATACACTCAATAAAATACTGACAAAATTAAATCAGAATCCTTCAAAAAAGGAATACAGACTGAAGACAGGTATTAAGAGGACAGAAGAGAATTTAAAAATGTTGTGGGATCAATAGATCATCAGATCATCAACTGTCCCTCCCGGCACTTCAATTTTTAAAAATTTGGCTAAAAGTACTTTGCGTTCACCAATCGCGTTCAAATTTTGGAAGTCCCATGGTATTGCTTCGGACGTTACTTAACAGGAAAACAATAAAACTATTTTTAAGAAGATATGCAATGCGAGCCATTTTGTTTAGACGATTTTTGTGACACAAATTCCAAAAAAATATCTTAATATTAAGGAAGCCCAACACGTTGATGAATTGAACCGAACCAAACACATGATATTTTGCGGTTTTCGATTCGGTTTGCCATTTTTCATTAGTTTCTGTTCGCGGTTCGGTTCACGAGCTCGAATTAGCGGTTCCATTCGCTATAGAACCGCTTGAAATAATTTAAAATTACTTAATTTAAAATATAAACTATTATTAATAAGTATTTTTACTTATATTGTTAATATAACTGACTCCAAAATGCCTATATCAAACTATTTGAAAAACAAGAAAGTAAAGCAAAGATAACTTCCACTGTGACAAAGTTCTAATACACTTGCAAAAGTCTCTCGATTTTGATAAATTCTAAATCTTTAACAATCTGATTACTAGACATCAGATTTGAGGTTTTTTTTTGTTATTGGTCTTAAAAATCTGAAATTTTGGCCATACATAACAAAAAAAAAATATTGGTAATTTTTTAAAATGATCATATCCAAAATAAGTTTTTCTTAAGATAAAAGCATATGCTTAAAAAAGTTTATTAAAATAAAAACGAGAAGGCAAAGCTAACTTCGACTGTGCCGAAGTTTTAATACACTTGAAAAACTTTACTTCAACTGATTTAACCGGTAAAATATATATAGGATATAGATGTCAGATATTTAAAATTTTTAAATCATTGATAATAAAAATTTGAAACCCTAAAAAAACTTTTCTTAGTAAAACACATTTTTCGACCGATCGGTCCTATGGCAGCTATATGCTATAGTCATCCGATTTTGATAAAATCTTACAGAATTGTGTTGACGCATATAAAACTAACATATACCAAGATTGGTAACGCTACGATGGAAAATAAAAAAGTTTTTCCCTCTAGAAGTAGTTTTTTGACCGACCGTTTCTATGGGAGCTATATAATACAGTCCACCGATTTTGATAAATTTGTCCTGTATTATATGAAAGCATATAAAACTAACATATACCAAGATTAGTGACGCTACGATGAAAAACAAAAAAGTTTTTCTCACTAGAACTAGTTCTTGGACCGATCGTTCCTATGGCAGCTATATGATATAGTCATCCGATCCGGCCGGTTCCGACATATTAGTTGCGTGCAGTAAAAAGAAGACTCTGTGCAAAATTTCAGCTCGATAGCTTTAAAACTGAGGGACTAGTTCGCGTAGAAACAGACAGACGGACAGACAGACGGACAGACAGACGGACGGACGGACAGACGGAATTGAACTCGGCTCGTCGTCCTGATCAAGAATATATATAGTTTATGTGGTCGGAAATGAATATTTCTATGCGGTACAAACTTCTGGGCAAAATTAATATACACTTTTCAAGTGTATAATGAAAAAATAAATTGATATTTGGCATGAAAGGTTACGGCCTTTAACCAAGTTTCACATCGTGTGATGATTGACTTAGAACTGGTATACAAGTTCATAGCTTAGTGCTACATTAACTATTAACTTTTTGTATTTGTTTTTCCAAGAAACTAAATATGGCCTTGTTGAAGTGGTTTTATATGGGTTGGTATGTGTGTTCTTATCCAAAACGAACACCATTTTTGGTTTCAATAAAAAAAATTTCCGAAATCCGACCGACTCATAATTCGCGGACTTCCCTGTGATTGATTTTATACAAAATTTAAAATGAAAACAAAAATCAAACAAAAAATGTAAAATAAACATAAAGAAAAAATTAAAAAGGTTTTCCCACTAAGACCCATTTTCCGACCGCTCCAAATTGTTCAAATTTTGCAAAACTCTTGGAAAGCATTCCGTATTCATAATTGGTAAGTTTATGAATGCTAACATTAAAACCAAAAAAGTTGTTTCTACTAAAACCCATTTTCTGACCAAACGGCAGCTGTACGATGCAGTCACCCGACTTTGCCCAAAATTTTCCAAACAGTTTGAAAACATATATGCCTTCTTTTAAAAAAATGCGAAAAACTTTTATCACAAAATATTTTACAGACATTTAAAATATATCTTTTGATTTGATTTTTTTTGTATTAGTGTTTGTTACTTACATATCTGAAAATAATTTGTTTACAGGTTGTATCTTTTACTTTGTGTTAATAATTCGCGTATAAGGAAAAATATGTGTTATTTTACGAAATTTAATTATTTGTTACAAACGGATTAGCGAAGCAGTGTAATTGAGGAGTGAAAGAGAATAAAAAAAAAGGCGCAAAACAAAAAACGGTCAATTGCGCGAGTCTTAAAGTAGTCCGAGTTTATAAGAAAGCAAGATTTTAAATTTGCCATCAGATTTCCTAAAATAAATTTTTTTTTTTTAGGTAAATATACATAATGATTGAAAAAGTGTCTAAAACATTGTCAACCACGGCGGATTTTAAAATGATGATTTAAAATTACTTCCTCGATTTTAGATAATTAAAATTAGGAGTCCTAAAAACATTAAAAAAATATAATATAAGAAAAATATATTTTTCCTCGCGCATTAATTGATTGTCGCATCGTGAGGTTTTTTCTGGAATATGCATACGGATATCCTATACAAGAAAAAAAATATTTTATAAAAATGTCGGCTTCTTGAAAAAAAAAAGACAAAATCCAATATACTTCGCTAAAATCCTACTTTAGAAAAGACTTCTTTGAACCTTTTAATTTTTCTCTGATAGAAGATATAAAAATAGTAGAATCACAATTGTTGTAGTTGCCTTGCACTTCGAATGTGCAATTTTTGATTCTCTTTCACTCGTTATTTACTCGTTTTTGCTAGTCCGTTTGTAATTCACAGTACACTGAAAATAAAAGGTGCACCATTGCTTACGACTAACACATTTTTATATAAAATCCTATTTTTCCAGACCCTTTTAGGTGACTTTACGATAAAGCAAACTTCATAAAGATTTCTCTGTAGGCGGAAGAAACTCATGTGTTTCTAAATCTTTGAACTTAAATTCCCGCCTACAGGGCAATCTTCATAAGAATTGCTTTATCGTGTAAATCCTGACTGTTTTCAATATACTTATAATATACTCATAGTCTATCAATTTCATTTTTGACTGCAAAAAAAAAAACCTTTCCATTGATACATCATTCTTCAAATTTGGCCTAGATTTAGAGACAATTTCGTTGGGTTCGATGGATTATAAGAAATATTCCTTTATAAGCAACTGCCTTATGTCTTGCCTTTTGTTCAAAACACCCAATTAGAATTAACCTTTAAAATCGTTTCTTATTGCCAGAGAATCAAAGTTTCCACTTATATCCACTATCTGAATGGCCCCCACAATATCATGGCAGCGATTCTATTGTTATTGTTGTTTTGTGTACACACACACACAATTGTTGTACATTTTAGTATGTCATTGCCATACAAAATGCGAGCGGAATGAGATAGATTTGTTTGTGTGTGATTTTCAATTGCGTTTGACCCCCTTGCGCACATGTCAATGTCCAAAATGCAATTCACAAATTTGAGTTTGAGTTTCCCATTCCGATTTGCTGCAATTACACCAAACAAAATCTAGGGACTACATCCGACAATTGTTGTTGTTGTTTTGAATGATGATTGTTGTCCATATGGCAGTCATATCAATTTACAATTTACAATTCCCGCCCGCCCACAGAAAACAATTTGAAATCAATTTTTTGGAAGAATATGTGACAAGTCGTTAGCATTTTAGTTGTCATTTGGAAACGCAGTTGCTAAATTGACTGGACAATTGGGGGCATGATTGGACAAAAAGTAAAAATAAAAAAAATAGTGGCTACTACAAAAAGTGTACCATTATTGTTTCAATTTCAAGCGCGTGTCGATAATTTCAATGGTTTTTATGACTTTGTTTTGGCCGGCAGGCAGGTAGAGTTGGAAATGGCGATAGTTAACTTTTTATAAATCACTGAAAATAATACTAAAAACCAAATTGGATTGAATATAATGTTCATAAAAAGATCGAAAAATAAAATATAAATGATTTAATGTCAATTGAGTTGATTTAATTAAGTTGTTAGGGGGAAATAATACAGAAGCAAACAGGAAGCTTTTTATATGTGGGTTAAGCTGTTGATGCAGATTTTAGGGGGATTTTGTAATTTATCTATTTAATTGTTGACTTCAACATCTTGATGTGTAAGCAATACTTAATTTGATTAATTCTTATTTATTATACATATTATTGTATAACTCAATTCAGCTTCAATAATTAGTTATAGGAGGCTTTAAACAGGGGATTCACACGCCGAAGTCGTCGCAGTTGCCCTTCCGTGTGAAGCACCTTAGCATATGATTGAGATCAAAGTCTCATTCAGCTCCTACATATATTTACATATCAACATCTGGGTAACGTAATTTTTAAGCAGCAGAAGTTTGGTCTTAAAAACCTGAGTTTTTTTTATGCACACTACTACTTGACACTTCGCTTGCCTTATCTTCATAGTAACATAACTGTTATTATGGTGGAGTGCGTGTCATGTTCAGCAGTAAATTCAGTGCAACTTATTCTGCAAAAGTTACTGATACGGATATTTTAACGATAAATTTATGAAATACAGTCACAAAATTATGTTTGATTTATATTTAACATATCATAAACCAATAGTATCCATTATTACAACATAGGATCATCTTCAAATTTTATATATTCTTTTGCAAGTATTGTAATATCAGACTGTTCTTCTGAGCTTCGCTTCGCTTCATAGAGAGAATACCCTTATACGAGTACGAGAATTCACTTTTCCACAAACAGTTGGCGTAAAGGATAACTCAAAATCTAGTAAACAGAATTGGCTGAAATTTTTAGGATTTATTCTTTATAACATTTGCTACTAGAGTTCTGCCGATTTTCATGAACTAGTTCGAATGAACTATTCATTTAAATGAACTAGGTCTCAGTGTTTGAACTATATTTAGTTTTTTGTAACTATAGTTCGATTTATGAATAGTTCATTTTAAGAACTATAGTTCATTTTTTAAACTATAGTTCACTTTTTCATGGAAACCCATACGTTTTAGACACGTTCAAAAATCAAATAAAAATTGAAAAGGTAAGTTTGCTGCAGAATTGGTTATAAAAACAAACTGTAGTTTAAAATACGAACTATAGTTCAAAAGTGAATAGTTTACAAAAATAAACTAAAGTTAACAAAAATGATTAATTATTTTGAGATAAAAATTACGGAGTCCAGGATTTACGCCTCAACGGCCATTTTAAAAAAAAAAAAGAACCTTTTTATACACTTGAAAAGTGTTTATTAATTTTGCCCAGAAGTTTGTAACGCATAGAAATATTCATTTCCGACCCCATAAACTATATATATTCTTGATCAGGACAACAAGCTGAGTTCATTTCCGCTTGTCCGTCCGTCCGTCTGTCTGTCCGTCTGTCCGTCTGTCTGTTTCTACGCGAACTAGTCTCTCAGTTTTAAAGCTATCGAGCTGAAATTTTGCACAGAGTCTTCTTTTTACTGCACGCAACTAATATGTCGGAACCGGCCGGATCGGATAACTATATCATATAGCTGCCATAGGAACGATCGGTCTAAGAACAAGTTCTAGTTAGAAAAACTTTTTTGTTTTAAATCGTAGCATCCCCAATCTTGGTATATGTCAGTTTTATATGCTTCCACATAATTCTGGAAAAATGTATCAAAATCGGATCACTATAGCATATAGCTGCCATAGGAACGATCGGTCGAAAAATAAGTCGTTGTGAGAAAAACTTTTTTGATTTTCATCGTAGCGTCTCCAATCGTAGTATATATTAGTTTTATATGTTTCCACACAATTCTGAAAAAATGTATCAAAATCGGAAGACTATAGCATATAGCTGCCATATAAACGGTCGGTCAAAAAACCACTTTTAGTGAGAAAAACTTTTTGTTTTTTATCGTAGCGTCCCCAATCTTGGTATATATTAGTTTTATATGCTTTCACATAATTTTGAAAAAAATTATCAAAATCGGATGACTATAGCATATAGCTGCCATAGGACCGATCGGTCGGAAAATGTGTTTTACTAAGAAAAGTTTTTTTTATGGTATCAAATTTTTATTATCAATGATTTCATAATTTTAAATATCTGATATCTATATCCTATATTTATTGTACCGGTTAAATCAGTTGAAGTAAAGTTTTTCAAGTGTATTAAAACTTCGGCACAGTCGAAGTTAGCTTTGCCTTCTCGTTTTTATATTTAATAATATTATGTTAATCCGGCTAAAAATTTTTATTTTAATATAACTAAAACTTATTTATAATAAAAATTGTTAAAAAATCTAATTTTTTGGCGTCCTATATTCCTACTTAAAGTGTATCAACAGTGTTGCAAAATTCAACAATATGAAATTAGATTTTTGCAACAAGTTTTTAGAAACGAGGCGTTCCAGATGTAATTTCTGATTCTCTTACTATTTTCTTGGTGGTAACTTCTTAATGACTTGGTAATACCTTTGAATACTTTTCTGAAAATGATAGATCCACGTTATCTCAGTGTGATAGAAGTACAATATTTATCATCCAGAAGAGTGTAAAGCAAAAAATTTACATTTTTGAATTGGGACGTTTGAGAAAGAATGCCCCATATATGTGGGACTTAAGGACAAACCTGAGCCAATAGTGCTCAAATTTGGTATGTTACCTCTATCGTCAAAATATATTAATAAATAATTTGTCAATGATTCAAAAAATAATAATACTAACGTAGCAGCAGGTCGGCAGCATGTAAACGTGTGCTTTATATATACTTAATATGTCCGTGATTTAGGACAATGGAGTGTGTTGAATAACATTGAAATATCCAATGCTATTTAACAATTAAGCAGGAATCTGTGCGTGTTTTACACGAGGTAATTCTGCACACCGAAGCGAATGCTGCTGTGTAACTGCTGACTCGCTTTGGTACTGCATAAAGCGCACATGGAAAGGACAGGAAATGTGCGCTAATTATTTTATATATGTATAACTTAGTCCAATTCAAATCAATACTGACGCTCCTTACAGTCGATTTCAGATGTATAATGAATTTGAATTTAAGTTTCAGATATATTCATACATATTTATCTACTAAAGCTGTGTGGGACCTTCACAGGCAAATAATTTGCCCAAATTTGCCCTAATGATAAAAATTAGTCTAAATCGCCATTACCTTAGATTGCACGACTTAAAACAAACGCAATGGTTAAATATGCTAGTAATCTACCAGGGTTAGTAAAATCCACAAAAAATATTTTCACGCCATGATAAATAACATCAATGTAAATTATAATTATTTTCAGACATGAAAATAAAAAATTTTACATATGAAAAAAATTTTTTTTATGTAAAGAAAAGTCGTGATAAAAATGCTCATAACATGAAACAAATTATTTTTTCCATATGTACATTTTTTTATTTTCATGTCTGAAAAAAATTTTTTTTTACAGCTTGTATATTTTACTTTGTATTAATAACGTGCGAAAAAAAATTGGTGTTATTTTACGAACCCTGTAATGTACTCATTGCCCTCTTAGACCGAATTTAGTTAAATTTTCATAAAAATTTTGGCAAATTATTTGCCTATGGGACCTTAGTTTTACTTTTAGAATTTGGAATTAGGGTTGCCGGAAATGTGATCGATATATCGATATTTTTGTCTAAAAAACGATATATCAATATCGGATATATTACTTAAGCAATTTATCGCATATCGAATACTTTTTTGGGATATTTTCTGCGATATTGTTTAGTTTTGGATGAAAGAGAAAGTCAAATTGCCAGCGCTTTCCGACTTGACATTGGCATATGAAGCTCAGTGCCATCGGAGAGCTTGACTTCGACTATTAAAAGTTTGTCTTCGACTAAATAAATGTGGTTTCCGACAACAGAAGTCAAATAACCGATAAGCCGAAAATCTCTGTCTAACGATTATTGGTTAAAAAAAGAACTCATGTTTTTTGGATTTAACTGCTTATAGTATTTATTTTTATGTTTTCTTTGTTGTTGATATGTTTTCTTTTCAATTTCAGCGTCTCTTTGCTCTATAAATTCTTGAATAAGTTTTCACGAAAATTATAAAATAAATAAAATATCTGTGTCAAACTTAAAAAAATACATTTTATCTATATTTTTTGGCTTTGGGAGCTTAGATTTTGATCGCAGACAGAATTAAGTTTTTAATTCGCTTCAATTGACACCTGAATTACCCCAAACGACCTGTTTATTGCTACAAAAAGCTTATTATTTTGGAAAAATATAAAAAAAAAATCGAAAATATCGATTATTTTTTTTAACAAAATATTAACATCGAAATGGTACTTTTTCAATATCGAAAAAAATTATCGATATAGATATTTATAAAATATCCGTAATCCCTAGTTGGAAGGTGTGTGCTAGAAACCTGAAATCTCTGATTGAGGCGTCATTAAGAAAAGCAGGCATAACGATTATATACCACAGGGCGTTTTCAGATTTATTTGTAGTACTTCGTATTAAAATTAATGTTGAAATATCGTGAAAATGCTGTTGAAAAATATATGTGTCAGTTTGATACTGATAAGAATCAATTGTTGTCAAACATTATCAAAAATGCTTGAAATGCATCTAAGACTCTGTCTGCATTTTGAACTATGCAGCCACTCTATTAATTATACGCAATATGTACAATAAATTCCCCGCTATCGTTTCCGGAAGCAATTGGCTTGACATTTTTGCATTCCCCCAGACGACCTTCCTTTTCCTTTAAATGCCTTGCTTAAGTGCCATGGCAGTTGCACGAGTCTCGTAATTTGTCTAAATAGTCATTGGCGCATGGCAAAAATTGGTGCTAAGAACTTAAAAATATGCACAGAATTAAAAATCAATAAATAAACAAAACTTAAAGTGGGTGGAGGGCGGTCGGGCACGTACATATTTCCGCAACAGTTGCATTTTCGCCAAAAGCGATAAACAAATTAAAAGCAAAAACAAGAAGTGAACACACGCAAAGACAACAAATGAAGACAACGGGGGTTGGAGGAAGGAAATTGTCACTTTGTTGCAGAAAAACAACACGTGCCGCTGATTAGTTCGTCAAGAAGGCCACAGTGAAATACACACAGAGCAAGAGAGAGAGAGAGGGAGAGATAAAAACCACACATTTATAAATAAGTAAGAAAGAGAGAGAACGATACGCCTGCTTTTATTTATATTGCGAACGCATCATAAAAATTATTTAACGCTATCGCACATTTGTCATGCCGCGTTGGCTCTTTTGCGTGCCTTTGGCTTTTATTATTGTTGTTTTTTTATGATTATTAAATTTCCTCAAAAAAAAAACAACAACAACAAAAACAACAAAAGAATGTATTCTACCCTGACGTAATAATATGTGAGATACAAGTGAGAGGAGTATGTGTAAATTTTCTCTGTTCTTCAAGTTGGTTGAGCAAATGACACAAAAGATGATTTGATTAGACTAAGAACTTCATTAAGATTATGACCATAACAATGTTATATTCAAGCTAATGGGGAAATGCCGGAAGAAAGAAGCATCTAAGTGAGATTAAATTTGCTGGAATTTCATGATCTACCAAAAGGGAAAATTATTTTTGAATGAAAATAACACTAAAATAACTTTAACGGTTTTCCGATATTTTGGGCCCTGGGAATCGAACTGCATCATAAGTTTTATGAGTTATAACAATGGCTTTATACAACAAATTATTTTTAAGATTTTCATCAAGATAAAATTTTTTCCTTAAGCTTGGTATTGGTATTATCAAAAACTCCATATAAAAAAAAATATTTCGCTCTATTTTTGCTGGCAGCTCTTTCACGAGGTGGTCCACAGAAAAGTTTAAAAATTCCTATCGATGATGCAGCGTTGCCACCCGATGCATACCGAGTCACGCAATAGTTAATCCATAGGTCATTATTTCGATAGTGCAAAATATATGAAAACCATATTTTTCGAAATATACAAGTGTGTGAAGCGAGAAAAAACAAGTGCATATCAAAATGATTGTAAAAATTGTTCAAAAACATAAAAAAAAGAGTGAACAACTTTCCATTCGACGAGAAGGTGACCCTGATGAATTTAATCAAGGAATAACCTGTGCTGTAGGAGCTCACCCACAAGTAGCATTCTGATGCAGGATTGGTCAAAAGCGTATGGGCAAATATAGGTGCTGTCCTTGACAAGGAATTTTTGTGAAATCTGAATAAATAGATTTTAATGTCTAATTTACTACATTTACAGATTTTCAAAATAATCATAGAGCTTTCAAAAGTTATGGTCCAAAGAATTAAATAAGTGCAACCTTATTTTTTACAACAAATTATTTAAAATTTGAAAATATTAAGTAAAATCACAATAAAATCTTTTTTAATGTCTTCCCTTTTGTTCTCCAACAATTACTTGATTTCTAATCCAATATTTCCTAATTTTCCTAATGTACCGAAGATACAAAGAGTATATTGGGTTTGTACAAATGTATGTAACAGCCAGAAGGAAGCATCTCCGATCATCTAAAGTATATATATTCTTGATCAGCATCAACAGCAGAGTCGATATTGACATGTCCGTATGAACACTGAGATCTCAGAGATGGAAAAAGATAGACGTCTGAAGTGTATGGAACATATATTTCTTATACTTGCAGGCAGATCAAGTTTAGTTTTGATTTTTGCCACGCCCCCTGCCACGCAAATTGAAAAAAAATCCTCATATCTTCCATTTTGGAGTTAGGTTGTTCGAACCTTCTAGACATATATTCTACTCATCATTTCTTATTAAGCCCCCATACATCGTTTTCCGAGCAGATGAACGATAGCAGAGTTGCCACCCCCGCAATTGGAAAAACACCTCAAATATCCCGCAATTTTGGAGTTAGGTTATTCGAACCTCTTAGACATAAATTCTACTTATACATCGTTATCCGATTAGATAAACGATGGTAGAGTTGCCACCCCCACAATTTGAAAAAATCTCATATCTTCCACAATTTTGAAGACACATTGTTAAAACCTTCTGGGCATATATTTTAATCGTCATTACTTATCGATCCACCATACACCGTTTCCAGATTAGATGAACGAGATTCGAGTTATAAGCAAATCAAATAATTACGCTGGGCACCACTGCCCGTAATCGTGATGGGCAGCACTTGCATAGTTTGTCTGACCCCACACTTTATATACAAACAGGTACAAAGTATATTACAGTAGTTCTTGACCGATTATCCTACTTGTTTTGGTAATAAAAATTATGTAAAAAATTTTTGTAATTTTTTTTAGATTTTAATCTATAATCTTTGAAGGCGCAATCAATAATATATTGAATGTATTAAATTAGAGGACATTTAAATCTATTTATTTCGATTTCACGAGAATAAAATATCATATATTTGGAATTTTCAAAAAATCTTTAACTTCTCAAAAAAGTAATCATGCAGTTCGATTCCTAAGGGGAAAACCTTTCAAGTTGGTCATGTCTTTATTATTTTTTGAAAAAAAGTATCACAGTGTAATTGTTACAAGTAAAACTGAAAACTGTAATCAAAAATCTTGAAACACATATATATATTTTCAAATGCGTATAAAAAACCCATTTAAGAAGTTCAAACATCTTTTAAGTATGCACATTTAATTAGATTTATGTTCAGTACCTGCAATTAATCTTGAAACTCCATTGTTCAAATTAAGATTCAACTGCAGACTTAGCACATGAACTAGCTGATCTTTCAGGTAAACCAGTTGAGTATTTGATGACAGTTTCTACCTAATGGATTCATTCACCCTCGAACTCGAACCAGTTTTAAAATTTATAATCATTGTAAAATTGCAAAAAAAAAATATTGTCAAATTTGCACCAACAAAAAAAAAGGTTGAATTGTAGTGTGGATCATTCCCTGCCAATTCCATGGCTGACAAATGTAGACAAGTCAGCAAATAAATCAAACAACCTGCACACGCGCTACGAAACAACCAAAAAAAACAATAATAAAAAAAAACACACAATTCCCGTCGATGGTTAAGCAGAATACGATACAGGGGCGACGGCCTCCCGGGCCCGGGTATAGTCATTGTACATATGGAATTTCGCATAAACAAGATCGCCCAAAAGGAAGGTGAGACAGAGAGAGAGTGAGAGGCCATGCGAGCCGTGCAGTCTAAAATTGGAGCGAAATGCGAGCAGCGCGCGCATTCTACAAACGCTTATAAAGAAAATTTTCAGGAAGACAATCTATCAATACACTGTGAAAAATTTACAATTTTAAGTATCATCTTCCTAACTAAAACTTATAGTACAATTTGTCCTATGTATTATAAGCAGCCTGGTACACTTAAAAAAATTTTTAATCTGTGGCCCACTTTTTCCCCCCGTGTATCTAATACATACATATCGATCATCTCGTCTGGGTCAGCTTTAGTTGCCTTCGGTTGATGTCTTGCATATGGCGAGCAAAATGCTGCGCGTGCGGTCAATAAATGGAGCAGACAAAAGCAAAAAAAAAAGGGGGAAAGGAAACCATTTATGTGGGCGTGCATTTTGTGGCATGTGCATCTATTTTTTTGCCCACGAGTGTGTGTTTACATTCAACAACACAACAGATGGCTAGACACACACACACACACGCATCTATACATGTGCGTTAGGGGGTGGTGAGGGGCCTCCTGCATTCACAAGTGGTTTTCAGTTGGGCGGCGGCGGTGGCGGCGCTTTCTATTGATCAGCGTCATACGAAACACGATACGGGAACACACACAATTGACGGCAAGACGAAAGGGCGGGCGCGCAGCATCATATTTCCTTTTTTTGGTGTTTTGTGTGCGTCTGACATGACGTATGAGTGATATTTAGTATGGAATGCCGGGGCGTATGTGTGATATTCTGTGCGCATTTTATGAATAATACCATTTAAAAATATCAATTTGTATTTATTTTTGTTGGTTTCAGTGTCTGAACAAATTGGGGGCACGTGTTTCAACAGAATGATGTGTAAGTGTTTTCGAAAAAGTTTCTACTTAAACAAAATTTTCTGAACATGTGTATTTGCTATGAGGCTGAACGGTGAACAAAATTTAAATGATTTAAATATTACAAATTGCGATGCACTTACATTGGTATGATTTAAGCTATTTAGTGAACATAAGGGATCTTCCTTATTGATAGTATAATTAAATATAAGTTTATTAAATAGTCAATAAAGGCACTGCTTAGAAAATAACTACAATGACAGCAGAATAATTTATATGCGTTTTTAAAGACTTAAATTTTCTCCCTAACAACGGGAACATATAATTATTATGGCAATAAGCAAATATAGATGAGATAAAACCAGGGATTAATCCCGAAACGAATACCGGTTCTGGTACCGGTTCTGGTACGTACCGAAATGAGTATATCGGTTAAAGGTCCTTTTTCGGTTTTCAGTTTATTTCGGTATTCGGTTCCGATACGGTTCTCAGATTTTTATTTCGGTATACCGGTACGTACCGGTACCAGTATTATTATTTTTAATATTCAAAAATTTAAATTATTTCAATATATCTCAAAAAATAATGGATGTAATAGAATTACAAAAGGGTCCTAACAATATCCCTTATAAAAAAGTTTTTTACCGATTTTTAGCCTTTTTTATTATTGGACGAACAATTTCGTTAAACATGGACTTTTAGTGGTATCCCTACAACCTATAATTAAGGAAATCTTTATTCTTATGTCGCCCTAAAATCTGCCGTATCTCCGCCAAAAATAGAGATCATTAGTGTTTTGGATAGATTCGAAACTATACTATAAGTCTACGGTCCAAAATAGCTGATAAAAGGCTGGTAAAATATTCAAATCAGCTCTAAAAAACACAAAAACTGTTTAAAACATAAAATCTGCCTTAGCTTAGCCTGTCATACAATTTTTCGAAATATTAAACCAGATTTTTTTGTAGAGCGAAACTTCACTAAAATCCTGAAGTTTTATTTCCAAAATTTATATTTTTAAGCAAGCATTTTTCTGAGACTTTTTAAATCCTTTACACTTAATTAGAGCGCTTTTATTTAGCAAATAAAAGTTTTAACACTTTTAAGACATTTTTTTCTATGTCTTATATATCTTTCAAAGAGGATTTGATTCTGGTTTTTCTCTAAGCGCGAATTCCTGAAATGTAAGACTTTCTTCTCATTATAATAATTGCTATTTTACCAGTTTCAACTAGAAACCGAAACAGTACCGGTATAAGCGTTTCGGTATGGTTCCGGTTTTTCGGTTCCTATTATAACGGTTATCGGTTTTCGGTACTCAAAAAAAAATGTTATATCGGTTCCGGTTTCGATACCGGTACGTGGCTTGAAACGGATTATTTCGGTTATCGGTTCCGGTTACGGTTACGGTATTATTCCCTGGATAAAACCCATATCGCTGTGAGAGATAATTTACGCATTAAAGAAATACATAGCTGCAAATAAGTTAAAGGTATTGGAAAAAAGCACTGAGAACGTGTAGAGTTTGTAGTGGGAACTTCTTTAAATATGGGGCATTCTTTCTCATATGTCCCAGCCAAAAAATGAAAGTTATGGGATTGGCTTGATACTTTGGTGAATTGTTATCCTATATGAAGGTAATAAATACCCAAAATATGAACTCATTAAAAAAAAATTTTAGAAATAAGAGGGGGGTGAAAGTTTTGACATTTTAAGTGACGCAATTCTAGAAAGTTTGACAAGGCGGCTACAGCATATAGCTGCCAAAGGAACGATCGGGCCAAAAACTAGTTCTACTTAGAAACATTTGTTTGTTTTCTATGGTAACGTCTTCAAACTTGGAAATAATTTAATATGCGTCTTTATAATTCTGGCTAGTTTGTCGTACAGCTGCCATACATTCGATCGGTCTAAAAATAAGTCTTAGTAAGAAAAACTTGTTTTTTTTCAATGGCAACGTCTTTATACTTCTTAATCGTGAATAATATCGGCTTAAATACAAATTGCCGAGTTGGAACATAATCAGAAAAATATAACGTAAGTAAATATATATTTTGCGCAAATATTTCACCAATTCATCAATGATTTTTGGGCATAATATTGTCAAACCACGTCCACTTTTTAAAATATAATTGTTATATTGATATAATAATACGAATTAAATTTCAAATTGTTATTTCTCTCTCCATATTAATGCATCCTCAGTGCAATAGTTAAGAATGTTAAGGTTCAAGGCTTTTGGGTTTTTGGTTCGGCCTTTTTTAAAGAGAAAGGCAATTAATTTGTTTAAAATATATTCCGAATTTCTGTACTTTCGTTCACTTGAATGTAAGATTTAATTTATTTGGAATTTAAGTGTATAAGAAGTACATATGTTTTGAAGTAATTCTACTTCTTGGTTCATACAAAATATATTTTAGGGTGGTAAGATCCCGTTCAACTAAGACTTGTAGCTTTGTTGAACCGAACGGAAAATATTGGTCACGATTCAACTATTTTTCCTTAAGAGATTCCACTGTAAAAGAAAAGTCGAAATTCTGGGTGAGCACCGGTTCGGTTCGAACCCAGTTTTCAGACCTGTTAATCACAGATGGAATCCGGAAAGAAAAAATGGCCCGAACACGACCCTTAAATGTTAAATTGTATCAATACAATATGATATCTCGCTAAAAAATCCAAAGGGGCATATTTGCTGAGGCCCTCACATCGCAATCACTATCTACATTTACATATGCTTAAGGTTGCAAACTGGTTCGCAACCAAACCTCAGAGAACCGGTTCGTATTCTTTAGATTGCCCGAACCAGACCATAAACCGAACCTCGTATGTTTTTGACCCCTCGAGCTTGAACCCAAACCGGACCGGTTATTCAACAAAATGAGTTCGGTTAGCGATATTAGGTAAATTTTCCATCGAATGAAATTCTTAATGACAGAATTAAAAAAAACTTTAAATGACTCTACTTCGAATAACGAAACAGAGAAGCTTTTGAGAGAAGTAGAAAGGAATGAACCTATATAAATTCCGTCAATAATGTTATTTTTGAATTTCTTAATTTTTGAAAGGTCTTAAGAACAAAGACTTAATAAATACTACGAATACTACATTACCAGTTTGAGCAACCCAGGCACCAGTTGATTCCCAGGCAACAATCGATTACTTATATCGATGGCACAAGTTCGATATTCTGTTGATTCTAATCCAGTTCCGAAAGGTATCCAAAGCTGTTTTTTTGACCACCGAAAAAATTTGAACTTGAAATTTGGTGTGAAGATTGGAGAAAGAGAGTTCGATATTTTCACGATTCAAGTCCGGTGCCGAACCAGTTGTGAACTGGATGATAAGCTCTCTCAAAATGGTATTGAAAATGTTTTAGAATTTTGAAAAAAAAATTTCAACTGAATTTTTAGCAAATAAAATAAAATTTAAGATTAATTTATGTAAAACTTTCAGTTAAGTTTTTTTCAGGGAACGTAACTGTTATAACTTTTTGGATAAAAATTTTGAAATAACAATTATTTTCTAATTTTTAAATAAAAATTTAAAAATAATCGTTATTCTATGATTTTTAAATAAAAATTTTGTTTTAACACTTAATAACAGTTAAAACTAATTTTTTTTTATAAAAATTTAAATTAATTTTTATTTTGTAATTTTTACAATAAAAATTACTTGTTAATTGTTATGAAAAAATTTTTATTTTAAAAATTTTTATAAAAATTACTAATCTAGTAGGTTTAAGTAAATCTTGTTTCCTTCTATCAAAGACATTCTATGATTTACAAACGCCTACTAGATTAGTCATTTTTATAAAAAAATTTTTAATAAAAATTTTTTCATAACAATTAAAAAAGTAATTTGTATTATAAAAATTACAAAATAAAAATTAATTTAAATTTTTATAATAAAAATAAGTTTTAACTGTTATTTAAAAATTTGTATATAAAAATTTCCATTTAACTGTTAAAACAAAATATTTATTTAAAAATTATAATATAACAATTTAAAAATTTTTTTGTGATAAAAATTGGAAACAAAAATTTATCCCATTTAATGACTCGCCATTCAAAATTATGAAGATTAATGTACTCCATTTTATCAGGGGATCCATATTTCGTAGTAATATTTTTCACTTTCATAACTGTTATTTTCGGTCCCTGGTTTTTTTACTTCGTAACTCGTTTTTTTTTCATCTTACATACATTTTCACAAATTACCAACGTCCGTATACGTAATATTTTTCAACAATATTTTTAAAATTCTTCAACTTGAAATTTAATTTTCGTTTAGCCATTGCTCATCTTGGCCATGTTTATGTTGACTCTTTGCTTACGTTTGTCTTTTCCTGTTTTGCCAATTTTTTGCCTGGCTTTCTGCACAAATTTATGAGAGTCGTTTTCAGAGTTGTTTCGTGTAAACAAACGCGTTAATAGTTTGCCATTTGTTTTAAGCCACCTTTGTTGTTGTCTTTGTAACTCTCTTTTTTTTTGCCATTCCATTTTGGCATTTTATTTATTGTTTAATTTTGTCGAGTCGCGCGCGCTGTTCATTTTAACAGGCCACGTGCGGCAAATAAATATTCTATTGACCCCAAAGTAAATATTGACAAAAAAAAAACAAAAGCAAAAACAAACGAAGCTGCGAGAGAGTTTTATCTATTCGCCACAAATCGGATTTCCATTCATTGAAAAAACACTCGAAACTTGAGAGCTGAGGGCTGGGAGCTGTGCTTAATTGGTTTCTTTTACGCAAGTTGACTTTGGCCTTCCACGGCGCAGTGACGTCTTTCCAGGTGTCAACAAGAATCGACAGAAATAGCTTCCCGCCTCGATAGCTCTGGCATTTTATCAGCAACAAGTGTACAAAGTTTCCTCTTCTTTCGTTGACTAAAATAACTCCATGGAACCAAAGATAAGTGGGAGTAACATGAAGTCACTTTAAACAAAAAAGGTGGCAGAATTTGTTCCGTTGGATTTTAGTTAAATTCATTTAATGCATGCATTTTTCGCCAAAAATAAGTTTTGTTTTTCTAAATATTGCAACCGAAATCTGTTTTCGTAGAAATCGCATTAAAGAATTTTATTGCACATACACACACAAAACAGATAAACAGAAATCCGTGCGTAAACATTGAAGGAAAATTATTTATGTAAATATACCGCAATTTCGCAATTGCGTCCAATGCTTGCGAAATGGCGTTCACGTGCGATCAAGTGATCGCCTTCATGTGTCAGTCAGGGTAAAGCACCACCCACCCACTAGTCCCGAGACCCAAGACACACGAGAAAGCTTCAATGAGTTGAGCAAATGTTTTGTGCCAAAATGAAATTGATCGATGTATGGAATAGTGTCGTTCATTATCACACGCCCCCTCCACCACTCGACGCATTAGTTTGTGTTCTTCATTCGGTACTAACAATATGAATACCAGAGATAGTTAGTAGATAGGTGTGAGGTTTAATAATAATACTGTGAGTGAATGAATAATAGAATTAATTTATATAAAAGTCAATAATGATTGAGCATATGAATTAATAAATAAATGAATAAGAAATTGAAATGGAGCAATGAGTAAGAAGCAAGCTAAGAAGGTTAGTCTACTTGAACTAGAATAGTTTTGCCTCCAAATGATTGAATATTCGAATTTAGCAATGAATTTATTATTTATCTAAATAAATTAATAAGAGATATTTTTTAAGAAATTATTGCGTGAGTATGAATGAGTAGAATAAGTGATTATCTTAATTAGAAATGTTCCGTTTCCGAATTCAATGGAGCGGAGTTAGAAAAAGTTTCGATTTCCAAGAAACGATTAGTGAATTCGGTTGGACACTTGGTTTTGCCATAGAGACAGTAAATGAGTTTGGGAATAAGCTAACGAATCAACATATAAAAGATACTTGTTCAGGGGCAAATGAGCTTTTGAAAAACAGAGGCGAACACAAGCATCCATTAAAAAAACGAGATGACAAGACTTACTCCGACTGTGCCGAAATTTTGATCCAGTTTTCCGGATTTTCCAAACTTTAAAAATCCCGATGGTAATATTTTGTTATTTATAGCTTTTAAAATAAATTTGGAGCTAATCGGATAAAAACCATAAATCAGTTTTCCGCCCATTTTCCGACTTTCGTGGCATATTTTTCAAAAAATTTAAAGTAACGTATTTCATATTTTTTAGGGATTTTCCAACAAAAGTGAATACAATTTAATTAAAATTTCCAGATAGAGATTTCAAAAAGATTTTGGGTCCAATCGAATGTGAGACAGTATATTTTTCGCCAATTTTCCGGATATTCCAAAATGTGAAAATAAGTTTGGAATTGTTCAGATGAAAATCAAAAGATTTTCATACAACATTTTTCCGACCATTTCCCTATTTTTGGGGGATGATTTTCCATAATTTGAAAATAACTCCCATGTGTTCTACAAATCGCTTTTGACCCCAAAAACGAAAATACTTGATTCTAGACCGTTCCGTTTCGAACTATGTATATTAAGATCTTTTTGATTATACTTTAAGGCCGTCAAAGTCTTAAGTCAATCCCGACTAACTCTTAAAACAAGAATTTGCGCACCTAAAATAAGAACAAAATATTTTTCCTTGAAGTTTATTAAATTCTTATTTATTTCCCCCAAACATTATTGAACCCAAATAAGAAAAATGTTCTTGGTTTAGGCCCATTAAATTCTGAAGCTGTTTTCAATTTATGCTTGAATCAATGGATCTCGGATAAAATATGGCTGGAAAGATCTTATAAAAGACATAATCAAAGTCCAAGAAGGTATAAGTGTAGGCCAGAAATATAAGGCCCTTAGCTAGATTTTTATTTTAGAGGGGCTGATAGTGTTTTTTGACAGTAATATCCAAATATTTCTCAATTTTGATTCGAGTTTTTAGGCTACTTGAGTCTACAACCTTACCGATTTTATAAAGGAAAAAATCCTTGAAATCCTAGATATTTTTAAAATTGGTATAGGCTGAGCCCCTTCTTAGTTGCACGCCAGATTCATTCATAAGTCAAAAGATAGAACCAGTTGGGAATTTTAAGGATAGATTCGTGTTAAAATATTTCGCATTATCCATTACATACCCTTTGGCTAAGCAATTATTTTGTACTTAATATAGGGAATTTTGTACTTGAGTTAAGAATGCGTGTTGTAGAACTTTTCGGCTAACTGTAAGTACAAAAATATTCTTGATTCAATTTTATTTTTTCTTATTTCAATAAAATAAACGGTCGTTTCTGGACTTAAGTGGGTCTTCTACCACTCATAGGAGAGTGTTTATTAAAAATTTTGGTGAAAAAACCGAAAGAGTTTTTTCAATAGGGTTTTTTGTTTTGTGTTATTTAATAATTAAATGATAAAGTAAAAAAAAGTTGGATTTCGAGGGCTGTTCAAAAAGTTATCGGCCTGCCAATTGAGGTCTCAAAAAGAAGTGTTGAGTGTTGAGGTGGTAGCCATGATTCCGGGACTCCAGGTTATCGGAATTGAAAACGGTAAATGAGGTTATGATCAGAATTTATGTACTTCTGACCCGTATCCAATCATATTTTCCAATATTTTTTTGAAAAATTGGCGTCCATTTAAAAACAAAATTTTGATTTTCAAGATTTTTTTTTGTTGTTTAGTGTAAAAAAAATAGTAAAAAAATGTTTACAGAATTACATCATTTATGCGTCAATTGCAACATGGCTGATCAAAAAAACTCCCATTCAATACGAGGAACAGGCAGTTAATCTAGGGATCACGTTTAACAATACATTGTCGTGGAGCAATCATATCTCAAAAGCAACCGGTCGTACTTATGGGCTACTGCGGCAGCTTTCAGTGTCGCAGATGTTCTTGCCTTTTAAAATTAAATTGATAATTGCTAAAAGGTTCTTGGTACCCACTCTATTTTATGGTGTAGAAGTTTTTGGGCATTGTGATTCGAGAGACATGCATAAGTTAGTGGTGGCATTCAATTCCATTGCCAGATATGTGTTTAATGTCGGACGTATGGAACATATATCGCATTTGGCCTACAAAATTTTTGACCTTAGCCTTCAGATGTGGATTGATCTCAGGACTCTAACATTCCTTCATAAAATAATTAATTCTCAGGAACCGTACTATCTTTTTAACAAATTAAGACCTGCTCTCTCGCAACGAACCAATAACTTTATTTGTCCCCGAACCAAAATGTTATGCTCGGAAAGGCAGTTCTTTGTAAATGCTATTCGTCTGTGGAACGATTTACCTCACCAACTTAAAACTATTTGAAGCACCCCACAGTTTAATACAAAGCTGAAAATACACTATAAAAATCATATTTAAAATTAAATTTAAGCTATAATATAATACAAAAAAAAAAAAAAAAAAAAAGTTCGATGTATTTGGTTAAGTTAGTAATAAGTTTATTTTTCTTTCTAAAATTTGTTTACACCGTAGTGACTAGCACAATCAAAATAAGTAAACTCTGTACTTGTAGTGCTGGGCTAAATTAACAATAAATTACAAATTACAAATCGGTTAAGTAGAACTGCCGCAATCATGGCTACCAGTTCAAAAAACGTTGCTTCGAAAAAAGCGCATTTAAAGTTTTGACCAACGTAAAATATACTCACTTTAGCAACAACATTGCTCCACTTAAATGGCTATATCTGCTAAACTATTTCGAATATTTAAAAATGGTTTGAAGTGGATGAAAGGGGAATGTCCAAGCTAAATTAATAATGCAAAACAAAAAAATCTAAAAAAATTTCGAAGGTAGAAGACCCCCTTAGGAATGATTTATTCTTAATTTAAGTACAGCCAAGAATAAAATATACTTGAAATTTTAAGTACAAACTGTATAAATTCCAACCCGATTGTACCAGAGTAAAAACTTTAACTAACTTTCTGTCGATAATTCAAGCAATTTGGTTTTAATTTGTCCACAAGTCGTGCTACAAGCGCATCTGTTGTCTCGAGCAGAGCAAAAGTGGCACAAAAAATATGGAAATATAAATGCATACGAGATAGAATTTAGGCTTTAAATTTTGCCTTTTATTTTAAGTTGTTCTTGTAAGCGAAATAAAAATGTATATTTTATTGAAAGTAGATTGCAGAGATAATGCTAAGAGCGTAAAAGAGTAATTGCGCGGTTCGCTAGGTACTCGTTAAGCAAAAAGCTCGAAAGAACATGAACGATTATTACTCGAGCGAAGCTAACAACATAATCATCTTAAGGTTTATTGCTAGAGTGTTGTACTAAAGTGATTAAATGATCAGATGTGCCCGAAAATAAGATAGATAATGCAGCGCGCTGGTTGAAAGATATTGCTTATGCTGATTTGATTAAATTTACGCATAGAATTCCCAACTACGAAGTTGTCATAAATTACAAATAGCCCAAAGCTAAGTTCACACATGCAAATAATTTGCACAAATTTTAATTAGCTTAAGGGGGTCTTCTACCTTTGAAAATATTTTTTTTCGATTTTTTTGTTTTGCCTTATTATTACAGCTTAAACATTCCCCTTTCATCCTCTTTAAACCATTTTCAATTATTCGAAATAGTTTAGCAGATATATCCATTTTAGTGGAGCAATGTTCTTGTCAATGTGAGTATTTTCAACGTTGCTGAAAACTTTAACCGCGTTTTTCTCTAAACCACGTTTTTTGACCTGGTAGCCATGATTGGGCCAGTTCTACTGAACCGATTTTCATCAGCCATGTTGCAATCGACGCAGAATTGATGTAATTCTGGCCCGTACCTCAATCATGAAGATAAAAAATATTTTACTATTTTTTTTACACTAAACAACAAAAAAAAATCGTCGAAAATCTAATTTTTTTTTTTAAATGTTTGTAAATTTTAGAAAAAAAATTTTTTTTTTATGATTGAGGTACGGGCCAGTATTACATCAATTCTGATCATAACCTCATTTACCGTTTTCAATTTCGATAATATGGAGTCCCGGAATCATGGCCACCACCTCTACACCTTTTTTTTTGAGGCCTTATTTGGCAGGCCGATAACTTTTTGAACAGCCCTCGAATTCCAACATTTTTTTTTTTATTTTACTATTTAATTAATTAGTAACACAAAACAAAAAACCATATTGAAAAAACTCTTATGGTTTTCTCTCCAGAATTTTTGTAAAAAACACTCATAAAACACTCGTCAAAGGAAGAATACCCCTTTAAGAAGCTTCAGTTTAAAATCCTGCTAAGTCGAAGGTAATAGTTATTTAGACAAATTTTCAACAAAATTTAAGCAAATTATTTGCCTGTGTGAACTTAGCTTAAAGCTGCGAGTACCGAGAGTTACTTAAAATAGCTGTACAGAGCTAAGTATGCGCCTAATGGTGGGTTGATGGGCAGGATCAGTTCTCTTAATAATAATATACATACATATATACTTCTTCTTTTTCGTTAAAAATTTACCCACACATTTATGACCCGATTATATATTTTTTATCAGATGCTTACTCACAGAAGCCCCTTGAACTTGTAATTGATTATTATATCCATTCATTAATTTATTCATTCTTAGTCATGTTTTGGTTCTGTTATCAGCCTGACCTTGAGTCAGCTAACATTCTCTAAAAATGAAATCGATTTACCGGCGCCGCTAATCACAAGTGCACTCACACTCTATTCAAAAAGATTAGCAAAACAAAATAAATGATTTATTAAATAATCGTTGGGGCAGCCAAAAAAAATTGCAGCGCAATTTCCATCTCTATCAATAGTCATAAAATAGCTGGGTAGCTAGCTGATACGAGCATGAATGAAATCATGTGAGTGAGCGGAGCGTGAGTACCTACTTAGGCACGCCCCAGCAGTGTGAATTCCTCTTGGAGAATCACTTGCTGCCACCTGTTGAGCTTCTGTTTCTTTGCTTTGTGCCCGCCACGCGCGATTAAAATTTTTTTGTTTATAATTCGTAATTCTCTTTTTTTTATTTCTTTTTTTATTTTTATTACCTGGCCGCGCCCCCCTTATCGCCCTTATCTTTTTGTCGTTGCCTTGTTGACATTGAAAATGACAAAGTCTTGGAAGTGGCTGGGACTTGAAACTAAAAACATGATTTCTAAGCTTTGAAATTGAGGTGAAAGAACTGAGCACCTCTGGGCGGGCTTGTGCCAGCACCGTGTTAAGATCATGCGCCTGTCTGTCCCCCCCCCTCGCCAACCATCAATGTGTCGTCGTCGCTGAGTGCGTGACTTGGACACGCATTTTGTTGTGCGGAAACTTTCCAGGGAACAGTCGCAATCGTAACATTAACAACAACTGAATTGGAAATTAATACATATAGCATATGTCGATAATTGTGGCTGATAAGCAACTTTAGAATTTCTGACGAAATTCACTATAAAAATTATACATTTGATTTTGTTGCTAAAAGTAGGTCCCACTCTTTTGTGCTAAAAATAAAGAAAAGCTGACTTCGGTCTAGCCCTTGTAGGTTTCATATATTAATTTCACTTGAAAACATCAAAGATAACGCTCACTGAAGTACAATATATGTGTATTATAGCAGGTTGTCTGTATAGCAATTTTAAGCATCTCCCATTCTTCTCATCAGCAGACTTTGCTTTCTATTTCACACCTATATTTATCTAAAACTGTTTTCTATTGCGGTTTTTGATTGGGTTCGGAATCTTTGACAGATCTATAAGATCAATAAATAATTTTTCTATTAATTAAAAATATAATACGGCTTCACTTGTAAAAAAAATTAAATTTTAATTATCTCAGCTTGCCATTCCCATTTGACTTTTCGACCAATTCTCAAATTTGGTACTGCTGCCTGTTGTTTATGTTACACTTAGCTTCAAAAATTATTCCATCCATTTAGCGTTTTTTTTTTCTTGTCTTTTTTTGGGTCTAAAAATAAACATCAAAGCCAATAACGACAAATACGAGCATGTATGTCGATGGCGGAGAAGTGGCCAAAAATAAATATTTAAAATCTATTTTTGATGCACAGAAAATTGAAGTAAGCATCGATATTAATTGGCATCACCGCTAGACCGAAGAAATTAAGATACTTTGCCAGACACTTGAATTCGCATTTATTTATTAATAATGTACAATAAAATTACATTTTACGATTTTGCTTTACACAATTGATGATAATAAACATAACAATTTGCACTGCAAGTAACGGGGCAATTGTCGTTCTGTTGTAGTTCATAAATCAGCGCGTACGGACTAAAGTATCTGACAGATACAAATGGCGACGGCAACGGCAACGTTTACGTTCATTTACACTTCATCAATTGCGTAGTTTGCTGTCCAACAACAACAACAACCACAAATCCAGCGAAATGTAAAAACTACGCAATGAACAAATCGTCGTCCGATGTCGATGCATTCAATGTGCAGTTAAATTTAATCAGTCGAGAGTATAAACAATCATCGATAGCACCGGCAAGTCGAGAGTTCGATTTGGTACGCAATTTCGGAAGCCTATATATGGTGAGGCCATACAATAACAAATGATAATCATAACAAAGTCATAAGCAATTAAATAACAAATCGAATGCGTAATTTCAAATATCGCCTAAAAGGTAATCAGCAACATATTAGGTAAATAGATGTAGAAATAATACTAAGCAGAATAAGGGATACAACTTATTAGCAAAATTTTGAGTCGCAAAAGATTTACGAAAGTCTGACTAAGGCAACAGCAAACATTGAGGTTATTGCCCTACTTCAGGGCAATCGTTTGACCAATGTCAATACCAGGGAATTTCCAGTCAATTCTTCAGAATCAATGTCAGGCAATCCGCTGCTGATAGGTCTCCCATGCACTACTTAAATATGATTACAGCTGTTTAGCAGCATAAGTTCAACATGTTTATAAAAACATTGGTTATTCCCGGTATTAAACATTAGCCTCTTACTCGGAACACTGCAGATTAAGGCTATCGCCGCTCTAGAAGGCATACTTTTGGCAAATGTCAATACTAGGCAACTTCAAACAAATCCTTCTGAATCAATTTCGCTGCTGCGAACGAATGTAAAAGGCGCTAGATTTTTGACAGTTATTTAGATACGTTGTAACCGACTTGGACGCCGAATATGGAAAATCACTGACAAAAAATGGCATAAATATATAACGGATAATTTGTTATATTAAATTTTCATGAATTATAAATAAATTAATTTGAAAAAATAGTTCTATGTACATTCGACATAATGTAGTTCGGGATTTTTTATACACTTGAAAAGTGTATATTAATTTTGCCCAGAAGTTTGTAACGCATAGAAATATTCATTTCCGACCCCATAAACTATATATATTCTTGATCAGGACGACGAGCTGAGTTCATTTCAGCCTGTCCGTCCGTCTGTCTGTCCGTCTGTCTGTCCGTCTGTCTGTCCGTCTGTCTGTCCGTCTGTCTGTCTGTCCGTCTTTCTGTCCATCTGTCTGTCTGTTTCTACGCGAACTAGTCCCTCAGTTTTAAAGCTATCGAGCTGAAATTTTGCACAGAGTCTTCTTTTTACTGCCGGATCGGATGACTATATCATATAGCTGCCATAGGAACGATCGATCAGAAAATAAGTTTCAGTGAGAAAAGCTTTTTTGTTTTCCATCGTAGCGTCACTTATCTTGTTATATGTTAGTTTTATATGCTTCCACATAATTCTAGAAAAATGTATCAGAATCGGATCACTATAGCATATAGCTGCCATAGAAACGGTTGGTAAAAAAACTAGTTCTAGTGAGAAAAACTTTTTGGTATTAAGTAGTAGCGTCACCAATCTAGGTATATGTAAGATTTATATGCTTTCACATAATGCAGAACAAATTTATCATAATCGGATGACTATATTATATAGATCCCATAGAAACGGTCGGTCACAAAACTAGTTCTAGTGAGAAAATCTTTTTTGTTTTCTGTCGTAGCGTCCCCAATCTTGGTATATATGCTTTCACATAATTTTGAAAAAATTTATCAAAATCGGATGACTATAGCATATAGCTGCCATAGGACCGATCGGTCGGAAAATGTGTTTTACTACGAAAAGTTTTTTATATGGTATCAAATTTTTATTATCAATGATTTAAAAATATTTTATATCTTATATTTATATCCTATATATGTATTACCGGTTAAATCAGTTGAAGTAAAGTTTTTCAAGTGTATTAAAATTTCGGCACAGTCGAAGTTAGCTTTGCCTTCCACTTCTCTTTTTCTTGAGGTCCATATTCCCTCGAGGGATACAGGGCATCAAATGCTTCCTTCTATGATATACCCTCTAATAATAATCATATTTTATTTGGAACATTGGAGTGGGGCCTGAGTATCTTGTCATATAGTTTACCTTCATTCTTCCTTAACTCTAGGATATTTACGAAAGAAAAACTGCTATCTAACTGATATCTGTGTGCGAGGACTCTTTTATTCTTCAACGACAACGTATGTGTAAATCGTAATATGAACTTCAATTTTAAGTTGCTTTAGTGTTTTGTTTTGATGACTGCCTTTAGCAGTCTGTTTCATGTTTCTCTGTGAATGTTACTCAATGTTTTTGTTTACCTTTGGCCATTGTGCACGCGTATCGCAAATGCATTTGCCTTCCCATCATCCGCCCCCCCCCCCTTCACATTGATGGATGGTGTTTATTTATTTATTTGTCCAGATCGGCCAGATGGATGCCACCACTCTCAGTTCGAGTCATTAACTTGGCAATTAGTTGAGCGTAAATTAGCCGCTGGCAAATATTTGCATTGTACTTTTCTTTAGTCAAATTACAATCATCATTTTTGCGGCACGCCATTAGAGGATTAGACAAAACTAATGACTCCTGCACTGAGTGAGTGCATGCATATGGGGCATTTGATAAGGGGAACACTTTCAAGCGATTTGTAAATGATTTACGACTTGACAGCGCGAATATCTTATGACAAGGGGTAATTTCAACCGATGTGAGTTACGCTTTGGCCAATTTAACGATAGACTACAATATGTATAAGTCAACCCTATCTATGGAAATTGAATTTGTGTGTGCGCTCACAGGAAGCATTACATAAATCACTTGGTGGGAACCTATGCAACCTATTGCCCCTGTTTGCATTTGCATTTCAAGAGGGAGAGACAGAGAACGCCAAGAAATCTAAGTAGTCGATCAATTTAATGGTCTGCCACTGGAATTACTTGGACTTGAGCCCATAACTTTGCCACCTGCAAGTGCAATTTGTAAATGATAATAAACATAAGGCGAACCAATGTGATATGCACAGACCTCAGACTGTTAGTTCAGAGACCACACAAATGCTCAATGGGACAGTGGTTTGGGTTCAGCGAAAAAATGTTGGTACTAATAATGGTACCCAATCAAGTTTTTAAACTGAAAAGAAATATCATAAAGATGTTGGTTAAAAAAAGCATTTAATTTTACTTTGCTTCACTTTCCTACCATAGCTCTTTGGACCAAAAGCACCTTATCACTTGAAAATTGGCCCATATTAGCCTATATGGTATACTTATATTCACTTTGCAATTGCGGTATTTTTACCGAACAGACGTAACTATATGTCTAATGACGTTAAAATATATTAAGAAAGTGTGGGGACAACTTGTATCTTTTATTTAAAAATATATAAATCGAATTTCGGATTATTGATTTCGAAGTTATGCGGTTTATGTGAACGTATCTTTATTACAATGCCAAAATCAAATATTCTCCGATATTCATCCCTTCTCGAAGTCATTATATTCCGAACTTCAATTTGATCCACACTTATTCAAAACGCATATTTAAAAGATTTTCACAAATATTCCAAAAATTATATAAGATCTGTATAAAGGTTTTTAAGTAAGTTTTCGAACCGAATCTTTTTCGTGCTGATCGACGCACTTAAAAAACGCGAGACGAACTGGTATTGCAGAATCGGGTTTTGAACCGATATTTTAATTTTCATTTAATGTATGTCCGTACGTCCGTCCGGAATTCCGTCCGTCCATATGATCGCAGTCATTGCTCAGATATGGCTCTGAGTCACTATTGAAACGGTTATAAACTGGGATTAATCCCGAAACGAATATCGGTTCCGGTACGTACCTAAATGAAAGTTTCGGTTAAACGTTCTATTTCGGTTTTCGGTTCCGATACGGTAATCAGATTTTAATTTCGTTATACATTTCGGTACAAGTATAATTATTTTAAATATTAAAACATTTTAATTAGATATACAAAAAAATCATGAATAGGACTTAAAAAAATGGCGTTCCATGGATATGCCGATTCTAGCCTTTCGTATTTTTGGACGATCCATTTTGCTAAACGCTTCTTTTAACGCTTCCAGTGGTATTCCTTCACTCAGAAAAATCAACCTAGAACTAAGGAATTCTCTATTCTTATGTCGCCCCGACAAACACGCCTTAGGGCCATTTCTCATAAAGCTGGAAAATTATTTCTTAATAATGGATCGAAATAATCCGCTCTAAAATCTTTCGTATCTCCATCAAATATAGAGATCTTAAGCGATCGATTTGAACCCATACTATAAGACTTCGGTCCAATATAGCTCATAATAAGCTGGTGAAATACTCAGAGGGGTATATCAACTTTAAAAAACACTAAAACAGATTGAAACTTATAATCTGCCTAAGCTTTCCCTATTATTCAACTTTTTTAAAAACTAAAATAGTCGAATAGCGAATAAAATCCAAAAACTTTATTTCTAACATTTATGTTATCATATTTCTAACATTTTTATATATAAGGGACGATCGGTCGTGTCTTTGTGAGAGCTTTTTGATTTTCTCGGCGTTCTCATCGTAGTTATTTTTTTTAAATACTTAGAAATCTTTTACATTTAATTAGAGTGGATTATATTTTAGCAAAGAAAAGAATTGGTGCGGTGAAAATGTGTTTTCTGATTTTTTGGTTCAGTTTTTTTGATTTCTATAAAATTTTCCTGTTTTTTTGAAATTTTTTCTATATTTTATATATCTTAAAAAGAGAATTTGATTATTTTTTTTTAAGGGCGAAATTCTAAAATGTAAGACATTTTTCTGAGTGTATATTCTTTACCACTTTTAAACTGGTTCAGCAGGTTCAGAATCGGTCATGATCCAGTGAAAAAGCTGTCTCCAAAAACATAATCTACAAACAAAATTTTCTAGATCCTAGCTTTAATAACCGGTTCAGCGGGTTGGGAACCGGTCTTGAACCAGTGATAACCTACCTTGATAACCCACCTATTTTCAAGATCAAACCTTCTATAATTTCAAATATATGGCTAAGAACAACTATTGAACCGGTTCAGCGGGTTCGGAAAATGGAATTAAATCCGAGAAATGTTGGTCTCCGTATAGCTTACATGCACACCAAATCTCCAGTTCATTGCATCAATATTTTCTTAGATATAGAACCAAACCACTTTTGAACCGGCTTAATACGCTTTCAAACCGGTTCACAGACTTGGGACATAACATATGACTCTTTCTTGATCGACATGAACAGACTGTGGAAATTTCATGAAGATCGATGTAGTGTTTTCAGCAGGGCTGCAAACCGGTCTGGAACCGAACCCTTCAGAACCGGTTCGGTTCAGGTTCTGGTGATCCCTGAACCGAACCGGGAACCGAACCGCATTAAAAATAATCACGAGAACCCGAACCCGAACCTAACCCTGTTTTCTTATTGATGGGGTTCGGTTCTAAAAATAAATTGGCAAGCATAGAATTTATATTTGCACTTCGATGGTAAAAAATATTTCATTATCTTGAAGAAAAATGTATCCATTCATATGCCCATGTATGGACGGCGACACTTTTTCCCATCCGCAACAAAAGACTGAACAAAATAACACAACCTCAAGCAAGTGAATTCAATTTGCATCTAAATCCGTATTTCTGTGTATTATTTTGTTCGTATGGAGATACAATGGCACTGTGAATACAAGGGAAAGTTGCACTTTATTTAAATATCTTCATTTTTTTAACCAAATCACAAATAAAGTTCTTTTAGCATTTCACTCTCACAATATGCCAGCCAAAGCAGGTCCCATTTGTAGAAAAATAATTCTGACTGAGTTCTCGGAAATGAACGTGTTCAGCCACACTATAAGTTAGGGATGAGACAACCCGGCGTGTCTGTGATTAAGTCACGGTCACTGGCAATCATCAAATCACACAGTGACTGCATATTTGAAGTAACAGTGTGATTTGATGACTGCCAGTCACTGTGACTTAATCACAGTTACGCCGATATGGTCAATCACAGTTACTAAATCACGGGTACGCAGATAAAGCTCATCTCTTATTTTTAGGCAAAAAGTGTTGCAGGTTTCATAGCCACAAAAATCACTTCAGATTCAGCAATCCCACTACTGTGAAGGAGAAATGACTTTCACAGTGAGTGCAAGTTAGAAGAATCGCTTAACTCTTCTAAACATACATACAATCAATCAATCAAGACAGATCACTTATGTGCTTGACTTCCAAGCCATCAGGCAGCAAATTATAAGGTATCTCGCCTTCAAATTCTATTAAATTATTTATTATGTACATAAATATATAAAATGCTATCTGGAACCCGAACCCGAACCGGAACCCAGGTTCTCAATTTGAAGGGAACCGGTTGTGGAACCGAACCCCCAGAGTAGGGTAAGGGTTCGAACCCCGAACCGAACCCCTGTCAAAATTAGAGGGGTTTGCAGCCCTGGTTTTCAGAGATATGGAACCACTTTTGAACCGGTTCACGGACTTGGGACAAAGCCTATAACTCTTACCAGATCGACATGAACATTCTGTGAATATTTTATAAAGATCGGTTCAATGGTTTAGACCAGCGGTGGGCGCGATATTTCAGATTGGGAGCATTCCAACAACAAGAGAAATAAAAGACGAGCCTCGACTTCAGAAGCCGTCTGCTGCCCAAGTTTCGATCGCACACACACTGCATATATTTTGTTCTTGTTTCCGTCTGTTTTTGAGACCTGGCGCCATGAATTACATGCATTTTGTTTTTTTTTATTCTTGTGCGAACGTCGCAATTGCAACCCCGCCAAGTTGGCGGCAATTGCCAAAAAATAAGTCGGAGCAATGGGAGCAGTTGTTCGCAAAATAACACAAAGTAAAATATACATGCTGTAAAAATAACTATTTTTAGACATGAAATTTAAAATTTTTACACATAAAAAAAATAATTTTTTTCATGTAACTAACACGTGCGTTTTTTCACGACTGTTATTTACATGCGTAAATAAGGTAGCTTAAATTATTTGCATGCCTGTAAATAACAATCGTGTTAAAAATGCTCGAGTAAGTCGGGATTTACACCATGAAGCAAACTTCATGAAGTTTTCTTAGTAGGCCTCGAATGTAGAGAAAATCTTTCAGACCTTTAAAACGAATAGTAAGGAAATACATAAAAATCTCTCGCCTACTTAGAAATTTTCATAAAGTTTGTTTCATGGTGAAAATCCCGTCTTAGTTACCTGAATAAAATAATTTTTTTATATGTAAATATTTTTTTGGTGTCTCTGAAAATAATTAATTTTTTTCATTGATGTTATTTATCATGGCGGGAAAATCATTTTAGTGCATTTTACGAGCCCTGGTCGGACATAATCGACTGTCGTACTTGTTTACACATGTGAGAACTAAAATGGCGTTCGGTTAGACCCAATTTTTGAATGACCTTCGACTCCTAGGACCTGTCTTTTTTGTCGACTTGCACTGTGTTATTAAGAATTAAAAATTTGCTCAAGCACCCCAGCTTCTCTGCACTCTTTGGGGTTGTGTGCAGGTAGTAGATAGTGTTACCTAAAGTTTAGCAAGTGGTTCAAATCCATTTCACAATTTCTTAATGTATCTTTTAAACACATTTCACCTGAAATCCACTGTACCCTTCTCCATATTTACCGTCGCACGAAATGGTTATCAAGCCGCAGCAAGTCAGCGATTAAATTGGCAATTATATCGCCACATCGGCGCCACGCACGTGACCAGTTTCAAGTTCAGCGTCGCGATTGCGGCACACAACGTTCGCATAATCGCACACAGAACGCCGCACACACAATAATCATGTGGAGAATGAAAAAGAAGAAGAAGAAGAAGCAACGAGGGAGTCCATGGTCAATGCTGGCAATCCAAAAGGCACCACTTCTTATCTAATGCCACCCGGTAAGCTACCCCACGGGAGGTTGTCACTTGCTTGGTCGGGTTATGCAAAGGTAAACACAATCCTGGTAATAGCATCGGGATTATGTGAACGATAAGCTGATGCAAGTTGGATAAGAAGGCTAAGGTTGGCGAATAGCTTATGTCAAGGGCAATTATGCAAAAGGGTTACATTCATGCATTTCTTTAAAAAAAACACCCGAAATACCATATTTACCTGGCCTGCCCCCTCAACAAATAATCAACTTGGATGACTGTGCAAAAAAAAAAAAAACAAATAGAATTTCATTTGCGATATTTCACAATATTGCTATTTTTGTTGGTGCTGTTGTTGTTGCTGCTGCCGCTATTATTTATTTATTGATCACTTGATTTATGTGAAAATTGTGCTGATATTTTTAACATTTGCTGATGAATTTTCTATTTCTATTTTCTGCTTTAAGGCGATTGGCATCGACAACGTCGTCATCGTTTCATAAAATGGCATTAACTGGAATTTAAGCTGCCAAAAAGCGATTGTTTTTGTTTTGGTTTTTCAATTGAAGTGTGCCGATTTCAACTGGGTAAACGGACAAGGGGAATTACCTGCCGGCCCCCAATTCCAAATCAATTATGACACTGAGCTAATACACACACACACAGCGAAGAACTGGCGCCAATCGTGGGGAACGTGAAGTGTCAATGTTCCTAAATAAACAACTAAAAACGAACGGAATTTCAAACGGAAGTGCCGGTTTGTGGCCAGGTCTTTTAGATTAGCGACGTCCGCCTGCCGAGGCCTTAGCAGATCCACCAGCTCCTATGCCAGCACTTATGCCAACACCGGCATCATCTTCCGCATCTTCAACGTTGCCCTCGCCATCGGCTTCTATTTGTGCACCGGCTCCACCGGCCATACCCGTGACCGCCTGGGCAGCAGCCATGGCCTCGTTTGGGCCAGGTAATTGGGCCTCAATAAGACACTGTTGAAGAGTTGAAAAGAAAGGAATTATATATGTAGTAATATAATAGTCCCCGCTGGCGTCCTTGACACAGAAACACTATTTCCAATAATATTACTTATAAATTTTGGTACTTTACAAGAAAAAGACATCAAACGCCGTTTCTTATTTTCCCAAATAATTCTAGAACAGTAAAAGAGCGTGTTATTTTCAGAATGCCATAAATACTTCGACGGTTGGCGTCTTGGTGGAATTATATATGGTGTGGCAGTGACTGAAATGTGTTAGTCGGGATTTACACGATGAAGCAAACTTCATGAAGTTTTCTTAGTAGGCGTGAAATTCAGAGGAATTCTTTCAGACCTATTAAACAACGAGAGCGTAAGTTGAAGTCGGCCTGCTCGACTTATATTAGATCACAAATTGTGGAAGATATGAGTTTTTTTTGCAAATTGCGGGGGTGGCAACTCTACTATAGCTCATCTGATCGGGAAATGATGAATGGCGGATCGATAGGCAATGATGATTAAAATATATGTCTAGAAGGTTCGAACAATCTATTTCCAAAATTGTGGGAGATATGAGATATTTTTCAAATTGCGGGGGCGTGAACTTTTATATAGTTCATCTGATCGGGTAATGATGTATGGCGGATCGATAGGTAATGATGATTAAAATATATGTCTAGAAGGTTTTAACAATGTATTTTCAAAATTGTGGGAGATATGAGGTTTTTTTCATATTGCGGTGGCGGGAGGGGGCATGGCAAAAATTTGAAACAAACTTGATCTGCCTGCAGACAATACAAGTATACACTGAAAAAATGGTAGCTCTAGCTCTTATAGTCTCTGAGATCTAGGTGTTCATACGGACAGACGGACGGACGGACAGACGGACAGGTCTATATCGACTCGGCTATTGATGCTGATCAAGAATATATATACTTTATGGGGTCGGAGATGCTTCCTTCTGCCTGTTACATACATTTGCACGAACTTAGTATACCCTTTTTACTCTACGAGTAACGGGTATAAAAAGTATTGAAGTACATTTAAATCTCTCGCCTACTAAGAAATCTTCATGAAGTTTGCTTCATCATGTAAATACCGTCTAAGATCACAGCTTTGCTTAATGCGCAAGAGTGAGAGAGACAACGTTTTCATGAAGGTGTGTGTGTGGCTGAGCGCTGCAAAAAACTCATCCCCAATTTCTGCGTGGGCATCATGCAATCAATAAATTGAATTGCATCGTGTGTCAAGGGTCATAGAAGAATTAACACTCAATACTAGCTGTTCGCTGTCAGTTTCGCTTTTTGAGTTCTTTTTGAACCATTTTGATAAAACACAACTCTTCTATTGGCCTAAGCCGGCCGCTTCTGAGTGATTGCTTTCCTTCAGTACAAGATCGAATTTAGAGTATGAATGCAGGGGAGTAGTAGTAGAGTAGATGATTTCCCCTTCTTGGCAGTCAATCCTAGCTTGGACACCGTTTGTGCCTGCTGATTGCCATTCGACCACGACCGTTTCGCTTGATGTTGTCGTTAGTTGAGATGGGCGCGGGACGGGAATTTTCGGGAAGCCCGCTGGTCCCGAAAAAATCTTCGGGATTGGGACGGGATTGAAATAAAAATTTGGCTTCGGGATCGGGACGGGTCGGAACAGATTAGGGTCGAGATCGGGAAGGGACGGAATTGATTTTTGATTTTCTTTGGGTTCCGGATTATTGTTCGAATCCCGTTCCCAAATGAATGAAAATGTGTTTTAGAAATGTACTTAATCGAACTAATTCAATGGTCACTCATACACACAAATGAACAAAGACGGTGATATTGACTTGAAACCGTCATCATTTTAATTATAGAAGTCAATAGCAAGCATCCGGATTTAGTGTTTTATGTAAAATGTGTTGGTAATGTAGGCCAGACTGGTTCAAGTGGACTGCACCAACACAGCTGCTCAAAAATAGAAGATACCACTAACGAAAAGCAACCAAATTTAAACAGTTTCTTTCCAGCATAAAACAAGTAAGAAAGTCGGTCAAGCCCGACTGTAATATACTCTGTACCTGTTTGTATATAACTAATAACTTTAAAGTGTTAGGTCACACAAACTGTGCAAGTGATGCCCATCACGATTACGGGCAGTGCTGCCAGGCGTAATTATTTGATTTGCTTATAACTCGAATATCGTTCATCTGATTGGAAAACAATGTATGGGTGTTCGATAAGTAATGATGAGTCAAATATATGTCTAGAATGTTCAAACAACCTAACTCCAAAATTGCGGGATATTTTTCATGTGATCGGAAAACGATGTATGGGGGCTCGATAAGTAATGATGAGTAGAATATATGTCTAGAAGGTTTGAACAACCTAACTCCAAAATTGCGGGATATTTGAGGTGTTTTTCAAATTGCGGGGGTGGAAACTCTACTATCGTTCATCTGATCGAAAAACGATGTATGGGGGCTTGATGAGAAATGATGAGTAGAATATATGTCTAGAAGGTTCGAACAACCTAACCCAAAATTGTGAAAGATATGAGGTTTTTTCAATTTGCGGGGGAGGCAGGGGGCGTGGCAAAAATCAAAACTAAATTTGATCTGCATGCAAGTATAAGAAATATATGTTCCATACACCACAAACCTTTAGTGTCGGAGATGCTTCCTTCTGGCTGTTACATTTGCACAAACCCAATATACTCTAGTACCTTCGGTACAGAGTATAAAAATGAAAAAAATTGCGTTCGCTTTTTAAGTTCATTTAAATTAATAATTAAAATAATAATTATCTTAATAATTTGTACGCAGTCTGGTCTTTCTAATCTACACTAAAATTTCAGTTGATTTCAGTTGAGTGGCTTAGAAGTTATCACATCTAGACCTAGGCAAGAAGCTTAAGTGCAAAGTTTCATCCATATAGCTTTAAAACTGTGGGAGAAAGAATAGAAACCGCAGACAGACATGGCTTATTCTTTATGGGGTGTTACAGGTAAACTGATATGTTTACAAAAGTCAAAACCTACTTAACTTACCTAAAATTCAAATAACTTGATTATTTAAGTTATAGTTAAATGATTGAATGGTTAAAATTTTATCCAAAACCAAAGCAACCGAATAAATCAGTAATAGTAGGCATATATCTGTAACAGTTGAGTAAGTTTCAGTTATTTATTCAGTTAACTAACTAGGCATTGACAACCTATAGTTATTTAATTTAATTGTGAGAGCAAGCAAGAGTTAAATTAAATTTGATCAGTAAATAAGGAAAAAAGTATAAAGTAAAAATATGGATACGAAAACAAATGAAAGGGTAAGCTCAAGATGGTCTTATATGGTCATAGTTTAAAAAATCCTTTATGGTTATACTTGAAAAGGGGTGGATTTTTTGTTTCTCGCATTCAGAAGTACTAAGTACTAACATATCACGCATATACAACTATTTGATTAGAAATGGATAAATTTACTTACTTATTCTAACTGATTATTCCTATAACTAAACTCCATCGAACTGATAATCAAAATAACTGAAAAGTTTGATTCGATTCAACTAAGTAGTTTGGAAAAAAATAACTAACTAAATCAAACTGAAAATGTATGAGCCTTAACTAATCAAACCAAAATTTTGTTTGGATATCTAAACCCAGTTTTAAGTATATTCATGCAGGACTCTATTACATACATCTGGAAAATTTTATAATATCCGCTACAAGGATATAAAAACAGACTTGAATTGAAACAATTCGAGTCGGGACAGGATACCTGCGGGTATCGAAATTAATCTTCGGGATCAGGACGGGTCGGGACAAACTAGGGTCGTGATTAGGACGGGACTGAATTTAAAATTTGGGCTCGGGATCGGGACGGGTCGGGACTGACTAAAGTTGGGATCGGGACGGGACGTGATCGAATTTTCTGTCCTGAGCCCATCTCTAGTCGTAAGTGATCCATTTTTCATCTCCAGTTATCATTCGCGTCAAAATCGAAATTGTTCCGATTCTGTAGCGATTCACAGACAGAAATTCGGTCTAGGGGATTTTTCTGTTCTAACTCTAATACATCGAGTTTTTTTGTATCCGGCCTTATTCAAATGATTCGAAGCTGTTTTTAAGTAAATAATTGGGATTCTCGGACTTCGACCATTGCAACTTAACCTAATTAAGTCCACACATAATCCAGGAAATTAATATTACATTTTAGATCAATCGATATTTGTCGTGCGGGTAAATCAATAAGTACCATCGTTAACGATCAGCAAATTAAAATTCATAATTCCTTAAATTTGGTCTCTCATCATATAACGAAATTATATAATTAAAGACCGAACTTTGACCGAAATAGCCAATATTATTGTGCATCGACCAATAGTTATGTCCAGTACTACAATAAATTGTCGATCTTGGTCCCTTTTCAACACATTTCTTCGGTGTAGTGCTGATTTGTGAACCGAATTACAATAAATTTAAGCGGTTTGCTTTCCTGATTTAAAGTGTCGGAGATTTTACATTAGTTCAATCAGTTTGTTGATGATTGATGCTCGTTATGATGCCTAATATGCCACTGGAAACAACTATTTTTCTTATTGACTATTGTATATACACAGGAATGATCCGGTTTCCACTACAGTGAATTTGAATGCGATACATATTCGCTATTCTAATAAACGATCCTGATAAACAGTATGAAACCTTAAATTTGTACATACTTTTTAACTGATTTACTCAATCAATTTTACCACATTCGAATTCGACAAAACTTTTCGAAAGTGAAAACCGGAACAGACCTAAAAATATATTCCACATTTCGAAGATTTTTTTCAGGATTAGCTCACCATTAGCAAGGCCAAAGTAATTCCACTGAAGATTGCGACTTTCATGCTGGTCTTCAAATGAAAAACTCAACAAATACTACAAATCTGATACAAATTTGTTCTAGTTTATATAGCGAAATATTTAATAAGCCCATAGCATGTTAATCCTAAGCTATGCAATATCTGATTTATTGTATCTCTACACTAATCTTGAACAATAACGACCATGTTTAACTTTCCTTGAACATCATCCCAGATAAATCATCTATACAATTCATGTTTTTGTTTTCCCATTAAATTATTTATAAAGAAAAAATAACAAAATATTATTATTAATTAATTTATTTATTTGTTGACAGTCGTTTAATTGCCCCCGTGCACATTGAACGAGCCAAGTCGTGGGTATTGCATGTTTTGGCGTGAGTGTCTATTAATAAATGGAATACCCACAGTCTGAGCCTTCAGTTCAGACGATCAGTCAGTCAATGCGACAATCAATACGTACGATGACACTGTAGAATATTATGGTATTAAGTAATACTGCTAAATGGAAGGTTAAATATGAGGAAAAAAACTCGTACGAAATGTAAACAAAATATTTATTCCTACACATTTCTCTATTTATATGAACTTCGACCCTTTGGTCAGTGTGAAATCACAGAAAATAATTACAGGTTTTTTTTTTATTATTGTTTAGATTTCATGCATGCCATAATTAAAAAATATTATCAAATAGCAGCCACGCAGTTTTTAGGGGAAAACACACACACAAAAATAAAATTAAGATTGTTGGTAAATGGGAAAATACATTTATGAAATCATCATGAATTGAACTAACAGAGAAATTAAATGTTTTGTCATCAATAAATAGTCAAGTGGTTGTACATTTAACAAATACTTACTTTTGATTTGTCAATCATGATTGTTTAAAATTTCAAATCGGTTTCCCTTTAAATAAATTTAATATTTTAAATTTATTATGAAAGTAATAGTTGTTGCCAAAAATATTCTGCTTGAGTGTTCCTACATGATTCATAATAATTAGGCATTCCCCAACACTGCCTATGGGCCCATTATGGCCATATATGGACTTCCTCATATCGATGCACAAAACAGAATTTTATTGCATTTGACGAACATTTAATTTGAATTTAATTTTTAATGAGTTCGCCAGTTGTGCTTTTTGTTTTTTTATTTGTTATTTTGGGCCTGTCACAGTGTGTCTGTGTGTGTCTGCGTGTGTGTGCGCTTCTATCCTACGTGATAATCGGTGATTATTGCCATTATTGTGGCCACCCACAGTCATATATTAAGTGACAACAACAAATGCCCTGTCTGTAAATAAATAAAATACTGTGCAAAAAGAATCAGAAAGAAAATACCATTTTGGTGGTTTTCAATTCAGTTGCAGTTTGCCAATTGGCAGGCGGCTTATTTATTTATTTATTTGTATGTTTAAAATTTTAATGATAGCCCCATCCGATTACAACAATAACAAAATTTGCAAATAAACAAATTAACTCTAAAAATCATTGAATTTGCAATTACACACATGTGTGTGTGTGAGTGTACGATTATTTAATGTAATTGTTTTGTTTATCATGTATGCAATTTACAAAATTATGCAGTTGTTGGGGAGGTAGCGCAACAACAAAAAAAAATACCAGGAAAATGTTTTCAAAATGCAGCAGCAATAAATCAATTATTTAAATTTCTACGCTCAAAACTTGTGATCGGCAGGAGGAACACAAAAGTCATAGTACGGGGAAAGTTTATGCATTCATGTTTTGTAATTAGTACAGAAATTTTATGGGGGAAAAAAACATATTTTGGCGCCCAATGTGGAAACTAATTGCATTTTGAATACTAAAGTAATTAGTGCTGCTGCAAGCTCATCAGACTAAAATAGCTGGAAAAAAAACACTATGAGTTAGTCAATTCGAGTGCAATTTTAGGCACAGCAAATCAAAAGAAAGTGGTTCATTACCACAATCATAAAGCTTAAAGCAGGTTGTCTGTATAGCTTTTTAAAAAGTCTTCCTATTTGAGATTTTCAGTTGCATTTTCATACAGACAAAGATACGTGTGGTGGCTAAAAACCCTTACTCATATAAATATATACCCATGTGCTCTACAAATCGCTTTCGACGCCAAAAACGAAAAATATCGATGCGGGATATATTTTAAAAAGTTTGCCTTCCTTACTGCTTACTGGTAATAAGTCCATTGAACTATTGAAAACAACAAACTCTTTGCGATAGCATATATTGTACAGTTATCAATCAAATTTGCAATGACTATTATTTCGGTGTGAAAAAGGTTTTGAGGCAATGGTTACCACGTTTGCTTACAGTCGAGAACATACCACTATGAACTTGAAATTTAATGTGTAGGTGAATAATGCCGAATTAGACATTTAACTAGTTTCAGACCAGTTCCAAATCAGCTTGAACCGGCTCTAAAGTTATTCAGATCCATACTAAAGCTGGGTTTATACCAGTGTAGGGCGCGTCCGTATAGCGTGTGCATATGAAAGGCCGCAGTCGCAGCGACGTCGCTTACAGACAGCATACAAACGTTTCGCTGCTGTCGATTTCGTATCGGCTACCAAGCACACATAAATAGCTAAAATATGATTGTATTGTATGCCCTAGACTGGTTTATACTATTAGACGCATGGAACATGATATTCTAGTAGGTTATCATGTTGTCCTATTTTCATTGTGAATAGCTTGTTATTTGACATTGAAAACAAGACATTATTAAAGACTACTAGATTATCATGTCTCATGCGTCAAAAAGTGTAAACTCAGCCTTAAACTGGATATTAACCATGAAGCAAACTTCATGAAGGCGGGAGATTTCTACGTGTTTCTATACTATTCGTTTAAATTTTAAACTTTAAAAGGTCTGAAAGAATTCCTCTAAATTTCACTCTAGTTTGCTTCATGGTGTAAGTCCCGCCTTAGAAACTATTTGAGCCATGATTTTGAAATGAAGAAATATGTCGAAACAGGTTCCGAATCAGGTTAAAAAGTGATTCGGAGCAGCGTTTGTCAACAAGAGTGAGGCGAAAAGTGAGAGGGTATTGGTGTGCGAATATAATGCGATGTAAAGCTGCTCTGGCCTACTTCATCGGACACTGTCCAGCTACTGATTGGTTTTGCTGATTTGTTTGCTCTCTTGGCGAGGGCTCGGCAAGCTCGACTTGTGTCTGTGTAAATAGTCGAATGTGTTCGTCTGTCAGGCGCAATTGGTAGCAAACTCTAATCTTTAGTGCAGCCTATAGCCCTTTTGATTAAGTCAGCCCAATCCGTTATTTCACTCCACACACAAGTATAGAAAATGTACAACAATTTCACTCCCCGACTGAAGCGACCAAAAACAATTTCCATTGTTTGAGGCGACGAAGTGTTGCGTAGTCTCCAGAATCAACGCTAATTTTTAGAACCCCTAGCGTAGCCGGGTATATAGATAGTTTATTAAAAGAAAACAATTTTTAAGATTAACATTATGTAGGGATCGAGACGGAGTTGAATTTAAAAAAATAGAAGGCTAACATCGGCTACGCCGATGTTTTAAATACCCTTGCAGTTTTTGAAAGGCGCTACCATTGATAACAAAAAAGTTTTTCTCATTAGAATTAGTTTTTGGACTGATCGTTCCTATGGCAGCCATATGCTATAGTCATCCGATTTTGATAAATTTTTCCAGAATTGTGTGAAAGCATATAAAACTAATATATACCACGATTGGTGCCGCTACGATGGAAAACAAAGAAGTTTTTCTCACTAGAACTTGTTTTTGAACCGATCGTTTATATGGCAGCTATATGCTATAGTCATCCGATTCCGATAATATTTTTCAGAATTGTGTGCAAGTATATAAAACTAATATGTACCACGATTGGTGATGCTACGATGGAAAACAAAAAAGTTTTTCTCACTAGAACTAGTTTTTGGATCGACCGTTTATATGGCAGCTATATGCTATAGTCATCCGATTTTGATCAATTTTTCCAGAATTGTGTGGAAGCATATAAAACTTATATATACCACGATTGGTGACGCTACGATGGAAAACAAAAAAGTTTTTCTCATTAGAACTAGTTTTTGGACCGATCGTTCCTATGGCAGCCATATGCTATAGTCATCCGTTTTGATAGATTTTTAGATTGTGTGAAAGCATATAAACACACGTTGGTGATGCTACGTGGAAAACAAAAGTTTTCTCACTAGTTGGATTGACCGTTTATATGGCAGCTATATGCTATAGTATCCGATTTTGATCAATTTTTCCAGAATTGTGTGGAAGCATATAAAACTTATATATACCACGATTGGTGACGCTACGATGGAAAACAAAAAAGTTTTTCTCATTAGAACTAGTTTTTTGGACCGATCGTTCCTATGGCAGCTATATGATATAGTCATCCGATCCGGCCGATTCCGACAAATGTGCAGCGTATTTGTATTTAAAGACTTTTTGCAAAGTTTGGTTAAGATAGCTTCAAAACTGAGGGAGGAGATAGCATAGAAACAGACGGACAGACGGACAGACGGACGGACGGACGGACAGACGGACAAACGGAAATGAACTCAGCTCGTCATGCTGATCAAGAATATATATACTTTATGTGGTCGGAAATGCTTCCTTCACTGCGTTACAAACATCGTGACAATTTTAATATACCCTCTGCAAGGGTATAATAACGGTAGGCATAGGGACGGGATTGAATTCAAAAATTTGGTTACTGATTGAGGCGGGTCGGCATAGTCGTTGATTTGGGAAGAGTTGGGATGGGATCTCATTTTCTTTCTTGTTCGAAAATTTTGTTGTTATAAATTTTTTATGACTGGAAACCAAAGACTCATAAAAATCGATTTGGAATCGAAGCTGTTCATATTATTCTTTATATAACGGTTAAAAAATCTTCCCTTACTTCCAATTATTGAATTAAGCCAGCTCGAGGTAATGCATTTTATGTTTATAGCTATAACCAAGAAAAGATAAACTCCTAGGAAACGTCAGATTGCCTGTACAGCGCAGTTTCAAAACTATAGTATTCAAAACATTGAAAACCTGGTTAAAATATGACCAAAAGAAAAATCTTATTACAGACAACCTGCTTACTTCTTAGTGTTAATAAATTGTTTAAACAAATCGCTTACTCAGCTAAATGTTCCCTCAGTTCCTTGTAAACCAATTAAGCTTTCCAAAAACCGTCTTTATCATTTCGTGCACTATAAATAAATTCCAGTTTCATTTTCTGTGAAATACCTTAAGTAAAACGTACTGGTTATTCCCCCGATTCGCATAAATTTATGCACTCACCAATGATTGTATGTATATCAAGCAATATAAGGCTTATTTGCGGTTTTGTTTCGTTTTTTTTATATATACTTTTCTGAGAAAATTTGACGCGTACGTGTGACATATTTTCTGGAGGCGCCGCCGATAAGGCGCTCAGACGACGACGACAGACAGCAAAAACAACAATCCCACAGATATAGATATATACACCAAACTGACAGTTGTCGTAGGTATTACAGTACGAGTTGGCATTCAAAGGCGAGTTGGCATTGTAGTTATGCACAAAACACATACATATCGACGCTCATGACGAAATAATTGCGTTCGTCCACAATCTTCGATGTAAATAATTACAGCGAATTCGCCCGAAACGCAAATTGTGACTAATAAAGACGAAGACGATGATGATGTGGAAGGTACTTTTTTTTTGCGTGGTCGATAAGTCGCAATCGATGCGTATGATTTATGGGTTGATGGGAATGAAGGTCGGTTAGCGATAGCTACCTCACGCCTCTGTATCCTGATGGATAATTAAGTCTGGTTCGTGGGCGCATTAATTGCCCCTGCCGGCAGCAGACAACCAGGGATCAGGGGAGCTGGGAGCAGAGTCAGCAACAAAATGTGCAGTTTTGTGTTTATAAAGCGTAAAATGAAATTATCATCGCCCATATTCAATTATCCTGGACATGCGGGTAATGCAATCTGGAGTATGTTGTGCTGTCATAAGGGTGTCCAACCATGTTCATTGACCTGCTTAACCCCCTGAATACTCAGCATCTGTTTCTGAATTAATAGTAGGAAGGGAGCTGAGGAAAGGCCCCAGGCTGTAGGTTGAAAGGGAAGTGCAACATATGTTGAATTAATTCAAATCCAGCCACTTGTTGGACCTTACATAAAAGCCACCACCTTCACGTCCTTATGCTCTCGAAAGCTACCAATACTTGCCATAATTCTCAATTCAATTGCATAACTCGTCGGTCACTCGGTCATGATGTCTGTCCCACCTTGTCCCTTTGTCTGATCGTCTAGACGCTTTAATTTGCGTAATCAAAACAACGACTGACAATGAGAGACAAATATCAGCGACAACAAAAACAACAACAAATTTTCCCTAACACATGGGTGGAAAAAAAAAAAAACCGTCAGCAAGAGTCAACAACAATTTTTATAAATAATGCAACAACAACAAAAAAAGACACAAAAATCACCTTCTCAAGTACAACAACAAAATTACAAATTAAAATGTGAGAGAAGGCAACAAAGAACAACAAACCCTGGCGCCCTGCTCTGTGTCTTCTATATAGAAACTAGAGGGTCAGGCTATCCATTGGCAGTACCGAATATCTTACACACTTGCAATTGAACGTTTTTGATATGTTTCCAATTTGACTATTATTTTAAAGACTCGAAAAATGAGCATACTAGGATGTCAGTTGATTTATCTAAAAGATATTGAATCAATAAATTTAAAGCATATTCTAAATAATATCCACCCCAAGTAAATTCGCGTGTGTGTATTCTAATATTGCAATATTCGAATCCAAATCCGTTAGAATCGGCTTAGTGCTGATTTTTATAAACTTGCACATTTTTTGTTTGTATAGGCGTTCCAAGATATGGCAGAAAAAACTTATACTATGGTCTTAGCACTTTTTGGAGGCAATACTTGGCATTTATTTCTTAACTCATGGTGTCTATGCGACAGAGCACATATCAATTCAACATAATTTTATCCGAATAGGTAAGAATTTGACTTTAAAGTCAGACTTTGCACGATTTTAAATAATATTTCGAAAGTAATCATTCGCTCAAAGGCTTTGCGGTCGTTTGATTTGTATTCAATCATATTTACCATAAGGCCAAACTTGTTCTCTAATTATGTTAATTTTGTTGCATTTATCTCAGCTCATTTGGCCAAGTTACGACCTGTTTCAGCCGAACCAAAATTTTTATATTTATGGGAGGAAAACAAGATTTATACTTCTTGATTCGACATATAATTTATAAAAAACTAGTGGAAAATCAAATAGCCTTTTAACAGTTCATATACAAATAAAGAGTGCTACGGAATTTAAAATAAAATAATTTAGTCATTTAAAGGCACATTAATTTTCAAAATATATCCTAAAAATAGAATAAAGTGTGGGTGTGGATAACAATTTTTTTTTATTAAAATGAGTTTATATACCTTAAGAACATTCACGGTTGGCTTGGCGATTAGAAACAGTGTTAGGAAACAAAGTTGAAAACAGTGTTAGAAAACAATGTTGAAAACAGTGTTGGGAATCAATTGTTGGAAACAAGGTTGAAAAACTGTGTTGGAAAATAATTGGGCCATTCAGTAGGTAATTTCGATTAGCGATTTGTGTTTTACGATTGCTGACTTTACATATTATATTTTTAGGTGTCGCATTAAATTTGAAATAAAGTTTTTCAAAATAAAAATGTCATTTTCAAAAGACTCCAAAAATATATTATGTATTGTAATTATACGTAGTTTTTTAAAACTAATCAGTATGCGCCCATAGTTCAAACAAGAGAGTTGGAAAACACTGTTGAAACTGTGATGAGAAATAGATTTCGAAAACAATGTTTATAAACAGTGTTGGAAAACAATGTTGATAAACAGTGTTAAAAATCAATGTTGAAAAGCAGTGCTCGAAAATAGGGTTGGAAATCAGTATTGGAATACCGTGTTGGAAAACTCCCCAAAGGCCAAAACTGAAGTGGTCTTGTACATACTACTACTAAGTTAAAATGAAATGCCATGGTTGGCCAGGCGATTGCTTGAAGTGTATGCTGTGCCTGTGTGAGCGTAAGTGTTACGGGTTATGCGTTATTTTGAAATGATGTCTTACCCCTACCCAAAAATCTTCCGTACCGAAATTAAAGATGTTTCACATCAATAATAATATAAAAAAAAATAAGTCTATTGGGTGTACGCATTTAAAGCTGCACAAAAAGTTTAAAGATGCAGAATTGGCGGATTTGCTTGATGAAACCATTACAGGAGCATTGTATCGAACTCAACTGATGCGTTTGAAGACACGAAAAAATAATTCTTTAAAATGTCAATACTCGGCCACATGTTACAAACTTGTTGAAATATACTTAGAAACGCTGAAATGGGAAGTTCTACTCCATCCGGTTTATGGCCCATAAATCGCTCCTTAGAAATAAAAGTAGTCCGATCGATGACTCATGCCTAGGCTGACGTGTGCTTCCATTCTTTTGACGAATCCAAAAAGTGGATCGATTTATGATTCGCATTAAAAGACGTATCGTTTTTTTGAGATGGTAGTGGCTAGCGATGGACAATACTTTTAATAATAAATGTCTTTTTCCGACCGATCGGTCCTATGGCAGCTATATGCTATAGTCATCCGATTTTAATAAATTTTTCCAGAATTATGTGGAAGCATATGAAACTAATATATACCAAGATTGGTGACGTTACGATGGAAAACAAAAACGTTTTTCTAACTAAAACTATTTTTTTGACCGATCGTTCCTATGGCAGCTAAATGATATAGTCATCCGATCCGGCCGGTTCCGACATATTAGTTGCGTGCACCAACAAAATTTCAGCTCGATAGCTTCAAAACTGAGGGACTAATTCGCGTAGAAACGCGGTTTTCAATGAATAATATAATGTAGAATATTATAATAAAGTTTAATAAAAACTTAAAAATCACTTTGTCATTCGGATATTTAATGAACCATTACCATTACCAAATGTACGACTTAAGGCATAACAAATACCACAATTTACCTTGAAAAATGTATGAACGAATAATCGTTGATAGTTAAACTAAATAATTCTTTGAATCATTTGCTAATCCAATCTAAACGAAGGGTTTCAAAATTTCTGGAAGATCGTATTCCAAATTTTTGAGATATCGTGTCCACCGATTTTAAAAACCATATTTTAAGAAACGCGTGATCAAAGCAAGGCGCCCTTCCGGTCTACCTCCTGGTGAAAGAGGCTCTATTCTACAGAGTTTTATTTCGATTGACTTTGGAAAATATTCTAAACATATTTTACAATAAAATTTATTTTTTTTTTACATTTTTAATCCCATATAGTGCTTGTCCACATGTTGGGAAAAATTATGTGGAAACAATTTAATAGGATGTCGTATTCAATCCGCCGTATTCTTAAATCAATGACTATTTCAGTTGATGACGCTTCGCCTGAACCAGATCTTGTATACTCTTTAAGGATGCATTTCCCAAAGCTATTTAAATTATTGGAAAATCTTATAAAGAACTTTAAAAAATTTGTTAAATTTTCACTTATTTCTTCACATTAAATCCATAAACTTAAAAAGACGGCAACTTATTCACAACATCATAAACAGCTTGATTTAGTTAAGAATGTTATGAAAAGCTTAATAATAAATAGCTCTGACCAAAACGTATGTACTCTTATTGTAAGAGTATAACGATTTCCTAACCCAATTGCAAGCATTAATAACTCAAGAATAAGAACGGCATAAAAGATTTTTTTGTTGAATTTTGAATAAAATTGAATGAATTTCGTTATGTGTTTTGAAAAGTGGTTAAACAATATTTCATGCAATTGGGTTAAGTTTGAGATAAAGGAAATGATATTCGACTGTTCTTTATATTCAAGCATTTTATATAACAAAGTGTTTTGGCTTACAAATATTAACCTTGACCTTGGCCCACAAGCAATACATTTTATCTTGATCTAGAATAGAAATGCAAAAAATTTTGTCTCTTGCACTTGCTCTAGTTTAATAAATAAAAAATGCAAGTATGGCTAGACTATTTTCAAATCGACCATGAACTTGTGTGCATAATTGACGTATTCCTTAATTTAAAGCGCTGTTTTAGCCATATCTATTTCTACCACATAACTGTTTCTCAGCGTAATTATTCCATATGTTGTTTACCTGTTATAAAAATAAAAATACTGATATAAAATTTAAAAAAAAAACTGGCCCCACAAAACATGCGCCAAAGCGATTATCATATATCAAGTTGGACTCCAAACCAACTGCCGCTTGTGGTGTGCGTGTGGTCTTCGTTGTGTAAGCAAGTGCTTGCGGAGGGTGTGGGAATGCCACTGGAAACCGGAATGATAAAAAAACGTGCTCCGATCAAATGCAACGGCTATGGTTAATGTATTGATTGTTTAAGTCGGTGGCATAAGCTGATAATAGATGGCGCCAAAAGTGTAATATACAACCCCCCATTAACTCAAAAGTTTAGGATTAAAAGTGAGAGCCAGCTATAAAATAAAATTATTTAAGATCAAATATAATATTCATAGAAAAAACAAAACTGGGAAATGCAACCCTTAATTATTATCGCTGAGGTACTTCCCGAAGAACAAAATTACACAAGTAATTTGAAAATAATGTATACTTTTACGCTATTATGGTTCTGAACTAAATAATAAGATTAGACTTGCTGCCTTGTTTTTTGATCGCTTTTTTTTACCACCCTGTGATTGCAAAGGGTTATATTAATGCTATTTTGTTTTCAGTCTACATTTTTTTAAGGTTTGCCATTTCACCATGAAAAAACTAACAAACGAACAGGGCTTGCAAATCATTGACTTTTATTATCAAAATTCGTGCTCTGTGACAAAAGTGTTTCGTCATAATCGACAAACCAAACAGGATATTTAAGCTATAGGGACCACATGTCGCACCAGTTTTACTTCATATGACATTAATTTACCAACCCGAGTGTTGAGAGTGCGTACTGAAAAGAATATTGCTGCAGTATCGGCCAGTGTCAATGAAGATCGCGATATATCATTTCGTCGCCGTTCTCAACAATTGGATTTGTGTTATTTGATCACCTGGAAGATTTTAAGAACCTCAAAATAAATTCATACAAAGTACAGCAGGAGCAAAAACTGCAGCCGGGTGACCATTCCCAACATCTTTTATTTGTCGAATGGGCCTTAGAAAAGTTGAATGAAGATCCATTTATTTATCAAAAAATTGTCTTCAGTGTCGAAGCTCATTTTTGAAATGCACTGTTTGAAGCGGTTTATGGGCCGACGGCATCATTGGACCGTATTTTTACGTTTTTTAACGTTACAATCAATGGAGCAAGGTACCGTGCGATGATAACCAACTTTTTTTTTCCACGAAAATAAAGAATTGAACATGGTTGGCATGTGCTTTTAACTAGACGGTGCCACACGGCACGCGAAACCATGTAGTAGAAGTGCGCGCGTGAGCGATCCACAAAATAAAAATCTTTTGACGCAGAATTGAAGCACACTATTTTCTTTTTAGTGATGCGCGTCATGCACGCTTTAATTAGGAGTCAAAATGACCACGCACGATAAAAATACATTTGATTTCCATTCATAAGATTTATTTTTAAATACAGATAAATGCAGTCAGATTTGCTGCAAACCTAAACGAAATTGTTGATTCGTGGATCTGTTATCATTCTCTAATTTAAGTGTGCCCGTACCAGTTGAGTAGTTGAATGCCAAATAACTCGCCACATTCTGGAGTTTTTGCCAAAAGCGCGAGAGTGAGAAAGAGAACGTTAATAAAGAAAAGTGTGTGTGTGTGGCTAAGCGTTGTACAAAAAAACCACCCCTACTTTTTGCATTGCAAACAAGCAAACAAAAACACACTCCTTATTCAAGTATGTGTTTTATGCAAGGATGCAACCGAATCGTTCCGAACCGCTAATTTGAGCTCGGAAACCGAACCTTAGGGATGCACACTCACGATATCTTCGTGTCTCACCGTGAAACGGTTAAATTTGAATTGATCCCAAATAAAGAGCTAGAATCCATCCTTGAAAAATTTAAATAAATTTTTCTTGGATCATATCAATATTTAATATCAATTTTGGGATTAAAATAAGATTGAATATTAATCTTAAATCAATCTTTAAGATTGATAAAGTTCGTATAGAATGTTTTCTTTTTCGTATATAAGAGCCTGAAATCTGTATTTTGAAACCAATTGTATATGAGCCGCCAATATGGCGAAGTTTCTGTAGATGACTCCTTTACTTCGTTGACAGGCTCATGTCAATTTTGATGATCGGTGATCGCAATATTTTTTGTCTGAAAGCCAATGAAATTTACTTAAGTATAGTGTATCTGCTTAAGCAATTGGCTTTACTATATCTTAGAGAAAAAATTTTCAAAATAGGTTATTTTGCTGTTCGACTAGTCGAACAGCGGCGTAAAATGATTTTATCCCTGGACTTCTACATGCATTGTTTTTAAATATTCCTTCTTTAATTATCTAAGCTACTAGCTAAGTGTATCTTAAATTAGTTTAAAAAAAAAAATAAGAATTAAAAAATAATGCAAATCAAATTCACTTTCTTTAAACTGGTATATTCTTGAAATCAAATTCTCATCGGAAACCGACCAACAATATAGTTAGTTATTTATGACATAAATCATACACTCAGAGAAAAAATCGAGCAGATCGTGCTTGATATCAAGCAGATTTCGTGTCAGAAGTTCGGCAAGACAGAATTTTCTTGGATTCAAGAAGAAAATACTGAAATCAAGCATGAATTTTCAAGCTCTATTTTTTTGTCTCACCTCCCTTGCCACCAAACACACAAAGTTTTCTCGATTTCAAGCAGATTTCTTCTTGAAAATTCAAGACGAAAAAAACTAAATTGATGCAGATTTCAGTCTTGCCGAATCGTGCTAGATTTCTCTGGGTGTACACTTCTGAGAATCCACTGATTGTGCAAAAATGAATCGACCAGTAAGTGAATGGATAAACAAGCATATATATTGGAACAATCGGTTGACAGAAATACAAATATAAAACAAAAAAAAACAATTTCCTGAGCGAACTATGTACTTGATAATGCTGCTTCCATATTGCCCTAGCGAAAACAGACTTGCCTTTGCCTTCTGCTTGGAATTCATTTATTAGCTGACGTCAAAGAGAAGTCACGTCACGATATTATCGGGTGCCATTGGGCTCGACAGTTTTCAGTTTCAGTTGATGTTGTTGTTGTGTTTGGTTGGCCCCATTAGATGCGCTCGTTTGCAAGTGTTTGCCCGTCTTTGTCTTTTTTTTTAGTTATTCGCTGATTTGTTTTGCTTGCGTCGTTTGTTTTTACACAAAATGCGCTTTGCCACTTCCTTCTCTGTGTATCTGTTAGATGCACGAAGCTCTAGGCACCTTGGCATGAATTTTCAACAGCGACACCGACATCATTAACTTCATTAACAAGTGCATTGTAAATGGGGTTTTTCGCGAGCCGGATTTCGCCCCCGAAAACAAAAACCAAAACATCACAGATAATAATAATGATAAACATGAGATTTTGGCCAAATTAATTTAGCAAGCGAGTTCCTAATGAGCACGAAGGTCACAACTGGTTGGTATTTCATTTGTCAACGTATTTCATTTTGAATCAACGCCGCGCACTCACATTTATCAATTTTTTGGTTTTCGGTGATTTCTAATTTATGCGTTTCGGTTGCGCTTGGTTGGATTCTTTGCCCGATTTGTGAATGAACACATAAAATTTGTATATATTTTGTACAGTAAATAATATCGTATTGTAGTCACAATGAACATTTTTTTTAATTAGCACCAGAGAATTGATTTATGTCACACACTTTTCTATATTATGTTCAAATTGCAATTTTTCAAGAATTTTTTATAAATGAAAATACTTTTGCCTTTCGTTTGGCAATTTGAGTAAGTTGAATTGTGTGCGCGAAGTGGGGGGCGATGCGATGCCAAATATTTTGCACAAATGTAAATCACGTTTATATCGAGTGTCATGCGTACATAAATCACAAGGAATTTTTGTTTAATGAGGCAGCTGAAATTAATGCTGTGACGCAATTGAACTTTGCACTGGCAAAGAATTGTCATTTTAAACCCTGAATGTGCAACGCTATTTTGAACAAATCTGTAGAGTTTATTTTCGGATCAGTTAATAATTTAATAATTTAAAAAAAAGCAAGTAATATACTCTGAACCTGTCAAGGTTTGTAAAAAACTGACAAATCTTCAGTGTGGGCCTACACAAACAGTGCAAGTGCTGCCCATCACCATTGCAGCCAGTGCTGCCCAGCGTCATAATTTTATTTGCTTATAACTTGATTATAGATCGATAAGTAATGATGATTTAAATATATGTTTAGAAGGTTCGAACAATCTATCTTTGAAATTGTGGAAGATATAAGGCTTAAAAAAAAAACATTAAGTTGAAGAAATATACCTATTTATAAAACTCGCTAGGATTTGATGTGAAACATTTTAATTTAATTTTATACCGATTGCTTAGAAAACAATGGTATAAAATAGTGTTGGAAAACTCTATTGAAAAACAAAGTTCAAAAACAGCGACGGAAAACAGTGGGGGAAAATAGTGTTGGGACCCAAATGGGGAAAATAATGTTGATAAACAGTGTTGAAAAACAATGCTGAAAAACAGTGTTTTAAAACAATGTTGAATATAGTGTAGGAAAACAATGTTGAAAAGCAGTGTTGGAAACAATGTTGGGAAACAGTGTTAGAAAAAAAATGTTGGAAAATGTTGTTGGAAAATTGTGTAGGAAAACAATGTTGGAACATAATGTGGAAAAAGAATGTTAAAAACAGTGTTGAAAATCAATGTAGAAAGCCAGTGTATTACAGAAATGTTAAAAAAGTGTTGGTAAATTGTATTGGAAAACAATGTTGAAAAACAGTGTTGGAAACAATGTTGGGAAATAGTGTTAGAAAAACAATGATAGAAAATAGTGTTGGAAAACATTTTTGGAAAATAGCGATAAAAACAATGTTGAAAACAGTGTTGAAAAATAGTGTAAATAGTCCCCAAAGGCCAAAGGTCAAGTGGTCTAATACCCACTACTACTAACTTTAATTGAAATACCATGGTTATTCAGCCGATTGCTTGGAGTATATGCTGTGTCCGTGTGAGCGTTACGTATTATGCGTTATGCTTTACGCGTTTATTTGAAACTAAGTTTTACCCTACCAAAAAAGTTTCTGTACCGAAATTTAAAATGTTTTATATGAGTATATTTTGTTATGATAAATCTTGATATTATTTATTATTATTCGAAAATATTGAAACACAATTACAAATTGTGTCCAACTGGAATGCCATAGCATCTTAGGCCTTAGGCTACATAAATCTTGATAGAAGCTTGCAATTGAACTGATCTCTTTTGGAAAATATTCAGGCTTTTTAATGGCAAATTGATTGATGAACAGAAAATGATTGGATAGTATTCTTTTACTTTCTGAGGAACATATTCCAAACTGGGGCAAAGTGACCAGCAAAAGACTACAGAATGCTACACAGAACATAAGGCGATGAGAGTTTTAAAATTAACCAAAATTATAACAATTCTTCAAATTTTTAAAAAATTTAGGGTCCCCGGGGCTGGCTTAAGTTCGAAAAGTTGTTAATTTAGACCTTTTCTTTGTGATTATTTGTTATTTTATTTTTAGATTATTTTTACAAGAAAGCTTCCAAGGAATTGATAAAAACCACAAAATTGTAGGAAAAATGAAAAAAAAATATTTTTAACAAAAATAACGACACTTAATCATTTATTTCCCAAGAATTTTGGATTTCACCGCAAATTTGATAGAGATAATCCTCACCAAATAAATCACTTTACTAATAAAATCGCACCCCAAGGGAAATACAATGGAATGTAATTCATATGGATAGTACCGACTTCCACCATTTACTAGAAGAGAAGTGTAAATAGCGCTTTTCCGAGAACCGAGAACCGACAACATAACCGCAATGTAATCACAAACACTGCGATAAGTGACACCCATTTATCGCCTAGTTTATAGCGCGTTCTTCAATATCAATATCGTGTAAAAACTTCACCCTTATTTTATTTTGTTTTGCGCAAAAACAATTCCGGTGAAGAACCGCATAACCACACACTGCCAAGAGGCGACATCCGTGCCTGTAAACATTTACTGATAATAACCCCGCCGCCGCCATCGTCAATAAACATAAATATAACACACAAGTCAAAGTTTATGTTTAGCCAGATTAATCATGCTGCCATACTGGGGTATGTGATCTAACGTAGGGTTTAATATTTGCACTGTTTTATGGCCAAGCACACACCTTGCAGTGCGCTTCATAGAAAATGTAGAAAAGTAAATGCCGTTGACGTCACCAACCTTTGTTTAACCCTGAAGGTTGAAAGATTCTTTTTGCTTAGAGGGTATAATTAATTTCAGATGAAGGTGGGTACATCTATGATATATTTTAGATATTGTCAAGGGTATCAAAACTTAGGTTAGATAAGATATTTAAAAAAAAGCAAGGATTTTCTTATAGATAACCTATTGTGATTTGACAAAATGTTTGTAAAGCTTTTTACCAAAATATTTCAAAATTCAAACTATCGAAAGGAATCAGCAATGTTCTCAATTCCACTTCAACAAAAGTTTTGCGAGACCAAATCTGGTTCAAAACCCGGTTTAAAATCACAAAACTTTTGTTGAAGTGGAACTGAGAACATGGCTGAATATCTTTGTCTGTCACTTTGTCAAAATTTCATCAGTAGAAACTAGGGCTGCCGTAAATAATATTTATATCGATATTTTGATTATAAAAATGATATATCAATACCGGATATTTTACTAACGCGATATATCGCATATGAAATATTTTTTTAGGATATTTTCGGCGATATTTTTAAGTTCTGGATGGAAGCACGGTTGGCACTTGGAAAAATTTAAATGCACCATTCTACATAATCTCAAAAAGGTTTAGGGAATTATTAATTTATATAATTATTAATTTATTTAGAATACTAGAAAAAAAAGGTGAAGAATATGCATTTTTATAACAAAACATTACCATATTTTTTTTACTGCTAAACATAATTTTTTGTCAAGTAAAATAATAAAAGATAAATCCTTTCGTTTAAATTTCGAACTATACCAAAATTCATTCAAATTGTTTAGAGTCAATCTATTCCACTCGTTCCAAAAAGCCTTTAAATGACATAAGGATACGGTGAAGTCATTGTAACAAATAAACTCCCATCTCCAAATTAAAAATTGCGGAATGAAAGAGACACCACATATCTACCCGAATCATCCCATCTGATTGTCTGCATAAAGACCTCTTCAGTGAAGATTCTTCACACATAGCATCGGATTTATTTAGTGGTCGTATCGGCATATCCTCCACCTCCTAAATGTTTGTTGAACCTGTCTATTACAGATCAAAAGTTTATTTATTAGGTACCAATAAATGCCAATTATTTCATTAATAATTTGTTTAAAGTCATTTATTGACCAAACAAAATAAGAATCTGTTGTTGATATGTTTTCTTTTCAACTTCAGCGTCTTCTTTCTTTAAAAGACGTTAGATAATTTTTTCACATCATCTTATGTTATAAATAAAATAAAATACACATATTTGTTAAACTTATAAAAATACATTTGATCTATATTTGTTTGTGTTTCAGAGCTCTGATCTGTAGATTTTGATCTACATGAGACAGCCTGTAGTTTTTAATTCTTGTAAAAAAACTTTTTTTTAAATATCGATTATTTTATGAACAAATTATCAATATCGAAATGATACTTTTCAATATAGAAAAAATTATCGATATAGATATTTTTGAAATATCCAACATCCTTAGTGGACCCCAAGGCTGCAAACCTCTAACATTTTGGAGGAGGTTCGGTTCGTGGGTTCGAACCCGTGAGTAACCTTGGGGCGGACCGGCTCCTGGATCCTCTGAACCCCAGGGTTAGGTTCGGATCTCGGTTCACTAAATCGAACATATATAGTTGGTCTTTTTTTTATCGATTTATATATACGTTTCAATTGGTTAAAAAAATATTAAATTGGTATATACATATCATTTAGCCGACATTGGTCATTTAAAACTGATGTGGTCCCGAACTTCAATTTAAGTTTTTAAGTACGAGTCGAACTTGATTGTACTTAAAACAAGTACGAAGGATTAAAACAGTCCCAAATTTTTGCACCAATCCGAAAAGTCTCATTTCAAGTACGGATCCTATAGTCATGCATAGCGATTAAAACAAATTCGGAATTGCAATGTCATAGCGAAAGAACGAAAAGTAACTGAAAGTTTGAAATCAGTTTTCTCTGCCACTCTCTTTACATTTAATAACAAACTAAAATCAATCCCGTGTGTTGCTGATATGGCATATTTCGAGTTAAAAACAAAGACGGCATCGAGACAAGAATTTCACAATTGGAAAGTCCGTACACAGGTTAATCCTCTCGTACTTGACATCGATTGGAATTGATTTTAGACCAAATATCTCAGGTTCTTTTTTCTGTGTAGGCACTATATCTTCCTAAAGAAGTTCAACCATACGCCAACTAAGTTAACGCAATATTTTATAGGTCATCGTTTTTAGATATTTTACAACATTTTTCAATGTGTGCTCTCTTGGACAGTTTTCGAAGGAATCAATATAAATATTTCTTTCTTTACAATCAGACATAGTGACTCTTCAAGATTTAATATTGAATAATCTCATTAAGAATTTTTTTTCGTTTGATAATTTACTTATTTTTGTGAACCGAACCATATTTTTGGAAAAAGTGATCCGGTTCGGGATCAAATTCGAGGGGTCAAAAATGTAAGAGGTTCGGTTCATGGTCCGGTCCGGGTAACCCACAAACTCGAACCAAACCGGGTTTCAGTGGTTCGGTTCCGGACCGGTTTGCAACCTTGGTAGAAACCGATTAAAATTCTTACCGAAATATTTATTTTTATGAAAATTGTATGATGTTTAAGGTTAACGGTAGCCGCCTTAATTCTTTATACACATTTTGTGAATTAATCTTGTAGTCCTGCCATAAATTTTAATTCATTTTTTCGTGAAAAAACGGCCGTAGCTTAGTCCAACAAGCTGATAAAAGCGCAACAAAAATTCGTAAAAATAGCGGATATGTTAGGCTATATGCTAAAATAGTTGTTTTGGTTTTCCGAATTACGCACGAGTAAAATTTGCTTTAAATTCAGAAAAAATGATCTTCGAGGTCCAATTTAGTCACTTTCGGGTTTGCGATGCGGCTCGCTTGATTTTTTTTGGCTGCATTGATGAATGTAGTATCGCATACAACTTATAAAACTACAAATTTGTGCTTGGTGTGACCCCCATAATTTTCCATAAGCTAAAAAAACTGCAAAATGGATTTTCCGCGATTTCTTGAAAACAAGAGCAGATGGAGAAAAACCGAGACTAGTTTTGGAATCAGGGCACAGAACAGGAACAGAATTTCGCATCGAGAAGGCCAGAGCGAAATGGCTGTTGCCCTGTGTTATCAATGAAATAATTGTTGTCAAAATTAGTCTTATAAATTGCTTTCTCATATAAAATACACTTGCTAGGGTATCCAATTGTTGTCTTTTTTATAGGTAACTAGGCCATGTATTTTAAATCTATTCTCAAGAGCAACTTATCTTTGCATTGTCATACTACAATATTTAAAATATGTATTTCTAGGTTCTATTTACATTTGTGCTAAAATAGTTTGAGGTTTGTATTTTTATTTACTTTTCAATAGTTTTTTCTTTTAATTTGCTTGCTTTTTGATTATTATCTTAATCTATTGACGTCAATTTGTTTTTGTTTTTGCTTTTGGATGCTGAATGGGGGTGAGGGGAGGGGTTAGGGGGGAATCACCCGTAGGTGGAGGTGGTTGGTCGTGCGTCGCTCTCTAAATAAATATTATGCTTAACAATTTGTTTATTTGTTTTCAAATTAACTTTAACTCTTCACATGAGCTATTTTTGTATCCATAGAAAAAAATTCGCACATTTCGCCCTCGACAGATTCGCCGAATTCATTTATCAAAGTTTGAACATTTGCTATTTATTGTCGTACAATTGTTGCTTCTTTCTGTTTTTTTATTGTTGTTTTTTTGGCACATGTTTTGATTATTTTTATGAAAATTAAAATGCGTTTGCTTGTAATTAGCTGGAGGAGGGTGTGTGTGTGTGTGTGTGAGTATTGGGGCACGCTTTTCCTGGAATCAGCGTGCGCTCATTGCCATTTCGAGCAAAAAATACTGTTGACGATGCCGAATGATGATGATGATTGCTTTGGCGATGAGGTAATCTCTCTTTCAGCGTGCAAAGAGCATTCTTTGGTCAGCCAATTACTCAATTTGATTTTGCAATTAACAGCTGTAGAAATGGACATGGAATTGGTCTCCAGATGCTGATGACTCAGGGCTCTAGAAATGCCAAGTGAACAATTAACAGCTGGGTTGGCGAATTGAAATTAAGATTGGCATTGGTTTACTTAATGACGGCGCTGTTTTGCCGCCAGTTAAAGTCGCTCGGAAATGCAGCTGTGGCAGCTGTAAAGTGCAAATCTGTACGTACACATTAAGTTGAGGTTTTGAAAGACATGTGTGGTCCATTAAAAGCCGTTTTAGGGTTGGGTTTGCTGGGTGTGTGTGTGTTTTAAAAATGTTGTTTTACTGTAAGAGGAAACATTCACAAGCAAATCTCCCGGATATTATCATAAATTATATATCAATTAATATTATAGAGATAAAAGCGACTGTAGTAAGAACTTAACGCTGCGGACCGGTAGCTGTCTTAGGCCTAACGCACATTGATTGGCCGATCAGCAATTATTAAGTATATTATGGACTTCTTTTAATGACCACGTATTAGGGGTCCTGGCCTCTGTTCAACAAAATCAAAATTAAACAAATTTCTCACGGTTGTCATATAAGGAGACGCGTACTAAACAGACTTTCACCTGCTTTAAAGCCATGCCAAAAGAAAAAGGTTTGAAACAAAAATGATTTATCACTCATACGTAGTGTTGCCTTTGCTTTAAAATTTTATTTACAAACAGTTGCCCTAGACTTCGTTCGATGGCTTCACAAACTCTATATTTAATGCTCTAATACAGAGTCGCTTCATTTTAGAAAATTTCAGATATTTTGATTATGGTTATGAACGTGTCTGTGCAACACAGCTTTCACTTGAGAATAAAAATTTTCTCCCTATATGGTGTTTCAGGTGCGATTTGATTAGCCTTTGATGATCTTTTTTGATACAGGAAGTGAAGGCAAATAGAGGCGACTGAGATGACAGTAGGGCGGCCTCGTAAGCCGGTTAGTCGGTTAGTCAGGTTTTTAATAGCTTCAATGGAAGAAAGGCTATCCGTACAAATGAAATATATAAGATATAGAAAAAAATATTCTAAAATCGGAAAAACTTCTTTTTGGTAAGTATAAATTCTCTAATTAAATGTAAAAGATTTCTAGGCCTTAGAAAAATCAACCCTTGTTATTTAAGTTTAGAATTAGTTTTTAGACCGATCGTTCCTATGGCAGCTATATGCTATAGTCATCCGATTTCGATCAATTTTTCCAGAATTGTGTGGAAGTATATGGAACTAATATATACCACGATTGGTGATGCTACGATGGAAAACAAAAAAGTTTTTCTCACTAGAACTAGTTTTTGGACCGACCGTTTCTATGGCAGCTATATGCTATAGTCATCCGATTTTGATCAATTTTTTCAGAATTGTGTGGAAGCATAAAACATTAATATATACCACGATTGGTGACGCTACGATGGAAAACAAAAAGTTTTTCTTACTAGAACTAGTTTTTCGACCGATCATTCCAATGGCAGGTATATGCTAAAGTCATCCGATCCGGCCGATTCCGACATATGTGCAGCCATTGTGCATTTAAAGACTTTTTGCAAAGTTTGGTCAAGATAGCTTTAAAACTGAGGGAGGAGATAGCATAGAAACAGACGGACGGACAGACGGTCTTGGCTGTATCGAGTCAGCTCGTCATGCTGATCAAGAAAATATATATTTTATGGGGTCGTAGATGCTTCCTTCTATGCGTTACAAACATCGTGACAATTTTAATATACGTTCTGCAAGGGTTTAAGAATTTTTTTTAAGATTTAGAAAAATTTAATTAGGCAATTTTTCTGTTTCCAACTGTCTTTAAGAGCTGATATACACCTTTGAGCATTTTACCAGCGCATTATATTGGACCGTAATGACACAGTAAGTGTTAAAATTATGATTGGAGTCATAACGAGCCTCCAGGATGCTCGCTCCCCACAATTACTTCTGTCGTAGCTATATAAATGAGAAAGAGATAGAAAGCATCCAAAACATTATATGCGACTGCCCTTCACTTCTAAGAAATCGCACCCAGTTCTATAAAGACATGGGCTGTCATTTGCCACTAGGGGACCTGGCTCTTTTTATCTACTCCTTTAAATGGTTTTCATAGACATTAAAAGAAATTTTGTTTATAAAACCCCATCGAAAATTTTTTAATATTACTTCTATCGGTACGTACTGGTATACCGATAGAAAAATATGAGTACCGTATCGGAACCGAAAACCGAAATAATCAATAAACCGAATTAGAACCTTTTTCCGAAACTCTTATTTCGGTACGTAACGGAATCGGTACCGGAACAAAAAACACTTCAAATCTCCTACAATTTTTAAGATACATTGTTCAAACCTTCTAGACATATATTTTAAGTTTCATTACTTATCGATTCATCATTCACCGTGACCTGATCACATGAACGATAGCTGAGTTATAAGCTAATCATTTTAGCCGAAATTCCCTTAGAACAGGGCATTGCCCTATAAACTACTGCATGTCTTCTGATTCCTTCCTGTTACTAGGTGAGGTGAAAAGTAACTTCCTTGACCTTGGTGCCTTATAGTACATTCATTTTAAGGCAGATATGTCAGAGTGTTGTTTTGACAGCTGATTGTTGTTGACGTTTGGAAAAAACTATTTTCGTTCGCTAACAAAACATTATTTTTTGAGAGGCAAAACGACGAAGGAACCAAACGAAAAGTTGGATAAATATTGGGGGACTAATGCTCCTTCAGATTACACCGTGAAATATTGGGCGCGTTTAGCAGAGACACTTGATCACTGATCAGCTAATTAAAACTGTTCTTATTATTTAGCATACTTTTAGGGGGGGTCTTGTTAAATTAACATTTGGAAAAGCTTCATGTAAATATCATATTAAACACAAGAGGAAAAGAAGGCTACGTAAATTACCAAGAAATATATCATTGATCTGGGAGCAAGTTCTTCTGCTGAACACGGCCATTGGTTTCGAGAGTTGCTGATAAAGTCCGCAGCGGCAGGCCTTCCGATGCAGTTACACAGGACATTGTCACAAAATTACATCTAATGGTGTTGGCTGACCGGAAAGTGAAGGTGCGCGAGCTAAGTCTCAAGGATTAGTACTGAGTGCTCACGCCATATACTGCCGCGCATGATGACGCCCCACCCAAAACATCGCATCGAAACCATGGCATAAATCAACGATTGCTTCTCCATCCACCATATTCGCCCGATATGGTTCCCTCGGACTATTATCTTTTCCCAAATTTTAATATTTTCAGACAATACGGAAAATTACTTTTTGGACCGAATCAAAGTGTTTTAAAATCGCTGGAATAAGTGTATCGACCTAAAAGGGGTCTACAATACATAAAGGGCCGATTTCTCATCTCCAACATAAACTAACAAATTACAGAGAAAATTTTGGTTTTATCTGACAATTAGCAGCTTTCTAGATGATGTGAAATCGGCCCTAAATAAAATAAAAAAAAAAATTTTATAAACATTTTTTTCATTCCCAAGGATATTACTTTTCACCCCACATAGTACATAATGAGCAGATGCCATACTGCCCGCTTTAGTATCCCCTTTACAAAATATCGTTGCAATACATCTCACTATTTCATCAAAATTTGCGTGTGGGACCTTAGCGTTAATTTACTTTCCACATTGACCTAGACCGTTTTCCGGCTCACGTTTTACAATTGAACTTCAGAACTTTTTGTTTTTTTTATGGCTGATGAAATTCGTTTGGTAACATCACTCATACGCAACATTGGCCGGCGGCCACGCGTCGTAATTTATGTGACAACTGGCGCACTCATGTTTATTAAATCGTATTAAAATGTTAATGTGGACAAGTCGTACGAAATATTGCCAGACGCAGGTAATTATGCCTCCATTGACCTCCGGCCACGCCCCCGCCCCCCAGGCTGTCGCAGCTTAAAGTGCACTTAAGCGAATGCAAAAACAACATACAAAAAAAAAAGTGCCAAAGTCGAGAAAAGTAATTAAATGTCAGCCACAGAATAGCAGCAGCAATGAGCCGCAAGAGGCAACAATTAATAAAACAGCAAAGCAAAACAAAGCACAACAAAACACGGAGAAATAAAAAAAAAGTTGGGCCAAAACTTTTACTCTGAAACTCTCAGGTTTTGCTTTAACTTGAATGACCATTAAAACAAATTACAAACATATTATAATTATATATATAAATTATTGTTATAATAAATGCCATGCAGTTGTCAAGCAATGCGAAAAAAGTGGTTGGGCTGGGGCGAGTCGGGCATGGTCATAGCCCGCTGCGCGCACTTGCACAATAAATTGGTAATAAAATGTGAAAAATAGCATCATTTAAAATATTAAAATGGCATAAATAAATGTAAAATAAATAAATAAAAATAATAATACTGCAGTGGCCGGACCCCCGCACCCCTTCTCAATGCTCGCACACACACACACACAGGCACATATGCATGCATGGCTATAATTCATCGTAATTCGTTTAATATGATTTACAAAAGAAATAAAACTGAAGGGGGCAGCAGATTTATTGGCATTCGCCTTGAAAAACTCCACAAAACGGGTTGGAGGGTAGAAGATTGAACTTAAGGATAATGTGGGGATGGTGTGAAATTGTTGGTCAACTCAAGCGATGACTGATGATCTACACGGAAAGAAATAAAGGACTGGTTTGAGTAAGAATTGGTTTTTGAATATGAGAAAGTCTAAAATAAACCAAAGTTTCAATCATAGCAGGAAATCTCTTGAAATTTTGAAGTAGAATCATCTGAAAGTTCCGGTTCGAACTTCGGTGTTCAAGATAAAAATTTAAGACTTTTTCATAATATCATATATTTAAAATAGGATGCATTCGATATTTAATATTAAATTGAGAAGAAATACAATTATTATTTTTAATGTAAGATTAAGGTAATAACTATTTTAATACACTGATTATTTGAATTTAGCTGATCTGAAGCCTGGCTCATTGGTGTCCAGTTGTAAGAATAGACATGGGTTTGCAAAAAAGTTTTTAGAGATTTACAAAATATGCCATAGTTAGCGTTAAATTGCGTTGGCTTAGATTAAGTCATCACAATATTATCAAACTTTTTGGAGCTAATTGAAAGCAGAGTTTAAAAAATCTACGACTGAAAAAAAAACAAAGGTATCACTAATATCCGACTGATAGTTTCTGAACTTGATCGATTTCGAAGACATTCGACTATTTTGGAGAATTATTGGTTTTGATTTTAAATGCAAAACAAGTTAGAAAATCTGTCATGCCCGACTGTAATATAATCTGTGCCTGTTAAAGTTTTTATATAAAAGATAACTTTTAAGTGTGAAGCCACAAAAACTGTGTAAGTGCTGCCCATCACGATTGCGGCCGGTGCTGCTTGGGAGTTTACGTTCCGTACATTTCAAACCACTAGCTCTTACCATCTCTGAGATCTTTTCTTTTATATATTTGGGGCGTTCTTTCTCAAACGTCCCAGTCAAAAAATGAAAATTTTTGGATTGGCTTCATACTTTAGTGAATTGTTATCCTATATGAAGGTAATAAATTCCAAAAATATTAACTCATTAAAAAAAACAAGGATAAAAATTGTATAAATTAGGGGGGGTGGAAGTTTTGACATTTTAAGTGACATTGGTATTTTTAAAATCGTATAACTATGACAAAACTTTATCGATTTGAAATTGTGAATATGTCATTTTAAAGCATTTTTCATGTACTTTTTGAAAAAAATTCCTATAAAATGTGTAAATAGTCTGTTTCTATGCTATCTCCTCCCTCAGTTTTGAAGCTATCTTGACCAAACTTTGCAAAATGTCTTTAAATGCAAATACGCTGCACATTTGTCGGAATCGGCCGGGTCGGATGACTATATCATATAGCTGCCATAGAAATGATCGGTCCAACAACTAGTTCTAGTGAGAAAAACTTTTTTGTTTTCCATCGTAGCGTCACCAATCGCGGAATATATTAGTTTTATATGCTTCCACACAATTCCGAAAAAATTTATCAAAATCGGACGACTATAGCATATAGCTGCCATATAAACGGTCGGTCAAAAATCAAGTTCTAGTGAGAAAAACTTTTTTGTTTTCCATCGTAGCGTCACCAGTCGTGGTATATAATAGTTTTATATGCTTCCACACAATTCTGAAAAAATTGATCAAAATCGGATGACTATAGCATATAGCTGCCATATAAACGGTCGGTCCAAAAACAAGTTTTAGTGAGAAAAACATTTTTGTTTTCCATCGTAGCGTCACCAATCGTGGTATATATTAGGTTTATATGCTTTCACACAATTCTAGAAAAATTTATAAAAATCGGATGACTATAGCATATAGCTGCCATATAAACGGTCGGTCCAAAAACTAGTTCTAGTGGGAAAAACTTTTTTGTTTTCCATCGTAGCATCACCAATCGTGGTATATATTTGTTTTATATACTCCCACACAATTCTGGAAAAATTATCGGAATCGGATGATTATAGCATATAGCTGCCATAGGAACGATCGGTCTAAAAACTAATTCTTGTGAGAATAACTTTTTTTTATCAATGGTAGCGTCTTTCAAAAACTGCAAGGGTATTTAAAACATCGGCGTAGCCGATGTTAGCCTTCTATTTTTATACACTTGAAAAGTGTATATTAATTTTGCCCAGAAGTTTGTAACGCATAGAAATATTCATTTCTGACCCCATAAACTATATATATTCTTGATCAAGATGACGAGCTGAGTTTATTTCCGTCTGTCCGTCTGTCGGAACCGGCCGGATCGGATGACTATATCATATAGCTGCCATAGGAACGATCGGTCTAAGAATTAGTTCTAGTGCGAAAAACTTTGTTGTTTTCCATCACTAAACTTGGTATATGTTAGTTTTATATGCTTTCACATAATACATAAAAAATTGATCAAAATCGGATGACTATATTATATAGCTCCCATCGAAACGGTCGGTCAAATAACTACTTCTAGTGAGAAAAACTTTTTTGTTTTCTGTCGTAGCGTCCCCAATCTTAGTATATATTAGTTTTATATACTTTCACATTATTTTGAAAAAATTTATCACAATCGGATGACTATAGCATATAGCTGTCATAGGACCGATTGGTCGGAAAATGTGTTTTACTAAGAAAAGTTTTTGTTAATGGTATCAAATTTTTATTATCAATGATTTAAAAATGTTAAATATCTGATTTCTATATCCTATATATATTTTACCGGTTAAATGCGTTGGAGTATAGTTTTTCAAGTGTATTAAAACTTCGGCACAGACGAAGTTAGCTTTGGTTTCTCGTTTTTTAATGAGTTAATATTTTGGGAATTTATTACTTTTATATAGGATAACAATTCGCCAAAGTATGAAGCCAATCGAAAAATTTTCATTTTTTGACTGGGACGTTTGAGAAAGAATGCCCCATATGTATATCTATTTGAAATGTTACCTGACATTTTATGCCTGGGTCCTTACAATCTGATTTACGAAACAATTTCATTGATCTTAAAAACATCGTTTGACTTTTCCGTTCAACTAGGTAAAGATATTGACTTTCAAAGTCAAAATATGTCATTTTTAGCGTTTTTATTTTAACTTTGAAAAAAGAAACAGTAAGCAGCAGTTGAATTTAAGGGAAACCTGAGATATCAAACAGGTTTACCGATTCAAAAGAATCATTTGGCAGTTTGTACCTGAATTTGTCTAGTGTTCCTAGATTGAGACCTGAGAAAGACGTGGGCTTTCTTAGTCAAAATAGGAACATTTAAAAGTATTTTGTTTTGACTTTAAATACAAAAAGTCTGTTTTAGTTGAGTTTTAGGAAAACTCTGCATTCACAACAGTTTTACTGATTCCAGTAAAGCGAAACGTTGGGCTTATATTGTGTCATAAAATGACATATGCCAGAAATGACAAATGCCTTGCTTAGAAAATTACGGGAATTTGACTCAAAATGACACAAAATAAGGCAAGGTAAGCCCTGCATAAGTTAAAAAATAAAACAAAATGGTTAACCGTATCAAAAATTAAGGCTCAAAAAGGAAAAATTCCGTAAACTACAAGGCACTTGGTTCCATGCAGAAACATAAGTGAGTGCTATTTTTATATTTCTTTTTTTTCAAATTTTATTTCCTTTGTAACCTTATCTTTTCTTATGTTCTGGCTCCCTTGTTAAAACCTTGCATTTATCCATTTTTGTACTCCATTTTATCCTTCTTTTTTCTCTTTTAGCTACTCTTCTTATCTGTTTACCTTTTCTATTTCATGAATATACTTTTCACACCTTACCCAAATTTTCTTCGACTTTCATCTCTTCACTTTTCAAATTGAGAAATAATCACAGCCGAATCTTCAATTTCACATTTCTTACAGTGCCATTTAGTGGCCTTAACCCCTTCATTGAACATGCTCCATTACCATCTACTCGTCCTCTTCATTATCCCGCAGAGGCAACATTTGTTTTTTCTGCCTCAACAGACTCACAAGCACTCCAATGTCCTCGCCATGTTTTCGCCGCATGAATATTTTTCGCAATCTATTTGCTTTTATTTGTATTTATTTATATTTGCTAGCTGAGTTTTTACGGCTGTCTTCGTCGTTGTCGTCGTCGTCAGCGTTCGCAGTGGGAGTCGTCTCTTTCACTCCTCTAGCGACCATTTCTCTGTTTTCCCAATAAATTGTAAGTAATAAACTGGCAATTGGTTTGGCTGTCTGACTGACAACAACGACCGCGCCCAAAGCATTTTTGGACTTTTACTTCCTTAAATTTAGGTTCGCCTTTTTTTTTTGCAAATCATAGAATATGTACAATGTACATGTATCTAGACTCTGGGAAGCTGCCCCCGACCCCAGCAAGCAAAGGCAGAGACAGAGTTGCCCATTTGACACTCGACTTGAGAAGTCTTGAACCCGCTTGCCGACTTATCGACATGTTGGAATACATGTTTTGACAGCTTTTATGGTGTGTTTACATGAACATGATCCGCTTGTAACTGAATGACAGTGCGGGCCTAGGAAGCAGGAGTCAGAACGATGAAGCTCAGATGCCCTTGGCCGGTCTAAATAATGTAACAAAAAATTTGTTTCTGTAATTTTTTAATGTCAAAATAGAAGTTATTTGTGATTTATGCATATAAAACTTTGAAATTTGCGAATTGACAACTTTAGGAGTTACCAGGTGCAATTTTAATGTACTATGTCGTTTTAAAGCGGTGAAATTATGTCGTTTTAAAACAGTGGTCGGCACAAAACACAATCATATTTTGGCATTTCGTATGTGTGTGAAGCAACAGACTGAGCGAAAGAAGAACTGAAAGCGCATTGCCGAAGCTACCCGATGAACTTCGACTGTCGGTATGCCGACGTGGCTTCCGCAGAGCATTTTTGTAAACAGTGCTTTAAAACGTCATTATTTTGATCGGAATAATATAGATTTTCTTGTTTAGAAATTTTATCGTTCTCGTGTGTCAAAATAATGAAATTATAAAGAAGTAGCAAATATGTTGTTTTACTGTAGCTGATCTTTGAAAACGTTGAAAAAGTTAAAGAATTAATCTCACTGAAAATTGTAAAGCTTCATCTTTCAAATGAAATTTTTATAACGTCTCACATAAAGGGTATTCTAACACGAGCATTACATCACATGTAATGTGCTTGCTGTCTACTTTTATGGGTCTTTTCCTTGTGTGGCCTTTTATTTTTTTGGACCAAAACTGTTAAACAAAGTTCACATAAAATAGAATATTATATGGCTGAAAAATGTAAATCATGTAAGACAGAAGTCAAGCCCAAGTCACATCCTCGGTGATTATGAACAATGTCCGTGCCAGAATGGTCTTGCGCAGACTATCACATCCTCCACTGCCTCTCTAACCATTTCAGTAACAAGGAAATAAATGCAATCTTGTTTAATGCTTGCAAGAAACGAGTAAGAGTTGACCAAGTTATCATGTACTTTGATAAGTGAGTAATGGCACATGGGGAAATGGTAAGTTCTTAAAATACAGATAAATTCTTAAGTAGCTAAATGTTGGTGCCTCTGAAAGGTACTCGGCTTTAGTTAGAAGACGCACCTTGGTTAATCAAATTAGAATTATTATACACTTGAAAAGTGTATATTAATTTTGCCCAGAAGTTTGTAACGCATAGAAATATTCATTTCCGACCCCATAAACTATATATATTCTTGATCAGGACGACGAGCTGAGTTCATTTCCGCTTGTCCGTCCGTCCGTCTGTCCGTCTGTCTGTCCGACTGTCCGTCTGTCTGTTTCTACGCAAACTAGTCTCTCAGAGTCTTCTTTTTACTGCACTCAACTAATATGTCGGAACCGGCCGGATCGGATGACTATATCATATAGCTGCCATAGGAACGATCGGTCTAAGAACTAGTTCTAGTTAGAAAAACTTTTTTGTTTTCCATCGTAGCGTCACTAATCTTGGTATATGTTAGTTTTATATGTATATATGTATCAAAATCGGATGACTATAGCATATAGCTGCCATATAAACGGTTGGTGCAAAAACTAGTTCTAGTAAGAAAAACTTTCTTGTTTTCCATCGTAGCATCACCAAACGTGGTATATATTAGTTTTATATGATTCCACACAATTCAGAAAAAAATTATCGAAATCGGATGACTATAGCATATAGCTGCGATAGAAACGGTCGGTCAAAAAACAAGTTCTAGTTAGGAAAACTTTTTTGTTTTCCATCGTATGCTTTTACAAATTTTTGAAAAAATTTATCAAAATCGGATGACTATATCATATAGCTGCTATAGGACCGATCGGTCGGAAAATGTGTTTTACTAAGAAAAGTTTTTTTATGGTATCAAATTTTTATTATCAATGATTTAAAATTTTTAATATCTGTTGGAGTAAAGTTTTTCAAGTGTATTAAAACTTCGGCACAGACGAAGTTAAGTTTGCCTTCTCGTTTTTTATTCCCATTATTCATTAGGTGATTGTCTGATTGACCCATGTAACGTTGTTATTTCGTTTTTGGGTGCCTGATATAGCCCTTAATTCAAGAACGAAAATACATGAATCAAGACTTTTTGTATATTTTCTAGAAAATTCGATATTATTACCAGGGCTGCAAACCGGTCCGGAACCGAACCCTTCAGAACCGGTTCGGTTCAGGTTCTGGTGATCCCTGAACCGAACCAGGAACCGAACCCCATTAAAAATAATCACGAGAACCCGAACCCGAACCTAACCCTGTTTTCTTATTGATGGGGTTCGGTTCTATAAATAAATTGGCAAGCATAGAATTTATATTTGCACTTCGATGGTAAAAAATATTTCATTATTTTGAAGAAAAATGTATCCATTCATATGCCCATGTATGGACGGGGTCACTTTTTACCATCCGCAACAAAAGACTGGACAAAATAACACAACCTCAAGCAAGTGCATCAATTTGCATCTAAAACCGTATTTCTGTGTATTATTTTGTTCGTTTGGAGATACAATGGCACTGTCAATACAAGGGAAAGTTGCACTTTATTTAAATATCTTCATTTTTTTAACCAAATCACAAAGAAAGTTCTTTTAGCATTTCACTCTGACAATATGCCAGTCAAAGCCGGTCCCATTTGTAGAAAAAATAATTCTGACTGAATTCTCGGAAATTAACGTGTTCAGCCAGACTATAAGTTAGGGATGAGACAACCCGGCGTGTCTGTGATTAAGTCACGGTCACTGGCAATCATCAAATCACACAGGGACTGCATATTTGAAGTAACAGTGTGATTTGATGACTGCCAGTCACTGTGACTTAATCACAGTTACGCCGATATGGTCAATCACAGTTACTAAATCACGGGTACGCAGATAAAGCTCATCTCTTATTTTTAGGCCAAAAGTGGCCGTGTTTTTTGCAGGTTTCATAGCCACAAAAATCACATCAGATTCAGCAATCCCACTACTGTGAAGGAGAAATGACTTTCGCTGTGAGTGCAAGTTGGAAGAATCGCTTAACTCTTCTAAACATACATACAATCAATCAATCAAGACAGATCACTTATGTGCTTGACTTCCAAGCCATCAGGCAGCAGATTAAGAGGCATCTCGTCTTCAAATTCTATTAAATTATTTATTATTTACATAAATATATAAAATGCTATCTGGAACCCGAACCCGAACCGGAACCCCGGTTCTCAATTTTAAGGGAACCGGTTGTGGAACCGAACCCCCAGAGTAGGGTAAGGGTTCGAACCCCGAACCGAACCCCTGTCAAAATTAGAGGGGTTTGCAGCCCTGATTATTACAAATATGACCTATCTTGTTGAAGACTAGGCAAGCACTGATTGGCTTTGCGAGTTTTCTTACTACTCTCGGCATGTGTTCGGGTCGTTTCTGTGTGAATTCCCGAATCTGTTCGGCCCCCAGGGGCTAAGACTGGGGAACTCAGCTCTAAAAATAAAAATAAGTAGTTGTTATTAAACTAAGTAAAAGCTAGCTTTATTTTGAGTTAGTAGTTTGACTTCTCACGAAAAGACTTTAAATCCTTGAGAATGATAACGCCAGAGAACATGTTTTCAAATGAAATGAATGATGAATTATATTTTGCAAGTTCATAGCCTTTTCGTTTACCTTTGTGAATTAGATCCTTATATTGTTGCTTGGCAATGGAATGCTGCAACTAACCGATCAAGTAAAAAAAAAAAGAGCAATGCTTACGACGACTGTGTCAAATTATAAATACACTTGCAAAAGTTTGATCCATCTGACTATGCCGATTGAACTTAAATAGGATATAGATGTGAGATATTTAAAAATTAAAAATCATTAAGAATATAATTTTTGACTTCAAATTATGATCAGAATTCCGTAAAAAACAAAAAAAAACTTAGACAAAAAAACTATTGCTATCATAGACAACCTACCCGGCTGCTTTAGGATATAGTCATCCAATCTTTACCAAAATTGGTAGAACTGTTTGTAAGCAAGGCTGCAAAACATCAAAATTTTAAAAAAAATTTCTTTGGGGGGTTCGAAACCGTGAGAAATCTTTCTGTTTGGTTCGCTGATCGCTTCCTGTAACCCCTGAACCCCAGGTTTTGGTTCGAACCTCGAAAGAAATGCCGCTACGCTCATTCAGATTATGAGAGAAAACTCTTTTGAGATGATTTTTGGGATAACCATCACATTCAATACTAGAGCTCGCAAAAAGAGCTAAGATCTAACTCGTGTTCCGTTCTCGTTCCGGGATTAAAGATTTCTTACTAACTTGGTTAGAAAAATCCGTAATTCACTTACTTTTGACATCGGTTGGGATATCTTGGAGTTTTTGTTTGTTTACACTTTCATCTCTACTAGCTTTTAGACAAGAAAGAAGCATCTTTAGTGTTAAAAATGATTGTACACAGAAAAAAAAAAGATCAAATATCAATTAAATCTTGGCTGATCAATATGATATTTTATCAAATATCAATTTTTTCATATCATTTTGATGATAAATAATATTTAATTAATCGTACTAATATCAAATTGATAAGATAATAAGTAAAATGAGAAAAAGGAAAGAGACAAAAAATGCTTATCATCGAAAACTTAGGCACCGTAGAAAAAATATAAATAGTCCCTTAGACGTTTGCCCGCACGCGTGTGCGGTGGCTCACTGCGTTAAGACGTCATTTTATTCGTGTAAAGTGCGAGTTCCCGGGTTCGATCCCCAGACAAGGTAATGTTTGTTAACTAACAAAAATGTTTAAATTTCTTTGCTAATCATTAAAATTCTGAGCGGGGAATATAATATAATAATATAACTTAAATAAATAATATATGCGCCCAGCCATTTCCTAATATTTTTTATACCCTTGCAGAGGGTATATTAAAATTGTCACGATGTTTGTAACGCATAGAAGGAAGCATTTCCGACCACATAAAGTATATATATTCTTGATCAGCATGACGAGCTGAGTTCATTTCCGTCTGCCGTCCGTCCGTCCGTCCGTCCGTCCGTCCGTCCGTCTGTCCGTCTGTTTCTATGCTATCTCCTCCCTCAGTTTGAAAGCTATCTTGACCAAACTTTGCAAAAAGTCTTTAAATACAAATACGCCGCACATTTGTCGGAATCGGCCGGATCGGATGACTATATCATATAGCTGCCATAGGAACGATCGGTCCAAAAACTAGTTCTAATGAGAAAAACTTTTTTGTTTTCCATCGTAGCGTCACCAATCGTGGTATATATAAGTTTTATATGCTTCCACACAATTCTGGAAAAATTTATAAAAATCGGATGACTATAGCATATAGCTGTCATATAAACGGTCGGTCCAAGAACTAGTTCTAGTGGGAAAAACTTTTTTGTTTTCCATCGTAGCGTCACCAATCGTAGTATATATTAATTTTATATGATTCCACACAATTCTGGAAAAATTGATCGAAATCGGATGACTATAGCATATAGCTGCCATATAAACGGTCGGTCCAAAAACTAGTTGTAGTGAGAAAAACTATTTTGTTTCCATCGTAGCATCATCAATCGTTGCATATATTAGTTTCGTACACATCCACACAATTCTGGAAAAATTAATCGAAATCGGATGACTATAGCATAAAGCTGCCATAGGAACGAGCGGTCTAAAAACAAATTCTAGTGAGAAAAACTTTTTTGTTATCAATGGTAGCGCCTTTCGAAAACTGCAAGGGTATTTAAAACATCGGCATAGCCGATGTTAGCCTTCTATTTTTTTTTATTAAAAAAAATGCCACTTTGATCTTAAACATATCATTTTGATATGATCGAAAATATCAGTTTGATATACCGGATTTCAGGGGCTCGGTTCCGGTTCCGTAGAAACAGACAGACGGTCAAAGCTCAACCGACTCAGCTCGACGTCCTCATCAAGAATATATAAATGGGGTCGGTCGGAAATGCTAGTGTTTAATGAATAAGGGTCATTTTGGAATGAAGTATCCAAAATTTTAAGTAGTCAAACCATTCCAAGAACCAGGTACTTTTGTAAGAAATATTATGTCACTGCGCAAATTTTTCCATCTAAGTTAAGTCTTTAAAAAAAATATATAGAAATTAACTATTGTAGTATATCCGTCTGTGAATAACATAATGCTATATAAAGAGCCTTGTTCACTCAGAGAATCCCATTAAATGTTGTTAACAAGTGATCTAAATATTATTGATTGATGTTTTTTTCATTTTAATCAGGGTTGGAGGTCCAAAAAAGTTTTTTGCGAGTTGGTCTGGGAGACAAACAAACTCGAACGAGTAGGCAGCAGAAAAACCAGTCCTTAAAAAATCTTTGGGAAACAAAACTTACATCACAACCAAATTAAGAAACTAGAATCCTGAATTTTGTACAGAAAATAGGGTTCCGAAGGAAGTGGTAAACCTAGCATAGACAATAGACTGGTGCACTTTTCCCTAAAGACAAATACATATTGTTTAGCTTGTTGCATTTGTGAATCATTCAATGAACTTTGGAATCAAGGATCAAATTAAACAGATGCGTTTATAGGATGCGATTTTATAACAATTTCTGAACATTTTTATAGAACTTTTAAAAGACTCAGTAGCACATATCTGAACTATGGTAAGATATTTGAATCTCTTAAGTTTTTGTTGAGCCGGACCGAAATTTTAAGATTCGGTACAGGTTCGGGTTGAATTATTTTTTTACATGTGGTTTGGTTTTTTTATTTAAAGTTAATTTACAAAAAATATTTGAACTATATTTACATTAAACATGTGGTTTGGTCAAAGGTGCGAATCACTGTACAAAAAAAGGTCGAAATTTTTGGTTCAAACTGGACCGATTCAAAACCAGTTTCAGGCTTGCTTTTAATAATATTTATTAAAGATCCTTCCTTCTCTAAATAATCTAGAATAAGTAAAATAAGTATTTGAATGAATTTTGATATGTTTAGGTGTAAAGAAAGTATTTTATTACGTTTAGCTATACAAAATGCAATTTGTTATGTTTAGTTTTCAAATATTATATTGTAAATTAAATTACTTATTAACAATAACTCCCAGAAATTTTTAACTATGTGTGTTGGATGTTTTTAATAAAAATGAATAATTTTTAAAATTTTTCCTTTGAAATTTTTTTTTTAAATGGAGATTTTTCGAATTTTTGTTTGAGAATTTTCAAGTCTGTAAGTTCTAAATTCAAGCGCAAATCGTAATTCGCTTTATATTACCGAGAAAAATGAACTATAAAATCTTTAATTAGTTCAAATTTAAGTTCATAAATATTTTTGCCCACTAAAAACGTAAAATCGCGCTCCAGTGCAGCAACTACCAAACGGTAGTCGTACATCCACAAGTGATGGAAACCATTTTATTTCCAATGCTTATCTTGATTCATGACTTGAAATCAGTTCTGCTCTATCAAAGGTATCCGACCACTTTAGACTCAGTTCAATTTCCCCGCCTTCCTGCCCACATCCATCCGGATTCAATAACAAATGATTTCCGTTTGGCCACAATTCGCATTGATTTTGCTTCTAAGTCGCAGCTCATTTTGCTAAATGAAAAACGGCGAAAAAGGCTTTTCCGATTTTTGTTTTTCTTCTTTTTTTTTTTGGGCAGCAGCCAAAAGCAAGTGGCCGCCAGCTCCTGCTTCTTTTGCAGGATTCGATACTAAAATAAACACACACAAAAAATGAAGCAAAACAAATGCACGACAAATGAAATAAAATGTGATGATGTTTGAGGGGGGAGGGTTACATATGTCGACATGTGATTGCATGTCGCAAAATCCACGCTTTCCTCCTCTTCCCGCCGACTGGCATCATTTCTTAGCATTTGGCACATGGCGAAAATGTCGTTCAAGGATTTCTACAGAAAATTTCTTATGAAATTGAAACAATTTGCAATAATGTATCTTATGTCAGTGCACGCGTAGACGGTCACGCCTCCATGCCAAAACTAAAATCCAGGACACAACCCTTCGATTTGCAGTTGTTGTTGTTACTGCGCTGGTTACTCTAGGGAATGCCATTGGAAATTACATTATGTCCAACTGGTTGAAGGGGTTTGAAATAAAAAATAATGAAAGGGGTGGGGGAAAGTGGGAGAGCGAGAGCCGTATTGGTTGCACGCAATGTCAACATCATACTTTCGCATTGCTTGCAATTCAATTTCCTACAATTTGATACGTATGCCGATGATTTTTCATTATTTTTAGCCAAACAGAGTGGAGTTTGAATTTGTCCTTCTATTTACTGGAGTCATTGACAGCATCTGATAGTGAAACCAAAAGAGTTAAAATAAAACTAAAGTGCGTGTTCACCATAGAGATCATTGGACTTGATATTAGAATCAGGTCTGTAAACCTTCCAAATTCTGCTAAGGGATAAGTTCTAAAAATTGTTTTTAAAAACATTGAACCCCAAAGTTGGGTCAAAACGTGGTTTATAACTTATTGGCTATTTGAGTTGTACCACAAAGTGCAACACACCCACAGACTTCAGCTTAATTTCAAGAAGTCATTGATTGGGGTGATCTTTCTTCAGACTCTTTAGGTGCCTGCGAGATATGTGAATGCTTTCCCTTTACTTAGAAAACAAGTAATAAAGTCAGTCAAGCGTAAGTGCTGCCCATCACGACTGCAATCAGTGCTGCCCAGCGTATTTTTTTTCTCATAACTCGACTATCGTTCGTCTGATCTAGAAACGATTTCTAGTGAACGAATTTTTAACTGAGGCTTTCAAATCCCTTCAAAATGTTTTATTTAAAACCTATTTGGGATTTAAGATAACCCTGTAGTTGCATTACCTGTCGTTAACGACGCCACTAACGACCAGTGATGCATGAAGTCCTTGGGCTAAGTAGTGAATTGACCCCATTCTTAAGAATTTCTAACAATTTGCATATCAATTTTGACCAGAAATATTAATTTCCGACATTTCATTTATCAATCAGAAAATAGGTCTTAGTGAGAAAACCCATTTTCTTTTCAATGATAGCGTTCTTTAACTCAGCAACTATGAATATTATAAGCTATCAAACAGTTCTGCAAAATTTGGTTAATATCGGATGACTATATCCTAAAGCTGTCATAGGACCGATCGGTCGGAAAATGGCACTTAGTTAGAAAAACTTTTTTGTTTTCCATGATAGCATTTTTAAACTCAAGAATTATGAATATTTTATGCTTTTAAACAGTTTTACAAAATTTTGTAAAATCGGATGACTTTATCCTATATTGGGCATACAATCGATCGGTTAGAAAATCGGTCTTACTGAGAAAATCATTTTTGTTTTCTTCGATAACGTTCTTAAACTCAGCAATAAAGAAAATTGATTGCTTTCAAAAAGATTTGCAAAATTTGCTAAAAAAAACGAGAAGGCAAAGCTAACTTCAACTGTGCCGAAGTTTTAATAGACTTGAAAAACTTTACTCCAACAGATATTAAAAATTTTAAATCATTGATAATAAAAATTTGATACCATAAAAAAAAACTTTTCTTAGTAAAACACATTTTCCGACCGATCGGTCCTATAGCAGCTATATGATATAGTCATCCGATTTTAATAAATTTTTTCAAAAATTTGTAAAAGCATATAAAACTAATATCAACCAAGATTGGAGACGATACGATGGAAAACAAAAAAGTTTTCCTCACTAGAACTTGTTTTTTTGACCGACCGTTTCTATCGCAGCTATATGCTATAGTCATCCGATTTCGATAAATTTTTCCTGAATTGTGGGGAATCATATAAAACTAATATATACCACGTTTGGTGATGCTACGATGGAAAACAAAAAAGTTTTTCTTACTAGAACTAGTTTTTGCACCGACCGTTTATATGGCAGCTATATGCTATAGTCATCCGATTTTGATAATTTTTTTCAGAATTGTGTGAAAACAAATAAAACTAACATATACCAAGATTAGTGACGCTACGATGGAAAACAAAAAAGTTTTTCTAACTAGAACTAGTTCTTAGACCGATCGTTCCTATGGCAGCTATATGATATAGTCATCCGACCCGGCCGGTTCCGACATATTAGTTGCGTGCAGTAAAAAGAAGACTCTGTGCAAAATTTAAGCTCGATAGCTTTAAAACTGAGAGACTAGTTCGCGTAGAAACAGACAGACGGACAGACGGACGGACGGACAAGCGGAAATGAACTCAGCTCGTCGTCCTGATCAAGAATATATATAGTTTATGGGGTCGGAAATGAATATTTCTATGCGTTACAAACTTCTGGGCAAAATTAATATACACTTTTCAAGTGTATAAAAATCGAAAGGAATAACTATTTTGATTTGGATGGTAGCGTGCTCAAATTTTGAAGTCAACAACCATATTCTTAATGATTTTGAATTTATAAATATAAATATATATTCTATGGGTTAAATCAGTTGGAGCGAGTTTATAACTTCGGCACAGTCTAAATAAGTTTTCTATTTCGTTTATAGTTATTTTGTTTATCTACAAACATCTGCCCCATTTTAAAATACCCTCTCCAAGTGCATAAAAAGTATAAAAAGAAACTCGAGTTAATTTTCTATTTCCAGTTCAAACATTCTTTCAAAATTGTCACATTTCAAGGTCCACTGGTTTCCCCTGTCTCTCTCTCTCTCTTTCTCTCTCATGTAAAGCTCATTAATAGTCTCTCCCGGAATTTGGGTCATAAATTTTATTTCATTGTACCGTCACCTAAGCTCTCACTTCTTCCACCCGACCGGCGCGCCTACTACAATACATTAATTCAAAGTTCCGTTTCGACAATTACTTGTAAATAGCATTTTTTGTGGTAATGTGTGTTATGTGGTGTATTGTGTGTTGTGTGTGTGTGTGGGGGCATAAATCACTTTTTCTGTGTTTTTGTTGTTTTTCGTTTTTAATTGATTTTACACCTTTGCATAGAAAATTATGAAAGCACAGCTTAAGCCAGCTGCTGTGTCCACGTGACTGTTGTCACACACAGCTCGAGACCGAGAAACGGAGAAAAATTAAGCTGGCACACGTGACTTTTATAAGGGGTCTAGACACGAACGGGTGGAGTGTGGGAAACGCGTTAAACACTTTTCATATATTTAACACACTTTCGTTGAGGAAGGCAGTGCGAGCGATTAAATATTGACTGTCTGGCGAGATGGATTGGTTGAAATGTAAATGAAAATAAAACTACAAAATTTCGATAACTGCTTATTTAAAGTTTTTAGATAAATTAGCCTAGAAAAAAGGTTGGGAATTACTATATTAGAGTAAATTCTAAATGCAGTTATAAATCAGTTATAAGCAGAAAATTTGAAGACTTTCTTAAAATTTCCATTATATCATATAAATAGTTTGAAGACCTTGAAAAATCCCAATTTAGGATCGGAGAAACATTTGTAAGATTCCAAAAGAATATTATTTTGGGTAATATTAATTTTTTAAATAACTTTTGTAAAATTAAGCAATATCGCCTTTTTCTAAAGCTCGGAATAAATTTGCTTTATTGCATTTTAATTTTTATATTTTATATTTATACACTTGAAAAGTGTATATTAATTTTGCCCAGAAGTTTGTAACGCATAGAAATATTCATTTCCGACCCCATAAACTATATATATTCTTGATCAGGACGACGAGCCGAGTTCATTTCCACTTGTCCGTCCGTCCGTCCGTCTGTCTGTCTGTCCGTCTGTCTGTCTGTCCGTCTGTCTGTCCGTCTGTCTGTTTCTACGCGCACTAGTCTCTCAGTTTTAAAGCTATCGAGCTGAAATTTTGCACAGAGTCTTCTTTTTACTGCACGCAACTAATATGTCGGAACCGACCGGATCGGATGACTATATCTTATAGCTGCCATAGGAACGATCGTTCCGAAAATAAGTCTTAGTAGGAAAAACTTTTTTATTTTCCATTGTAGCTTCACCAATCTTGGTACATATTAGTTTTAGATGATTTTACATATTTGTGGAAAAATTTATCAAAATCGGATTAATATAGCATATAGCTGCCATATAAACGGTCGGTCAAGAAACTAGTTTTAGTGGGAAAAACTTTTTTATTTTCCATCGTAGCGACACCAATCTTGGTATATATTAGTTTTATATGCGTCAACACAATTCTGGAAAATTTTATCAAAATCGGATAACTATAGCATATAGCTGCCATAGGACCGATCGGTCGGAAAATGTGGTTTACTAAGAAAAGTTTTTTTTATGGTATCAAATCTTTCTTATCAATGATTTAAAATTTTTTAATTTTTTTATATCTATATCCTTTATATATTTTACCGGTTAAATCAGTTGGAGTAAACGTTTTCAAGTGTATTAAAACTTCGGCACAGTCGAAGTTAGCTTTGCCTTCTCGTTTTTTACTAAGTTCGTGCAAATGTATGTTACAAACAGAAGGAAGCATTTCCGACCACATAAAGTATATATATTCTTGATCAGCATCAATAGCCGAGTCGATTTAGACATGTCCGTCTGTCCGTCTGTATGAACACCTAGATCTCTGAGACTATAAGAGCTAGAGCTACCATTTTCCAGTGCAGATTAAGTTTGTTTAAAATTTTTGACACGCCCATTATTACTTATCGATCCGCCATACATCATTTCCCGATCAGATGAACTATAGTAGAGTTGCCACCCCCGCAATTTCGAAATCCATCATATCTAACACAATTTTAAAGATAGATTGTTCGAACCTTCTAGACATATATTTTAATCATTATTACTTAGCGATCCGCCATACATAATTTCCCGATCAGATGAACTATAGTAGACTGGCGACCCCCGCAATTTGGAAAAAACCTCATATCTAACACAATTTCAAAGATAGATTTTTCAAATCTTCAAGATCTTCATCATTACTTATCGATCCGCCATACATCATTCCCGATTAGATAAATATTAGTCGAGTTCTAAGCAAATCAAATAATTACGCTGAGCATTTTGTGATTTAATAATATATACTTAAATAAACCTTTCCCTGAGTAACGGGTATATCGAAGTCGAGCAGGGCCGACTTTAGCTTAAGCTCTCGTTCTTTTTTAAATTAAACCATTATTTTTAATTCGAGTTCTTGTAGTATTTCGGGAATAGGAATTGCGCTGTTATAAGTGTCTAATATTTAATGGGGACCACTTTAAAGCGAATAAAAAATTTTACAAATAAATGAAATTTCCCGTTAGTTTTGGAACACATCTTGTTGTATTTCAGTTCAAATTTATGAGTGTTTTTGTTTTTCTAGAAATTCGCAGAATTTTCTTATTTGTTTTGAAACTTAATTTAATATTTTGAAATTTTTGCCCCAAATTGCCTCCATTATTGACCCAGTTAATGCTTCAGCGATAATGGCAAAAAAAATATGAACAACATTTCGCTGCTAAGAAGGCCAGACAACATTTTTTTTTTGTCCACCTACGAAGCCTTGTTCTGTCATCTGTAACCCCAAAAAGTCCGTGTCCGTGTCTGTGACTGTGTGTTTCAACTTTTTGGCTAGCGAAAAACATCGAAATCCACTTTAGACGCCAAAAACGGCCTTGAACCATTTTTGGCAATTAAATTGCGACAGACGAGAACCAAGAAACAGACGACGACAAATGACGGCGCCACCTCAAAATGCACCACACAAAACGCACACAACATTTGCAACAAATTAAAGAAAGAAAAAACAAAAATATGAGAGCAAAAAATTTCATCAAAAATTTGCTTGGGTGTGTCGCATTGTAAGACATTGCAATAAATATAAAACATTTGTTTTGTTGTTAAATACATTTGCCAAATGGAATAAAATGGAAAATTATAATTGTTTTTGTGCTCCAGTTGCCATCTTCGAAATTTCAATTATTGGCGACAAGTAGGAAAAACTTATGCCAGCAGCAATAAATTATGGCAATTAGGTAAAGGTTAAGGCGGACTAAAGCTGAATGTGTGTACCTTGGAGTGTTGAAAGTCTGCTGCTTACATCTTGCTACTCATCCACCACCTTGGCACACATTTTAGACGTAATTGTAGCAATTTAGACACGGCCTCCACTTCCTCCTCCACCTTCTCTCCACCACCACTTAGTTGAACCTTATTGTTTCTTCACACCAAAAGTGGGCGTGGCAGACATACTCTATCTTCCATTATCGCCTTTTGGGCTGGCGGGCCGAGGGCTTACCCCAGACATACGCATAAAATTTTAATGAGATTGTTAGCGGCATAAAATATACTATAGCCAAAAACAGGGGCGGAGGGAATGTACCTTAGGAAAGGAATGGAATATGAAATAGTGTCAATGGTATTGTTATATATACTTAACTTTCGACCACTGTGAGTTAATAAAATTATAGACTTACATTACATATTGATTTTAAGTATAAGTTTCGCTGCTAACTCTCTCCCAAATGATTCATCATATCTGAGTATCCATTGTGTCTTGAAAATAATATGAATATTATTTTCATTTTATATGAACAAAACACTGTTTATGGATTTCTTTTATTTTCTGTTCCCAACGTAATTGACACTGTTTTTAAGCCTACGAAAAATAGGACTTTGAACTGTTCTTTAGATTGGCCATATCCTCATCACAAAAAGCTGAATTTTTCGGTCAAACCCGACATAGTGCAGTGCAGTACCAGCCAAAGTCTGTATATGACTGTAAACTTTTAAGTGTGGCTTCACACGATCTATGTGAAGTGCTGCCCATCGCCGCTGCGCAGATGCTACGTGTATTGTAATTGTGGGTTTGTGCAAATGTATGTAACAGCCTGCAGGAAGCATCTCCGACCCTATAAACTATATATATTATTGATCAGCATCAACAACCGAGTCGATATAGCGATGTCCTTCTGTCTGTTCGTATGAACGAAGAGATCTCAGAGATGGTAAGAGCTAGAGGTTTGAAGTGTATGGAACATATAATTGTTATACCTGCAGGCAGATCAAGTTTATTTTTAATTTTTGCCCCGCCCCTGCCTCCCCCGCAAATTAAAAACGTAATTAAACGTAATAACTCCCACAGTTTTAAAGATAGATAGTTTGAACATTCTAGACATATATAATACTACTCATTATCTACCGACCCGACATACATTGTTTTTCGGTCAGATGAACGATATGAGAGCTATAAATAAAAGAAAATTCAAAGCAACAACAACACCGCAGCGATTAGTAGAACTTACGAGAAAGAGAGAGCGTGAGAGTAAAAGCTATCTGGTAATTTCCCAATTGGACTTTGCTTGATGGCTGTATCTAATTGGACTGCGCCGCTCTCAGTTTCCCCCCTCCCTTCTTTCCAATAGATATTTGTATAAGGAGGCAAAGACCAAGTATGAGAGGAGCGATGCAATTGATCTCAGGCCATCTGGCCTGCGGTCAGAAATCACGCGTGATTCCCGCGTGATTAATATTGATACGTTTATGTTAATAGGAAATTCTATAAAAATTTTATAATTTTACGAGTTACTTGTTATCTTCGCTATAGTTCATCTGATCGTTTCCATACCTGGTGGTATCCGAATACCTACAAAATTGTTGGTGATATGCATAATTTTTTTACATTTCGGAAGAAACAAGATGCAAGGCAAAAATTAAAAATTAACTGTATCTGCCTACAAGTTTAAGGAGTCTATGCACTATACTTGTCGTGCTCTTACCTTATCTTTGAAATCTATTCGCTCATACGGACATACTGACATGGCTGCTGATGCTAATTAATAACATATGTACTTTATATGGTCATAGATCTTTTCTTCGGGCTGTTACATACATTTAAACAAACTCATTATACTTTTTGTACCTTTAGGACAGTACCTGAATGTAATACACCCCAGCGTTAATTTTTAATTTTATTAAAAAGTCCTTAAAGATTTGTATTTTGTTTCCTTAAAAAACTTTTTTTTTTTAAATAATTTTTTTAATATTCCATCAAAATTGACGAATGAAGTTCTAACATTTCCTTATAAAAACCGAATATAGTTGTAAAAGATGTGGTCGGGGAAAGAAAATTTTATCCAGACCTGTCTGTCCCTAATTATAAATTGTCTGTCCCGTCCCGCCTGTCCTGAGAATTTCAAAATTATCCCGCACGTCCGAAATCTCGAAAATGTTGAATTCCCAACAAAACATTTTATTAAGCCGAGTACTCAGATGAGTTAAAAATTTACTTTGGCGCCATACTTCATATTAATCAGAACGCTGTTTAAAAGCATATCAGTTTTCAAAAATGTTTAAAAGTATTTCTATTCATTTAAAGCATACGGTACATATATATGAGAAAACACAGAGAAAACAATTAATATGAAATGGCAGTCATTTCTACGTTTTTTCATATCAATTTCACTCCGATAAGACGAAGATTAACTTGATATGTTAAAAATATCAATATGATATGTTTTTTTATAAAAAAAAAATCAACTTGTCAAGATGACAACGAAACTTGCACAATTGGAACACGAATGTAGAATGTGGCCAATTAATAAATTTATTTTCATCGTAACTAATCAAAATTTTTTGAATCCGAATGAAACCATTTATTTGTTTCGGTTACAATTAATTTAACCGGTTACAAATTTAAAAGGGTTCATTGCGGTTAACGGTTACGGTTTGAATCTCTCATCAAAGGATTAATAACTTTAAATAAAATTGTAAGGGCAGATTTCTCATTTCCTCTTTTTGTCACATAAACAAACAAATAACAAAGTAAAAATGTGAAATCGTTCCTAAATGTAAAAAAAAAATTCCAGACCAGCGCGAATTCCGAATTCTTTTCGTTCAGCGCTCATCTTTATGTAGTAGTACCACAACTTATCTCGTTAAACCAATATCTTTCTTATGATTTGTTTTTCCATTTGGTCGCATGCTGTTATTATCATAAAATGCAAAACGAATGTGAGTACAAACTTAAGCTTGTCTATTTGTGTTTCGCTCTAATGTTGGCTTGGCGTTCCCAAGCAGTTATAGAAGTCCTGACATAAGAAGGCTGTTGCTAGAATCAAATTCTATTAAAGATAGAACCGGGAGGTTCTTTAAACAGCCTGTATAGTCGACCAGTCTCATTTGTGGAGTTGTGTGTGCCTTGTTTTAAATTAAAAAATAACTTATAAAGTTTGGTATATTATATAGGTAGTTAAAAAGGAACATAGTAAACATTTAAAAAAGTTTCTTGTGTCAAAAAAGTAACCAATTTTAAAACATGCCCTAAAATAACCCAATAAAGATCAAAAGCCAGAAATGTTCCACAAATATAACCAAATCTTTTCCAAAATCTTCTCAAAATTATACCAATTTGTTCTCCAATTTAAATCAAATTGTTTTTTACATGAAATTTAAGCCCCATATATCCCCCCATAGCTACGTTACTGTTAACCGAGTCATAATACACATACACACAGCTTCACACCGCTACGACCAACTTCAGGGGTGACTAAACCGTGAGCAATCTTCTGCATATTGCACACTCACCAACACACAAACACTTCCACTCTGGATGCAAAATGCCAAAGACAAAGAATCAGGCTCAGGCAAAACTCGCAGCGACTATAATATTGCATTTGCACGACTCTCAACCGCATAATTTAAATGCAATTTTTAAATATGCCATAAAAATGGTTTTTATATATTACCATTAAATAAAAAATGAAGACTCCTCCCAACAGTCAAAACAAACGTTAACGTTAACGTTAACGTTAACGTTAAAGGCGCCAAATGTAATGGTCGATGAATGAAATTGAAGTTGCGTTTTTAGTGCTCTTAATTAGAGGCATGGCTGGCAGCGTTGGCAACTGTGTGGTAGGAAAAGCCAGATTTAGCTTATTTGATAAAAGATTTACAACCCAGCGAAACTCGTATGGGCCATATGTTAAGCCAAAAGAGGTCGTTTATGAAACGGTTTATATTACTCAATGGAGTGTTTTCAGGTCGTATAAATAATAATAGTCGTAAGATGAAATGGTTTGGCGGCTGATGACGAAGCTGTGATGAGGCTGAGGATGAGGATGGTTATGTTCATGAGGTGTAATACCCAGGAAGGAAAGGCAAAAACAGATGGGGTGTGTGTGAAAATACATCGATATAATCGAAAACTTAGAACAAAGTTGGTTTTGCCCGATACCGTAACATATGCTATGCGGAAGTATCGATATATCCAAGTATCGTAACTTGAAATCCTTAAAAATATTCCTATGTCATCATATATCCATTCCGCAATATCTATAACAACAGACTGATTGCTTTTGCCTCAATGGAATTTCCATTTTGTAACAGAGCTCCCTCCCTTCAAGTTTTCATAAATTCGAAATTGAAAGTTTTTCAACCGACGAAAATTCTCATAAAAATTGTTCACCCAAAACCGCAGAAAAATACAAACCAAAAACAAAAAAAAGAAAAGTATTTCGAGAGCACCCTTGAAGCAACAAACGTACCGACAAATGGACAGCTTGGACATATGACCGCCCAGTTTGTATGAACGGGCGGCATTTCAATCAATTGGCGGCAACAGCTGCCGCTGGCTACCCTCCCCCTCTTTTCCACACACCGACCCCAAAAACCCCACCAGGTTGCATTCGCTGCCCACATTTTGTGGCGACTGCCGTGTGGATCTGTCGAGAGAAACTCATAAAAAGCTCCCACGTTTGTGACGCGACTGTTGTCGTAACTTTTGCCCGCCCGAAACCCACTCTTGTGCCCCGCCAGGCGTCAATGCTGCTGCTGCTGCGGTGTGGTGTTCGCTGCTGCATTGCCGTTGGCGCCTCCGCAGCAACAACAGCAAACATATCATGCCCCGCCTCTTAGTGCGCCTTTGATGCATTGTACGGTAGAGATGGGGCTGAGGGGAAAAAGCACGCCACGACCATGAATTGGAAAACATTCGAACAGAAAAGGCATTAAGGTCATTACACCTATCCGGAGTTTAATTAATTTTTAGAAACTAAAAAAAAAAAAACACTTTTCCCTTGATAGTGAATCTGAGCGGGACCATTGATCATGATTTGTCGTTCAAGGTTTTCATTTTCTTTTGCTTTTTCTAAAGATTTCTTAGGTTTTTTTATTTTTGAATTACAATTAATAAGATAATTTTTGTGTTATTTAAAAATAATAAAATATAGCTTGAAGTTGAAACTTAAAACTTGCAATGAGTACACCTCATAAGGAGTATGTTTGAGGATAAGATACAGGGTAAGTTCAAATATTAAAATGGTGTCATATTCACCATGGTGACTTTGGATCAAAAGGCTAGAACAGACCGTTCGCATACTGTTTATAAAGGTTATTTTTTGGCTTTGTATGTAAAACTATATTAAGGCACGTTCAAGCCAATGCAATTTATACATTAAAAGGGCAAAGCACTTTGAGGAATAAGTTTCACATCAACGTTGGCTTCCTTTCAAATTTCTTTAAGAGTTAATGGAAGCGCAGAGAGTAAAATGAACAAATAGTATCATCCAAATTTACTGTGACTTTTGCTCGCCTTCTAAACGGATTCCTTTCAAAATGTTTAAATCTCATGTTGAATGAGCAGAAAAGGCATAAGCAAGGTCTTATCAGGAACCTACTCAAAGAAATATAGGACGTTTCAAAATCATGACAAATTGTTCATGGTTTTGTTACTTTTCATAAAATATGAACAAAACTTAACTAAGAGGCATCTTCGACGCGTGGCAACAGGCGTGTGCGATGGTGCATTGCGCTGGGATGCATTTCCATTCGTGATCAGTGAAATAATTTCCAGGGAAACCATTAAAAGTTTTGTTTGAATATTTTTCCCTAAAGAAATAAATAAACCCAAACAGGTGGTGCTACTTGAAGAGTAATGCAAAGTCCGATATAATGTCCGATAATTATGAATAATATCCATTCCCAATCCAGCGAAATGTGTCTATCGAGTATCCACCAGTGTTTTCAGCAAATTTGGAGAAAGTTCTTCCCATACCTTAATTACACTCTGATAGTTTTTTTCAATAAATCAAAAACACATGACCAACTTGAACGGGTTTCCACTAATTCGGGCCTTAGGAATCGAACTGCATCATTACTTTTTTCAGTTATCACGATGGCTTCATACATATTTTTTAAAGTTTTTTACAGAGTTCCTTTTTTTTTGAAATTCCAAAAAAAATATATGTTATTCTTGTGAAAACTAAATAAATAGATTTAAATGTTCTCTAATTTAATACGTTAAGAGTTTTTCGATATCAATGCGCATTTTAAAGTTATAAATATAAAAGCTAAAAAAAATTGCAAATTTATAATATTTTAATAATTTGTATTACCAAAATGACATAAAATTAGGCAGTATATTTTTATTGCTTAAGAACAAAACGGAAAACATTAAATGATTTTATTGTGACTTTATTTAATTTTTGGAATTTCAAAATAATTTGTTGTAATAAATTTTGTATAATAAAGGACAAATTTTTGTTCTGTTTAGTCTATCAGGCCTGTTCCGATTCCGGTTTTCATTTTCGACAAAATTTGTCGAATTCGATTATGGTACTTGAGTTGTAATGTAAAATTGAAGGAGTGAATCAACTTGATGCATTTGAACATAAGTTTGTCGCATTAAGGGGGTCTTCTACCTCTGAACAGGGTTTTATGGGTGTTTTTTGTTTTTTAATTCTGGAGAGAAAACCATAAGAGCTTTTTCAATTGGATTTTTTGTTTTCAGGTATTTATTAATTAAATAATAAAATAAAAAAAATATTTAGCAATTCGAGGACTGTTCAACAAGTTATCGGCCTGCCAATTAAGGTATAAAAAAAAAGGAGTAGAGGTGGTGGCCATGATTCCGGGACTCCAGGTAATCGGAAATTAAATCGCTTAATAAGGATATGATCAGAATTTATGTAATTCTGGCCCTTACCTCAATCATATTTTTCAATATTTTTTCGAAAAATTGTCAACAATTTTATAAAAATTATTCGAATTTTTAAGTTAATAGAAAAGTGATTATGTACAACATTCGAATTCACTTTAGTGAAAACCGGATCAGGCCATATTGTAGTAATTTGATTGCTTAATGAACATTTTGGATAAATGTATATAAATTTATATACCGTAAATGTTTTTTCGCTCCAGCGTAACGAAAAAGACCGAAAAATGCATACAATTCGAATTTGTTTTTGATTTGACAATCGGCCCTGTTTCGAGTTCTGAGAAGAGAACAAGTTTAAGGAAACTCGGAATTTTTTCAGTAGTTGAAAACGATTCCTTAATTCCCAGTGGATTACATCGAGAGAAAATTACGACGTGATCTGGAAACTACAGATTTGCTTGTCACCTACATATTAATATATAAAACTTGGATTCAAATGCAAACGCTTACTCGGAAATCGAGTCAGAAATCGGAACAGGGCCGATTACTACATTTGCAGCCATCACTCGTTTTCTATTCGAAGACCTTAAAATTTCCTTAATTTTTAAATACCTCAAAGTAGATTTTAGTATGTCCAATTTTTTCTGTAGCCGCTGGCATTGATCAACCAGATTGTATTAACTACTTGTACCGGGGTACAATTGTACCACGAAGCGTACTTTGATCATTGTAATCTACTTGTTGCAAACACAAAGAATTAACAAATATTGATTCTAAATCAAATAATGTTTAAATAATTTTAAATATTGCGTGGAAAGTATTTTGGGGTACAAATGTACCCCAAGGGCAGTTGAAGAGTTAAAAGGTTTAACAACACCTTAATGAACATAGGGATATAAGTACGAATTCCAACAATAAATTGTACTTTTAAGTATTGAAAATACCGTTCCAACTCGCTCCATCAATTTGTTAAACAAATTTGGAATATTTTTTCATCTTCTACGACAAGTCAATCAGTTTTTTTTCTACCTCTTCTAGAATAGAATTAATTGGGACAAACTTGAAAAACAAAAATTAAGTTCTTAAACTAATCCTTAGGTAAAACGTTGCGTTAGAAAAAACCTTAAGAAAGCGAAAGCTAAATTTGGACTTCCGAAGTTTATATACCATTGTAGGTAGGTTTACTAGATGGGATGCATCGGTATGAAAAATCTTCTCATGCGTGGACTTTAAGTTTGCCCCAATGACCTCCAAGTCACTTTTATGGCGCTTAATTCATAAATGGCCATAAAACGCTCTCAAATTCGTGCTCATTCGGTTCAGTGGCCAACAGAGCTTTAAAACCACCGGTTCGGCTTAAATCGCTCAAGTATTTTAATTTGATACTTGTTCAGCGCTTCTTTAGCGAAAGTCAAAATTACCTGTCTATATTATTGGATAAGCTTGAATGTTAAATTTTAAGTACGTATATTTAGAAAATCATACAACATTTGCATAATTTATTCACTCGTGAGTGTTTTTTTTTTACCATCTCCAATTGAATGCCTCGCGAATCAACATCAACGGAGCCTCGATGTGGCTTGCCTCGATTTTCGTTGTTGTGTACAAAATAATTTTTCGGTCTCTTGGCTGCTGTGAAAGGCCGACAGGCTGATGTTGCTGCTGCAGCTACCCATATAACCATATAGCCCATGTTTGATGCTGCCCGCCCAAACGCAATTGTCGCCTTCATCCATCCAACGAATCGTTGGTAGTTTTAATTGCTGTCGGTGCCAACGCAGACGCCAACGTCATCATCATCATCATTGAATCGACTCGACTCGACTTGACTACGTGCATTTGCTGAGTGGGCACTTGGCCAGGTCCCAGGTCGGTTGGAGGAGAGATTAACGCCCGTTTCCGGTAGTTAAGCATTTTCGGTCAAATGAGGCAAACGAATCTCTCACTCTCTCTCTCTCTAAATGGAGTTGGGTAGCTCGAGTGGGTGGAGTGGGCCTATCTGTGTGCGTGTGTGCTCTCGATTCACGCTATGGGAAAAACGTGTGGAAATCGGGGAAATTTTCAGTTGGCCCCGCTGGTGAGAGTAGTTTACTTTAATGGCACAATCATCATCGATAAAGATGAGTACAACGAGAATGGGAATCGAGTTTGGTTTAACGACAGGTGAAATTGTGGGCAAGACATATCAGTTCTATGTTGATCACATAATGATTAATTGTTTCGCTCGGCCAATTCCTTAACCCATAATTCAATATTCTTAACTTAATTATCATACCAAAACACGAATATGCTTTACGTAGTTAAATTCCAGTTCAAGTTCAAGTTTATTTACCTGGTTGGCTGGCCTGAACAACATATTTACGCCCAGACATGATCTAACATTTCATAATGGCCAAAGCAAAATGCAAATGTTGTAGAAAAAAAAACACAACACAATTTCCCTTCTAGAATTACACGTGTTGTTGGCAAATACAAAAAAAATCTACAATTAAAATTCAATTGTGGGGCTATTACACAATGCGCAAATACAATTTTCCAATAACTTTGTGTACTCGCATGTGAAAATGCATACGCTCAGCGGCCCCCTTTGGCCACCACTGACCCTATCACGTGGGGGCGGCGGACGGAGGGAACAACCCGTCGGCATATTGCGCAGCATCTTGAATTTCCGCCCTTTCTGCGATGCCACCCAATAAAGACAACAAAAACAACTACAGCAAAAAGAGGCAGTCATCCAAGGTAAGCACGAGATACAGATACGGGCTTCGAGATACTAGTGATACAGTAAAGGTTCGCTAATTAGAAATACGTCTCTAAAATAATATATTAAAGATAACATACAAACACAATACATAGAAGTCTACACGAATTTAAAATCATTCCTTTATAAGGACTACGTGGGTTGCTATTTAAGTTTCTGGCCTAGGTCACTTCTAGCCATTTTAGGACCAATTGGCCTTTTCCCAAAAAAAGTTTCGAATTTTATCGATAAAAGCTCCATACAACTCTTTTATTTGTGACCACGTTTGATATCGATTAACGATTAATCAAAAACTTACCTCGGCAGAAAAATGGAATTAACTCGTGAAATTTTCCTGCAATTGTTTTTCACAACTTTCGACGTGTATTATCCCAACAAGAGTGCAACGATGAACTTAAATTTTTGTATGGCGATGAAGCACCATCCTATAGCACTGTGAAAAATTGGTGTAATAAATTCAATCGCTGACGAAGACGAAGGTCGTCCAAAAACAGCCGTTGTGCCAGAAAACATTGAAGCCGTGCGTGAACTGCTAATGCAAGATCGTCATGTGACACAACGTGAGATAGAAAAGTGCTGTAACGTGCTTACTAGAGCCCTGCATGAGTGGAGTCACTTCATATTTCTAGTGACTCCAAACAGATCAAGCTCCAAACAGATCAAACTCCAAACAGATCAAGATCCAAACAGATCAAGCTCTAAACAGATCAAACTCAAGTGGTTCCTTAGATCAAATCAAGTCAGAAAATTATTCAATTTAAAAAAAACTGTAACCTATTATTAGTTTTCATCATAACACACACAAATATAGCTATAGATATTTTATTAATATATGAAGTTATTGTTTAAAAAACAAAATTTTTTGTATCATATCATCTTTGGATGTTATTCCAGACCTTTTTTCGGATATGAGGTTTTCGGCTCGAGAAAAGGCCCTCTCTGAAAAGGCACTGCTCTCAGGTGTGGCCAAAATTTTACAGCTTGCTTTATAAAGAAGAGGAAATTGGTCCTTATTGGTTTCCCACTATTTAAGCGGATCAATTTGATTACTTCTGATTAGGGTGATTTCATTCTTCACCTTTTTAAACAATTCAACATATACTTGGTCCACATTTCTTGATAAAGTGGTGGGATGCGGAATTGTAGTTCTTGCCTTTAAATTTGAACCAAACTTGGCACCAAGCTGTATCATAGCATCAGCAAACTTCTCTAGTCCCGAATCTGTAATAATTTGAAATGGTCGAATATTTCCCAGACTTTGCTTCTAACGCGCTTATTGCAAAAGCTGAACTCCCCACAAAGAAGCTTGCTTTTTATATCTTCCGGGTTTGTCACTGCAGACTCGGCGGAATTCGATGAAAACTATTTCAGTATAAATATATTACATTTTTCAAATTAATCAATATATGTATCTACATACGTGTGCCAATTTTTGTTTGACAAACTTCTGGTTAATTTTAATCCACCATTTAAGATAACTTACAGATTGGTTTAAGTCCAGTGCACTATCAGATTCTAAATTGAGCTCCATTTTTTTATTTTCAGCTAATAAATTGTAACGACTTTCTATCGACTGAGCCTTACACAAATACAAGTTCAGAAATGTTTGACATTTTGGCTCTGAGCTATTTAATCTATTTGTTTTCGACATTGAACCCTATGATCTATTTGAGTTGAGTATGATTAATCTAGATTCTATGCTTACATGAGCTGATCTGAGCAGAATTTTTTTAAACAGATCACATAGATCATGCCTCATGTCATGAGCTGTGATTCAATGAATCGATGATTTAGAGACCTTTGACTACAAACTCATAGATAGTACAAATCAATACGAAAGTCAAGGGGAACTTTGATTCAACTCATGCAGGGCTCTAGTGCTTACCGAGTCCCCAATTGCTTTACTTGTTTTTATTTAAATTTGACATATTTTGTATTAATACTTGGAAAAGGTTTGAAATTAGAGATGGACGCGGCAAAGAATATTTGATCCCCACCAACGTCTATTCCATCCCCTCCCAATCCGAAACACAAATTTCAAATTCAATATCGTCCCGATGCAGAGTTTAAATTTAACCCTTCACTTTCCGATATTTCAGTCCGACGCTTCATATAAAATAGCTACTGTGTTGGCAGAAAAGATATGACTATTCTAACTATAACCATTAGTTTGATTTTGAAATGAACCGAACCGAACATAACCGTTATAAATTGATTTGCTCGACTATTGTTCATCTGATCGAAAAATTATGTATTGTGGATCTATAAATCTCTAGAAGGTCCAAACAATCTAACTTTAAAATTTTGAAAGATATGAGGTTTTTATACTCTGTACCGAAGGTACACAGAGTATATTGGGTTTGTGCAAATGTATGTAACAGCCAGAAGGAGGCATCTCCGACCCTATAAAGTATATATATTCTTGATCAGCATCAACAGCCGAGTCGATATAGCCATGTCCGTCTGTCCGTCTGTCTGTCCGTCTGTCCGTATGAACGAAGAGATCTCAGAGATGGTAAGAGATAGAGGTTTGAGGTGTATGGAACATATATTTCTTATACTTGCAGGCAGATCAAGTTTAGTTTTAATTTTTGCCACGCCCCCTGCCTCCCCCGCAAATTAAAAAAAAACGAAATAACTCCCACAATTTTCAAGATAGATAGTTCGAACATTCTAGACATATATTCTACTACTTATTTTGAATCGACCCGCCATACATCGTTTTTCGATCAGATGAACGATATTAGAGCTATACGTAAAAGAAAATAAAAACCAACGACAACAACAACACCACCACACAACTTACGAGAAAGAGAAAGCGAGAAGGCAATAGCTAACTGGTAATTTCCCAATTGGACCTTGCTATGAGAGAAGCGATGTAATTGAGATGGCATGCGATCAGAAATCACGCGTGATTCCCGCGTAACTAATATAGATACGTTCATGTTAATACGAAATTATATACAAATTTTATAATTTTACGAGTTATGTACTAGGGTAATTCTACTCATCATTACTTATCGAGCCCCCATACATCGTTTTTCAACCAGATGAACGGTAGTCGAAAGAGTTGCCACCCCCAGATTTTGAAAAAAAACTCACACTTTAAAGTTATCAGTTACATACAAAAAGGTACAGAGTATATTACAGTCGGGCTTGACCGACTTTCTTACTTGTTTTAAATTGAGGGGGATTTTTGCAGGGGACATGGCAAAATCCAAAATCAACCTGATCTGCCTGCAAGTATAATCGTCCTACTGATCAAGAATATATATGGTTTATGGGATTGGAAAAAGTGTTGGTTAAAGATTGTTCCTTTCACGGAACATGTTCAGTTGTTCTTTTTATACTCTGTACCGTCTGTCCGTATGAACGAAGAGATCTCAGAGATAGTAAGAGATAGAGGTTTGAGGTGTATGGAACATATATTTCTTATACTTGCAGGCAGATCAAGTTTAGTTTTGATTTTTGCCACGCCCCCTGCCTCCCCTGCAAATTGAAAAAAAACTTAATATCTTCCACAATTTTGGAGTTAGGTTGTTCGAACCTTCTAGACATATATTCTACACGCCATTTCTTATCAAGCCCTCATACATCGTTTTCCGATCAGATGAACAATAGTGGCGCTATATGTAAAAGAAAACTTAATGCAACGACAACAACAACACCGCAGCCACTTACGAGAAAGAGAGAGCGAGAGGGCAATAGCTTACTGGTAATTTCCCAATTGGAATTGGCTTGACGGCATTAGCTATCTGGACTGCGCCGCTTTCAGTTTCCCCCCTCCCTTCTTTCTAATAGATATTTGTGTAAGTAGGCAAAGACCAAGTATGATAGGAGCGATGCAATTGAGATGGCCTGCTGTCAGAAATCACGCGTGATTCCCGCGTGACTAATATAAATATGTTTATGTTAATAGGAAATTATATACAAATTTTATAATTTTACGAGTTATGTACTAGGGTAATTCTACTCATCATTACTTATCGAGCCCGTACATCGTTTTTCAACCAGATGAACGATAGTCGAAAGAGTTGCCACCCCCAGATCACACTTTAAAGTTATCAGTTACATACAAACAGGTAAAGAGTATATTACAGTCGGGCTTGACCGACTTCTTACTTGTTTTTTAAGTGCTCTTGTAACGGACTCTTGTTCCAAAAATCTTGTTTCGAGAATTGTTGTTCCGTTTCTCTGCAGCCTGAAATTGCTTTTGATGTGGCGGCTAAGGTTGCTTTGTGAGTTGCAACACGGAACAAGAGTCTCGGAAAAAGAGTATCAGAACAAGAGTCACGGAACAAGAGTCTCGAATCAATAGTCACGAAACAAGTGTCTTGGAACAAAAGTCTCGGAACAAAAAAAGAACAATTGAAGCGAAACATTTTCACTTGTTCCATTTAGTGAACAACTCCTTTTTGTTCACTCACTTCAAAACAACCCAACTTTAGTTGGAAAAAAAAGAATAAAAGGGTTTAAAGGAAGTACCAAAAATAATCAATCTGTAAAGCAGGGTTGCCCATAGAACGCTTACGACAGAGCAAGACCAATACATATAAGGAAAAAAAAGAACAACAACCACATGAAAGAGATAGAGAGAGACCGGTTATTGTCGGGTGCTGTGTGTGTGTGCTCGTCTGTGTGTCTATAGCTGCGCGCATTGCAACAACAATTGAGTAGTTAGAGCAGAGGCTTTGTTCACCCCAGCAATAAAGTATAATTTGTGAGAATATCAATTCAAAAAGTAGTAGAAAAGTGATCAGCTGTGAAATTAGAAAGTAGATTGGATGAATTTCTAAGATTCTTGCGATCTATATAAAGGGTGATTTTTTAAGAGATCTAGGAAAGTTTTAAAAAAAAACACCTACAATTCAGAAAAATGCATGAATTCTTTATTTGAATCGATAGTACGGTCCATATAATTTATTTTTTGAATATTATTTCATGCAAATGTTGACCGTGACTGCGCCTCAAATAGTCCATCCGCTTAGTCCAATTTTGGCATACTCTTTCCAACATTTCGGCCGGTATCTCACGAAGAAATGCTTCAATGTTGTCTTCCAATTGTCTGTATAGACATGAGCTTTAACATAGCCCCACAAAAAGGCGTTAAATCGCACGATCTAGGCGGGCAATTGACCGGTCCCGAACGTGAAATAAAATGTTCACCGAACTCGCCTCTCAATAAGTCCATTGTTGCGCATGCTGTGTGGCATGTGGCACCGTCTTGTTGAAACCACATGTCATGCAAGTCAGGCTCTTGCATTTTGGACAAAAAAAAGTTGGATATTATCTCACAGTAGCGCTCACCATTCACAGTTACGTTGCGATTCGCATCATCTTTGAAGAAGAACGGTCCAATGATGCCACCAGCCCATAAACCGCACCAAACTGTGACTTTTTCTGGATGCATTGGTAGCTCTTGCAATACTTCTGGCTGATATTCACTCCAAAATCGACAATTCTGCTTATTTTCGTACCCATTGAGCCGAAAATGAACTTCGTCGCTGAACACAATTTTTCGGTAAAAAAGTGGATCTTGGGCCAACTTTCCAAGAGCCCATTCTCCAAAAATTCTACGTTGCGGTAGGTCGTTCGGCTTCAATTCTCGCACCAAATTTAGTCACAATAGCCCGAATAGCCGCTTCAGTGGGTCGATAAAACTGACCATAAAATGGAAGAAGCGCGCGATGGACTTTCTTAACAGAGCACAGAGCAGAGAACAGAGCATTTTAATAAAAAAAATCAATAATTTGCAAGCGTTTTTCGTTTGTAAGACGATTCGTGGTTAAATTATAGACCAAACTAAAGAGGTTGACAGTAAAACAAAACAATTCGTGCGTGAGCTGTTTAACACTGGCGTGTTGTCAAAAAGATAATATTGGGTAGGAACAATTTATAGAGCTTGAGTATATTTGTTCATTTAGCTTATGAATTTGAACAGTTACAATTTCCATTCATATTTAAACAACAGGGTTGTCATTATTTCGCAGATCAAGCAATTAAAATAAAATAAAAAAATCCATTATATGTATATTTTTTAATGTATATCAAATGAACACTTTTTGCATTTGATTAGAAACCAAAAAAATAGTTGTAAGCTAACATTTATTTTAATTATATTTGAAAGACAATCCTTTCGTGGCAGTAACAACGCAATGTTTACCAGTCATCAGATCTAAAAAATAAAATCTCCGACATTTCAGGAACACTGACATCGGGACTGATTGATTTTAAAAACAGGTGACCCTAAAATCTCTAGAGATTTCTTAAACATATCGGAAAATTGCAGAATCATTCATGTTTCAAATTAAATTGTTTCAGTGTTTTCAAAAATCAAAAGTTTTTCTCTTTATCTTTGATATATATACTTTGGAATTTTTGTTGAACTAAACACTGAGCATAAAATTTTTTATATATTTATTATTTGTTTTAATAAATTTAACTTGCTAAAAATGCTATAAATTAAAAATGTTTTCTTTATGAACATCCACTGTACATTTATCTAGTCTTTGCGTACATTTCAGTGCCTTTGCATTGAAGCACATTTGTATCTGCAATTGCGCCATTTGGCGAAAAATTATTCCGCAGCAAAAGCAAATAAAACTAAAAGGCGCGAAGTTTCGTATCGCAATCTTGTGAAATTCTCAATTCCCAGCGAATTTTCTGGGCGCCTTAAAAACTAAACCAGACTAGACAACCCAACCAGGCCGTAAGTGGAGACGGAAGAAACGTCCCTTTGTCTGCCCTGCTCCCGTCTCAGTCTGCTGCTGCTGCTGCTGCTCATCATCAATTTGTGTCTTTTTGTTTTGCTTCGACTTTCGCATTTGCAATTGCGTTGTTTGCATTTCTTGGTTCGTTCGCTATTGTTATTATTGTTGTTGTTGCATCATCAAGATGCCAACATGCAACATGCCCCAACATCAGCGCCCGCCCCCACACACCTTGCCCCTCTCTCGACTGATCTCGACAGACTATTTTTAGTATGCGCATCTATGCGATACATGTACATATTCCCCATGAACGGCAAGTCATGCTACGCTCGTGTGATTTATAAGGTCTTTGGCCCCCATCTCACCTCACCGTCTCTTTCGTAGTTTTGTTTTCATTTAGGTTGTATCTGTCTTTGTTTTGCTTGCCTTCTTCTTCTCGGACCGCGACTACGGCGTCATTGTAAAAAAAAGAGTCGTAATAACGCCGAAAGATAAACAGAGAATGCGAGAGGCCGAAACAAATAGATAATTATCATCTGGCCAAGAAGCTGAGGTCTTTTTTTTTTGTAGTTGCTGCGCCATTTCTGCGCACTGCTCAAAATTGTGAAACTCAATTGGGCTTGCCCCAGATTACTCCTTCTGATGACTGGTTGGAACCGATCTTTCCCACATGCACGTATTGCGACGCTATTCACGACGACTTTCATCATACGTATTCCATCTCGAACTGCGCACAACTGCACTTTTAATTACTGTCCAAATATTTTTGTTTTTGACAAACAATGTGCTACGTGTAATCAGACAACTGAAGAGGCACAGACCTCAGCATGATGGCGCCTCATTTGAGAGTTTTGATGGGTACACAGTCATATAAGAGATTGCATTAGTAAATACATCGTTTTTGTTTGTATGATGCTAGGAAATGAAGCTGGGTTGTACTCTGTTCATTTTATGTGATAATGAATGTGAGAAGTGACAAGAAATGTTCAAATTAGTCACTTGAGATATTCGGATTTTTAATGAATCAAAATAAATATATAGTCCGATAATGGTATATGAAAAGGCATCCTTCTATTCGGAATAAGGTTAGGCTCAAAAAGTACTTCGATCTTAAAGTTATGGAAAAATTCATGTTGATAAAAGTTATGACGGATCACAGCGGATTATGCCTATGGCTAGGTTCAGAATGATGCATTAGGCGAAATTCTGGTTTTTTAAATGGAGAATCCTTAAGTATCACTTCAGATCGTACTTTAGTTCCTCACAAAATCTACACAAATCATATAATAATGATGGGCAACACCGGCCACAGCCTTGATGGACAAACTTACATAGTTTGTATGGTCACACACTTAAAATTGATCAGTTATATTCAAACTATGGCAGGTACAGAGTATATTATAGTCGGGCTTGACCGACTTTCTTACTTGATTTCTTTCCGTTATTGATATAAATCATCTTTAATTTCGGAACAGAAGATTTTTTGGTAGGCTACCCCCCATTCAATTTCAAAATAACGCATAAAGGCATATTCTCAGAGGACATAACAATTATTTTCGTCACAATACTTCATATAAATAGAAACACATTTTTAGATCTTTGAAATCAGAATGCTTTTGAACAGCTGTCTTGTTTATATGAAGGATAGTGCCGAAAATAAAATGTATGTCGTCGAAGAATAGGCCTTAATGCGTATCGCGTAACGCATAACGCTCACACGGACATACCATACCATAACCAACCAAGGCATTTCAAATAAACTTATAGCCGTGTTCCACTGTTACATATATTTACATCCGAACGGATGTTGATGAGGATGGAGTTTTTTTAAACAGGGCCTCCTATGTTAAATGGATGCCCATCCATTCGGGCCGAGAAATTTAACATTAAGTGCTCTATGTTAACATAAAGTATCGATTTATTAAAATTTAAACAAAGCAATCATCCAATTTTTAACATCACATTAAAGTTAACATAAACTGTTAACATTGATGGAATTTTATGCAGTGGAACACCAAAATTTGTTGATGTACATATGTACAGGGTTGTCCATATTCGACGGACCCATCTGGCAACGCCATTACTTTTGACAGAGATGTCAGATCGCTTAATGACATACCGCGTTTGAAGCGTCAGTCCAAGCAGATTTTTACCATGGAACAATACACGCCACGCGAGCGCTCTGAAATAGTTGAAATTTACATTCAACAGAACAAGTGAATTGTGAAATCTCAACGTGCTTTTAAAAAATTAAAAAATGTGAAAAGTGCGCCTTCTAAGAACACCATTAAGCGTTTATACGAAAAATTTTCGACTGGTGAGGCTCTTTCTAATCCGAAGAGGCCAAATAAAAGTCGACCAAGGCGATCGGCCGAGAATATCGCTGCCGTACGAGCCAGTGTTGAGAGGTCCCCAAGAACATCCCAAAAATGCCCTTCTCAGCAGTTGGGTATGGCTCGGTCCACTTTACAACGGATTATTCGCGTTGATTTGCATTTGTTCCCGTACAAAATTCAATTGACGCAAAGATTGTTGCCTGCGGACAAGCCTCGTCGATTGGAATGGGCCCAAAGAGTCATCGAAATGGCCGAAGATGACGAGCAATTTTGGAACAAAATTATCATGTCCGATGAAGCCCATTTCACATTGAATGGGACCGTAAATAAGCAAAATTGCCGTATTTACGCCACTGAAAATCCTCAGGAGATTCAAGAAGTTCCTCTTCATGACGAAAAAGTCACAGTTTGGTGCGGCGTTAGTGCGAAAACGGTCATTGGGCCGTTTTTCTTCCAAAATGAAAATGGCCATGCTGTTACCATCAACCAGGAGCGTTATCGCGACATGATGACCAATTTTGTGATGCCAATTATTCGTCGAAAGCGTATGAGGCAGTTCTGGTTTCAACAAGACGCCGCTCCAGCGCACACAAGTCGCATAACAATCGATTTTCTGAAGAAATTGTTTCCGGGCCGTTTGATGTCGAAAAGTGGTGATTTGGACTGGCCACCGCGTTCGCCCGATTTGACGCCGCCTGACTTCTTCGTTTACGTTAACAAGCCAAGGACCGTAGAAGAGCTCAAGGACAACATTCGTGAAGAAATAGCCGCTATTCCGGCCGAAATGTTGGCGAAAACGATGGAAAATGCTGTAAAAAGGGCACAATACGCCATCAACGCCAGAGGCGGCCATTTGAGAGATATCATATTCAAAAATTGATGTAAACAAATCTACTTGGAACAAATTAAATGATTACGATTGCCAACCGCCAAATTTTGATTTTTTTCTTTGATTTTTTAAAAAAACATGGTTCCGTCGAATATGGGCAACCCTGTACATGTTACATTGGAACAGCGCAATTAGTGGTAGTATGTTTTAGAGTACTTGACCTTTGGGGAGATTTCCAACTCTGCATTTCAACATTGGTTACCAAAACAATTAACCCACACTGTTTTCGACATTGTTTTCTAACACTGTTTTCAGCACTATAATTCAACAATGCATTCCAACATTGTTTTTCGGCACCGTGTTCCAAAATTTTTTTTTCATGACTGTTTTTCAACATTCGTTTCCAACACTGTTTTCCAAAACTGTTTTCCAACATTGTTTCCCAACATTGCTTCCAACTCTCTTCTTCTACATTGGTTTCCAACACTGCTTTAAATCTTGGTTGTAGGGTTTTCCAGCACTATTTTATAACACTGTTTTTAACATTGTCTTTTAAATATGTTTTCAACATATTTAACTGAGTTTTCCAACACTGCATTTAAAGAATTGTTTACCAATACTGGTTATCAAAATTGTTTTCCAACATTATATTCCAAAATTGTTACCCAACACTATTTTTCAACATTGTTCCCAACATTGCTTGCAACTCTCTTTTTTTACATTGTTGTCCGATTTTTTTCCAACAGTATTTTATTACACTGTTTTATAACTTTGTTTTCCAAATACAGTTTTCCAACACTATTGTATAACACCGTTTTCAACATTGTCTTCTTAATATAGTTTCAACATTTTTTAAATGAATTTGGCAACAATTGTTTACCAATATTGTTTATTAACAGCGTATTCCAACAAAGTTTTCCAACACTATTTTACAACAGTGTTTCCCAACATTGCGCCCAACTCTCTTTTTCAACATTGTTTTCAACTTTGCTTTCCAACACTATTTTCCAACACTGTGTTTTTGAAATTTGTTTTCCAATACTGTTTTCCAACACTATTTTTCAACCCTTTTTATAACACTGTTATCAACATAGTCTTCACACTCCGTTTTCAACATTTCATCTAACTCTGTTTTCCAACACTGATTTCACACTCTGTTTTTCAAACAATCGCCTGGCCAACCGTGGCATTTCTAACGGTATATAAACTCTTTTTAATTAACATGTTTAAGATCAAAACCTCACACTTTCTTTTAATTTCAGCTGCTCATCAATTTGTTGCAATAAATGTTCCAAAATTTTTGGGACTGTTTCGTACTAACGTACTTCTTGCTGCTTATTTCTAAGTGTCCCTTATTCCCATATTTTCAAGAATTTCAAAGCTCATTCAAATAAATGTATATATTCCAAACAAATTTTCAGTCACTTTCGACATCATCAGTTCATGTTGTTTATTAATTAATCACATTGTACACATCTTACTAATCAAATTAAATGCATTTCCCTTATTTATCATTCCCCCTGTCCAAATAACAAAACTTATTTGCTTATTCAAATGTTCTAATCAGCCCGACTTCAATATGAATGTTTGCCAATCCATTTGAAAAATTGACCATTAAGTGGCAACTAATTAAATGCTGACCTTTCGATTTATGTATGGCGATACCAGAGAAAAGTTCAAAAGTCACTGGGAAAGTATTCCAGACACATACACATTCATACACTCTGTTTTATCAGTTCAAGTTGCTTTTGGCAGTTGTTTTGATTTCTATTTGCCTGGACAGGCCAATCACTTATCACAGAGTCAGACGGACGGCGACCACCCAAATGCCCAGCGGAGCATCCCCCCATTGAGCAGAGTGCGAGTAAATAAATAAATATTATTTGATGTGTAGTACTACTACTTAATACTACTAACTGCAAGTAAACTGTATATGTGTGTGTGTGTGTGAGTGTTGCTCACATAAATCATACGACGAATGAAAAAGAGACTTTGGTGAAGGTCAAAAGCGAGCATTGAGCTTTTGCTTCGAGCATCTTTGTTGATTAGAGACGAGTTACTCGCAAGTTATGTGAAACACATCTGACCCCAAGGAATCTCAGATGACTGACTGACTAACTCACTGTATATATACAATGTAGGTACATACACAGGCTGTCTGTCAGCGCAACGTTTGATTTGTTTATGAGATTACCATATGCTTATGAAATTATGCCTCATAATGATGTGGTTGAATGAAGTGCTGCCGGGCATGGTGATTTACAAATGAAGTCTGGTCCAACATGTATATGAAAATATTTATGTACTTAATGGATCAACAAACTGTTAATAATTATGTGATTTTATATTTATATTTTTTTGGAAGTTTATAAATGCCAAAGATATTCGATGGAAAATTGGATGGTCAGGATTTCGGTATAATCTGTTGAGTTTTGTCTATCTACACACAAAAAAAAATCCGTTCGAAATGTACCGAAAACCCTGTTTTTCGTTCTTAATATTGGGATAAGTTGGCTTTTTTCTTATACGGAGAACGGCGGGGTTATGTTAAGAACGCTTAAGAACCATGCGGATTTTTTTGCTGACTCTTCCCTTAGTAAGCGCATGCCAGATTCGTTGTTTAATCTCCCCTTCAACGAGATATAGTTGTTGTTTCATTTTTGTTTCGTCAAAAGTTTACTAAGTACAGCTAGAGCAATTAGAATAAAAACTAAAACTAAGCTTAATGGCGCTTGTCGCATTGTTTTTGGGGTGCGCCTTTCATTCATTCACTAAATTTCCATTCATTGATTCAGTTGGTCGGGCCAGACTACTCGTATACACGTACTTAGTACATATTTTCAATTAGTGGCGTAGTAGTCGCACACACAATCATCATCATCAACTTATGTTCATCATATTTATTAGAGTTTCTTTGTTTCACACACACACATATGTAGATTGCATTTTGTATAATCGCAACAAAATCTCCCATTCAATTAAATTAATTGACGTCTTTTGTATTTGTGCTTAAAGCGCAAAAACGATGTATTTGTATTTTACACGTGAGTGGATTGGATTTTATTTATGAACTGCCATAATAATCAATTTTCAAAGTTAAAGCTAATTACGATTTGATAGGGTTGAGTCCATAATATCATCTGGAAATGTCAGACATGTGCTGACTATTGCAGTTGAATGACCCATCTAAGGTTGATCTATGTGAGTGAAAGAATTGATTAATGCGCACAACCTGGTCTCGGTTTAAAAGACAATATATACATAAACATTATTTTAATTTGTCAGATCAGCGAATTAACTGGGAAGAGAGAGAGGTTCCGACTAAGCTGAAGTTTTTTTTTTAACCTTGCAAGTGCTTGTTTTAACCATATTTTAAATTACATACATTTAAGTTGGATATGCCTGAGTTTGCTTAGATTTGAATGTTTGATTAAAAAGTTACTCTGATTAAGTGAACAACAGATGGCCTTGGGCCGGACACAGCACGGGCCTAAAACAGATTTATTTTAAGTCCGCACGGGGCCCAAAACGCTTCGGCACGAATTTTACAATAGTTTTGTCTTTATTTTTGGGTAAAAAGGGAATCATAAAATTGTGCAAATGTATGTAACAGACAGAAGTAAGCATTTCCGACCCCATAAATTCATATATATTCCTGATCAGCATCAATAGCCGAATCGAAATGGCCATCCCTGTCCGTGTGTCAGTCCATCTGTATGTACGCGTCAACCTCGGTTAAGAAACAAGGAAGTTTTGGAAGAAATATGCTTTTCAGCCATCCAACAGGCAGCAGGGGTATCAAACCTAAACCCGAACTAGACCTCTAACTAGTGCATTAATTAAAGGAAACAAAAATCAAATCGTAATCTTACCGTATACCAAATAGAACTGATTAAAAGTCAGAACTAGAACCCTAACCGGAAGCAATATTTCGAATTTTTTAGAACCAGTATTTGAAAGCTGATATTTTAGGAATGAAAAATAATTAAATCATTGTACCTGTAACGTTTCGGTATCGAGTGTTTTTTTATTTTCAATTTTATTGCTTTAATCAAGGTTTTCCTCAGTGTAAAACGTTTACAAAATTTCACAAAACTGCAGACAGGGAATAAACTGCCCTCTTAGCTTTGCTTACTACAATTGCCTAAGTGAATTTTTGCTCGACAGGGCAAGGGCCCAAAATGGAAACATAAATAATTCATATTGAAAGCAACGTTCAAAAAAGGTTTATAGCTTGCTTTATATAGAATCATATCCATTTATAACTGATATATATCTCTGCTATATTTGATCGAAATCGGATGATTATTTCATAAGCTTACAAGGGACCTTTCATTTCCGGCTTTTTGCTAAATAAATTTGTCAGCCAGCCAAATTTGACCCAAACATTTTTTTCACTTTTTCGAGCGGAAACAGAATTTTAGCTTAATGTTTAGGGGTCGCTACCATTAAATTAAATTTTAGTAAATATGTGTATACCAGTGTTCGCTTAGATAGGAAATAAATATACAAATCTCTTTAAATTCTTTTATTCTTTTAAGTTAATTTTTAAACATTGTAAATGGATCCCAGAATAGATAGATTCTCTAGGAATAAATTGCTTCCTTGTGATCGTTTCGTAGTTGATATAAGAACAGTTTTAATGAGAACATAGGAAAAACTGATTTGAAGTTATTTATCTTTTCTTTACCTTTTAATTTGACAAAAAATTCCAATATCAAGTTCACTTGAAATCCCCAGAGTTACGTCAACTACGTCTTGGTACAATATCCAAGCCTTATTTCTAACGCCTGATTAAGCCCAAAGACGTTATTGTTTCAATGAAGGTTCAGGTTAGATTCTCCCAACCCACTGCTGAGTTGATTAACGTGATAATAAAATGTCCAGTGAACAGTTAATAGAGTCAGCCAATTTTAAATTCCGCTTTCAAACAATGCGCCAATTTGGCTTTATATTGAGTTCATTGACGACGAATAGTAGTTGCACTGACTCTATATTTAGATGGATCGTATCCAAAACTTTTAAGCGTTGATTTTAAAACGACAGCTACTTTTATGTTACCTTACTTGGGCACATCAAGGCTTAGGTGTAGAGGTGGAGAACTATCGATAGTCGGCACCATCGATAGTGAACGATATTTTTTTGAAAACCATCGATAGTCCACGATAGTTTTCGATAGTATGTTAATTTAAACGCTCATGTTTAAAAATGTAAAAAAATTTTAATAAATATTATTAAAAACGAACTTTAAAAATTGTATCCGTCACTTTTGGTTTCAAATTTGGCATTAATATTGGGTTGTGGATTCCGATAAGATATATATACACAGAAAAAAAAAAATGATATGATCTGGGACTCAATATGACATTTTTTCATATCAAAAAAAAGCCGATAAGATGCAGATGAAATTGACCTGTTCGAAAATATCAAACTGATATTTTCGATCATATCAAAATGATATGTTTAAGATCAAAGTGGCATTTTTTTTAATAAAAAAAAAATATGAGGAAATGGGTGGGCGCATATATTATTTATATACAGCCATGCTCCCATTTTTACTTTCGCAAAAATTTTGCGATTTCAAACCGGTTTTAGGTGCAAATTTGGTCTCCAAATCGCAAAATGTTTGCGAAAGTGAATATGGGAGCCCGGCTGATAGTTATATTATATATATTCCCCGCTCAGAATTTTTATGATTATGTAATATTAGCGCCATAGCCGTTTGGAAAGCAAAGAAATTTAAACATTTTTGTTAGTTAACAAACATTACCTTGTCTGGGGATCGAACCCGGGAACTCGCACTTTACACGAATGGAATGACGTCTCAACGCAGTGAGCCACCGCACACGCGTGCGGGCAAACGTCTAAGGGACTATTTATATTTTTTCTACGGTGCCTAAGTTTTCGATAATAAGCATTTTTTGTCTCTTTCCTTTTTCTCATTTTATTTATTATCTTATCAATTTGATATTAGTACGATTAATTAAATATTATTTATCATCAAAATGATATGAAAAAATTGATATTTGATAAAATATCATATTGATCAGCCAAGATTAAATTGATATTTGATCTTTTTTTTTCTGTGTACCATTGCATGCATTCAAATAACTCTAAAAACCGTATTTTTTGAACCTAGGGTACAAAATAGAGGTAATGTTTTTTACGTACGCTCAAGTGGCCCAAGCAAAACCAAGCCAAAGCATGATACGCGCAAACCCCAGGCAAAATAGCAGCCCACCTCCCTCCCAACCGACCGTGGGGCTCAGTCACAAACGTGTGACATGAAAAAGCGAAGGAAAAACAAAATTGAGGCAAACTAAGGGCAAAATACGTTAAAAAAGAGGTTTTGATATCAGGTGGAGATTTTTCTAAGTACAAAGCATAGTTAGTAGTGCAACGTTTTAGAGATTAGAGGATAAAGTTGCAAGTCGGATTAAATCGGACTAATCAACTCTGATGAGTTTAGATTTGGAAAATAACGTTTTCAAGTGCAAATTATTTATTTTTAAAAGCTATTTAGAGATGTGTAAAGATTGCAAAAAAAAAACTATCTTAAACTATCGATAGTGCAGGGCTACTATCGATGGCGACTCGATAGTGCCCAACCATCGATAGTGCCGATAGTGCCATCGATAGTTCTCCACCTCTAGTCAGCACCATACATAATCCATTACATTGTACATTCAATTATTCAATTTTCATATTCATAAACATAGCATACTTGGAAGGGCAAATATCATGATTTTTTCTTGTGCATAAACTTAGTAATAGTCAACTTTGGTGGGTTAGTTGAACTCATGAAATTGACGTTCGGAACCATTTTTATAGCTTTTTCGGATTTTCAATAACTCTTTTATTCTTTTTTAAAATTTTGTTCGGCAAATACTAAATAAACATTAGGTATGTTTTCCTCTTAAGCAGCAAAATGAAGGATTTTTGCATAAGGAAAACCCAGAGTGTGTGGTTTCTAGATCTGCCCAAAATATTGTTGACATATTTGGTTTACGGTAAAATGGTTAGACAGAGACTAAAAGAGATATAGCCACGTGCTTTTACATGAAAGTTTGTTTCAAATTTGGAACTAATTTAGTCCTAATATCTATCTATTCTGAAACACCCATTAAGAGCGGTTAAAAAACACGGAATATAAAACTTTGCGTAAAGTTCTTTTCAAAAGCATGAGCACAGGATATTTCGTAGATAAACTTTACTTAAAAATTATCTACTTTTATTTACTTGATCTACTTTAATATGGCAAATTAAGGGCTATTCATATGCAACCCCCCTACTGGCCCATGCATAAATACTTGTGCGAGTATATCCCTGTGCATTATCTTTAGCCACCAAATCGAGACAATTAAAATGATTTATCGATTGTCTATGTGGCTGCTGTTCTGCATATGTTTCGTTCTTAAGGAGTTCATGCAGCTGTGACATGTTCAGCAAAACTACGTGACTGACTTGATATGTACCCCCCTCCCTCCATCCAACCATCCACCATCCGCCACCAACCCACAAACGATAATAAACCGCAACAGTTTGTCACCAAATACATCAATGTCAAGTCAGCAATAATGCGAGACAAGTGCAAAGGACTTTGGCGAAGGAGAATGGTAAACTTCTTTGATGACGTCGTTGTCCTGCCACAGCTGCTCAATGGATTTTGATGGATTCTCTGCCATCAGTTTCAATCATTTTGCATGTCGAACTAATAAGAAGAGAAATCCAAGCGGCAGCATCCACCCACATCCTTTTGCCTGCCATGTTTGCTGATTACAGATTTTCTTCTCGTTTTTTTTCCCCCCAGTATGCCAGCAGCCGGCAAGTTCCTATTTTTATCTAGACAAGCACACATGGGGAGGGGGGTAGCGAGGGGAAGGCGGATGGGTGCGTCGTTGAAACAGCTGGTCGCCCACGTCACCCAAGGCAACCAGCAGCCGCACCGGCAGGAGTTGCTCTGCGTGGGCGTTTTCAGCTGCGTAGGTCGATTGCCATTTTGCCTGTCCTGAACTTTGATGATTTCAAATGGCTTTCGGGCAAAGTTGAGAACTTGTTTTGCAATTGCTGCACTTGCCACTGCCAAGGGCGTTGGAATTAGCCAATTAGTAGTTAACTAAAATATCTAATTAAATTTACATTCGCACAAGTGCTAAACGGTTTTGCAGAAGCCGCAGGGCTGGCGTTTTGGTGCAGTTTTTGTGTGGTTAGACGACTGCATTTGTAATTTGTTTTAATTGGTAGAGAAAACCAGCAGGATAAACTCACAATGAACACCCAATATTCCAAATTAAAGTCAACATAAAATTAACAACACAAAGTCGGTTGATTTCACAGGAAATTATCAAATTGGTTTGACAAGCACGCGTAGTTTATAATTCACTTTGAATTTGAGCCGTCAATTCTCAGAGGTGTCAAAACTACGACGAACCAAGTTCTTAACTTAAGAATGTGTTTTGCAAATCAAAAATTTGAATATCTTAGTAGGGATTTATCCCGAAACGAATATCGGTTCCGGTAAGTACTGAAATAAGAATTTCGGTTAAAGGTTCTACTTCGGATTTCAGTTTATTTCGGTTTTTGGGTTCCGATACGATACGCAGATTTTTATTTCGGTATACCGGTACGTACCGGCACAAGAAATTTTTATTTAAATTATTTAAAGATATCTTAAAAATTAATGGAAGTAAAAGAACTAAAAAAAAAGTCTTCTAAGAATATGGTACATCAAAATTTTTAATTTAAAAACGTTTTTTTTTGATATACCGACTTATAGAACAACCTAGAATTAGGGAATTCTCTATAGAAATGTCGCTCAGACAAACTTGCCTTAGAGCCATTTCTCATACAGCTAAAAAAATATTTCTTAATAATGGTTCGAAATAATCCCCTGTTTTTAAAGCGTATCTCTGTCGTATCTCCGTAGATTTGAACCCTTACACCCATACAAAGGCGACGGTTTAGGGCCAAATTTGATTCAAATCCAGAAATAACATTTCTAAAATTTATATTATCATTTTTCTAACATTTCTATATTTAGGGGTTCATTTTTTCAAGACTTAGAAATTCTTTACATTTAATTACAGAGTTAATATTTACCAAAGAATAGTTTATTCGCTTTTTACAAGTTTTTTTTCTGCATTTAATGTTTCTTAAAAAGAGAATATGATTCTGGTTACTTTTTAAGCTCGAGTTTCTAAAATGAACGACCTTTTTCCTGAGTGTATATAATGCTATTTTACCAGTGGTAATATATTTTTAAAACAATCATAAACCAATATCGGTATTATCGTTTCAAAATGGTTTCAGTTTTTTCGGTTCCTATTATAACGGTTTTCGGTTCTCAAAAAAATTTTAATATTGGTTTCAATACCCTTTCAGATCACCGCGCCTCTCTATTTTGAGATTATTAAAGTAGTAATGGTATAACTTTTCACTCAGAACCAGAGCTCGCAAAATAACTAGCTAAAAGAAGTAAGAAGTAGATTTTTGTCGATTTTTATGAACAAGTTCGAATGAACTATTCATTTAAATGAACTAGGTCCTAGTGTTTTAAATATAGTTCATTTTCTCTTTTTACTTATTGACCAATAGTTCATTTTTGTGAACTTAAGTTTATTTTTTGATTAACTATTCATTTTTGAACTACAGTTCGTTTTTTTAACTAAAAAAAAATTATCAATAACTCGAAAGTGAAAAGTTCATTAAAAAAATGTACTAATAAACTAGGTCATTGAAATGAACTAGATTCCCCAACTCTAGTAAAAAGCCCGACTGAACCTGTCAAAGTTTGTATATACAAACTAATCAATTTTAAGTAGAGGGCCACACAAACTGAGTAAGTGATGCCAATCACGGTTGCGACCGGTGCTGCCCATCGTTTTTATTTGTTTTAAATACTTCTAGCTCTCGGTTCAAAGCTAGATGCCCCAGCTCGGGAGCTCGGAGCTAGCAGCCGTCTCCCGGCTCTTGAGCCATTACTTTTGGCAATCGGGTCACAGCTCTTTACTTGCTGCTCTCTCTGCTGAGTTTGGAGCCCTAGCTCGGGAGCTAGAAACTGGCTACAATTAAAGCTGTTAGCCGATTGCTGGATCCTGGATCTTTAGATAGAGCTCAGAGTCGAGATCTGTGACTCAAGAGCCGTCTGCTTGCTCCCACTCCCGAACTAGAGCTCTTGGCTCGGAGTCGAGAGCTACAAGTAAAGAGCTGTAAGGCTGAGTTCACACTGTTCGATGCATGAGACATGATAATCTAGTAGGCCCTTATGTTGTCTTGTTTTCATTGAGAATAATTTGTTATTTTGCTGGTTCCTGGCACTTAAGACAGAGCTTTAAGCTCATAGTCGAGAGCTGTGGCTCAAGAGCTGCGAGCAGATTCATAGCTCAGCCCAGAGCCGTGAGCTATGACTCAAGAGCCGAGATCCAGCTGCTAGCTCCCAGCTACCGAGGTCGGCCTCATAACTAATCGGTGCTTCCTGCTCTTTTTGTGCGGAGTCGTGCTCTGAAATAGTCCCAGAGCGCGAGCGAGGAATTTCGAACCCTAGATTCTGATCAAAGCTACAAACTGTCTTAGAGCCCTTGAAATTCGCTCATGAATGTAAACGGCTTATTTTGGGAATTATATGCACTTTTTACTAGTGGGGTTTAAGACTACCTCAAAGTAAGTTCTAAAAAACTTTAAAAAAAAAAAAACCAAATGTACTTAAAAAAATTTCCCCAAACGGTTTAGAATTCCACTTCAACTGAGAGCTTTGTACTTGTATCAAGTATTTTCGTACTAACCGCACAAATGACACCGTTTGTACTTGATATTTTAAACAGAATTTATACAATTTCTAAGGGTAGTCTCAGATTATTATCCAACTTAGTCCAACTCTTGTCGTTTCTGAAACCCCCGGTATTCGTAATTAGAAACTTTATTATTCATTTGGCATAAATTCATTTATAATTCATCGTGAAATTCATAATTTAAATCAACTATAAAAGATTCACTTGATATACAAGCATAAAAAATGCGTACATTCCATTCCACACACATGCACACGCACACACTTGGTGTCCTTTTTCTCCCCCACCCAAAAGGAACTCAAGCAACAGGATAAGCTGAATAAAAGAATAACAAACGACAGAGCAGACGATAAGAGATGAGAGGGGGTGGAGTGGGGGGAGTGGGGTGGCAAACGTTACTGTAACTTTGATGCCACAGATGCCATGGATAAGTACTCCGAATGAAATAAAGCAAATGTATCTTGTAAATATTTTATTGTACAATGTAACTACGAGATACAAGCGTGCCAGTGTTGTGGCCTCTGTGTGCAAATTTGATATAGCTAAATCGTTTTATATATATATTAGAGTATATACCCGACTCGTAGGTTGCCTTCGCGTCGGCTGCTGTACTTACAGAGAGAAAGAGTGTGAGTAAAGGAGTGAGAGAGAGAGAGAGAAGAGAGAGTTAAAATGTGGCATCCAATGCAACTGGAAATGGCAGTGACTGTACCCGAGAGTACATGCTGGCCTTTTCAATATATAGAGCAGCCCATTTGGCATATATACCAAGGTAGTTATGTACTCAAAGTATATATTCGATGCACTGCAGTTGTCTTCAATGGAAAACGTAACGTGGCATTAGTGGGAGGCAGTTATCGCCGCCTAAATCCTTAACGGCCTTACAATGCGTGGGCCCCAGCAATGTAATGAAAATTTATGCGAGGATCCTGTTTGTGTGTGTGGGAGATTGGCAACAAATTGCAGTTGATTGTTGATATAGGACTTCTGAAAGTGAGTAGGAGGTAAACAATATGACAAAGAGCAACAAGGATAATAAAATGATCATAATAATTATAATATCATAGCAAAGTAAATCAAAATATTTAATCCATATCGAACCGTTATCCTTTTAAAGCCGCAAAACGGTTTGGTTCATTTTAAGGTATTTGTAAATTTTGAAATTTTTATTAGGAAAGTCGAAACTTTTCCTTTAATATCAGTTTTATTCGTCTTAAGTTTAGGTTGAGCTCAACAATCCCCCTCCAAAAATAATGTCCACTTATTAAAGAATAAGTAAGTGATGGGTACTTTAGTGCCCAGTATCGCTTGTCTAGCGTCGCGACTGCGGCGTCGCAGTGTGAATTTGGAAGTGTACTGTATACCTAGTACTCGCAACTGTTTTGGTACACGTTTTGAACATACTCGTTCTCGAGAACAAGTGACATTTATGCTATATTACTGCATCAAAAGATTTTGACGTCAGTTGTTTGCAATCATGGAATGGGGCTAGCTCCAAAATCGTGTTGTCGCAATTGGTCAATATCAAAAAGTCACACTACAGCAAACCTTTCTCGTTTGGACAAATCCTAGCTTAAGCGAACGCAGCGACAAAAACATCCGCTATCTGCTAAAGTTTTCCAGTGACCTAAACTACACTTCACTACAAGAAGGACGATACGGTTCTAAGCCTTAAATCACTACATAACTCATTTTAAGGAGTCTTGGAAAAGAGTCAAGTCCCCTAGGGGTACATTTGTCAGACAACCCAGATCTACAAAGAATGCTTTTCCCAGGTACTGGGCGCGTTTCCTAAGAAGTGCAGGGCACTTTCCTAGATTCTACAGCTACGACAGAGTCGTGATGATATTACATCTTGGCGGCCATATGACCTATGGAGAAGTGCCCCGTTAAGCCTTATATGATGGTCCATTGGGAAGCCCAAATGGCCTGATATCCTGAGTGGCCAGGTACCCTGAAGAAACTGATGAAGTGCTGTGGGATAGATTTCTATTAGTGGCGTTTGCCGACAGAGTTTTGGTAGCAGCCTGTCTGTCGACTATAATTAATATATTACTTCGTTGTTTCATCAACGTCTTGAAACCTACTTGAAATTGTTATTTGATGTGCAAGCAATTTTTAAAGAATTTTTTTTGCAACTTTAAGACTATATTTTGAGAAATGGGTAGAATGTTTTTTTTTTTTCAAAGTATTGTTCAGTCTTAAGCTACATGATGGCTGAAAATTACCTCAGGAAGTTGTGAGATGGCTGTCAAAAAACTCAAATGAGTTTCTCATATGAAAGTTTTGAAAGGATTTTACACTTAAATTTGACACATTTGAATTTCTCAGATTGACTATTAGGATGGGTTCAAACTGTTCCACGCATGAGACATGCGAATTTAATATGCCCTTATATTGTCTTGATTTCATTGTGAATAGCTTGTCATTTGACATTCAAAACAATACATCATGGTGGCTTTCTCTGGATTATAATGTCTCGAACAATAATAACTTAGCCTTACACTATCTGATCAGCTTAAAGCTGTATTTTCACTTGTCTGACTTCTCATATGAGTTGCTCAAATAGTGTAATAGTTACTCTGAGAAGTTTTAATGTGTCAAACTTTAGTGCAAAATCCTATCAAAACTCGCGTAAGTTTCTCATATGAGTTTTTTGACATATGAGATCTCAGTCAAGTGAAAATACAGCTTTAGCTATGACTTTTCCCCATCTTTTAGGCAGCATACGGCTACCGCCTTGAAAAATGTCTCGTCCTTTGAGAGGTTCAAAAAATTGAAACAATTTTTGGTTTCTTCGTAAGAAGGAAGGTGCTGCTCGGCCAGACCATGAGTCTTCGACCGCAACAAGTGGTAATCGGAAGGAGTTCAGTTCAGGGTATTCAATTTGCTTGGACGACACTAGCTAAATGTGAATGAACCACTGTCATGCCAAAACGAGAAGGCAAAGCTAACTCCGACTGTGCCGAAGTGTTAATAATAAAACACATTTTCCGACCGATCGGTCCTATAGCAACTATATGCTATAATCATCCGATTTTGATCAATTTTTCCAGAATTATGTGGAAGCATATGACCTAATATATACCAAGATTGGTGACGCTACGATAGAAAACAAAAAAGTTTTTCTCACTAAGACTTATTTTTCGACCGATCGTTCTTATGGCAGCTATATCTGTTAGTCATCCGATCCGGCCGGTTCCGACATATTAGTTGCGTGGAGTAAAAATAAGATTCTGTCCAAAATTTCAGCTCGATAGCTTTAAAACTGAGGGACTAGTTCGCGTAGAAACAGACAGACGGACAGACAGACGTACAGACGGACAGACAGACGGACAGACGGACGGACGGACGGACGGTCGGACAGGCGGAAATGAACTCAGCTCGTCGTCCTGATCAAGAATATATATAGTTTATGGGGTCGGAAATGAATATTTCTATGCGTTACAAACTTCTGGGCAAAATTAATATACACTTTGTAAGTGTATAAAAAGTATGTTGCTTGCTCTTTAACAAATTGCCACATACTTATTTTTTTAGGGAAATAATAAAGCTTTGTCAAAAACAGAGTGACCAGAGGGTCCAACGTAATTAAACTCTTTCTATGCTATCTTTTGTAAATCCGTCAAAACTGATTTTCTTACCACCCAAATGTTTGTCCTACAACCCTGACAGGCAATATTTATACCCTGTAGCCCTAAAAAATGGGTATCATAAAGTAGTGCAAATGTATGTAACAGAAAGTACATATATTCTTGAATAGCGTCAACTGCCGAGTCGAGTTCGCCATGCTTGTCTGTTAGTCTGTATGTCTGTTTTTTTGTTTTTTGTTTGTTTGTCTGTTTGTCTGTTTGTCTGTTTGTCTGTTTGTCTGTTTGTCTGTTTGTCTGTTTGTCTGTTTGTCTGTTTGTCTGTTTGTCTGTTTGTCTGTTTGTCTGTTTGTCTGTTTGTCTGTTTGTCTTTTTGTCTGTTTGTTTGTTGTGTGTTTGTCTGTTTGTCTGATTGTCTGTTTGTCTGTTTGTCTGTTTGTCTGTTTGTCTGTTTGTCTGTTTGTCTGTTTGTCTGTTTGTCTGTTTGTCTGTTTGTCTGATTGTCTGTTTGTCTTTTTGTATTTTTGTTTGTTTGTCTGTTTGAATATTTGTACGTTTGCATGTTTGTCTGTTTGTCTGATTGGACTTTACACAAACTTTTTACACGAATAAGACGATTTCCCCTTAAAACCAAAAGGAATCATAAGTTCTCTTCTGTCTCTCATCTTTCTTTTCTAATCTACCCACCCAGGCTTATCCATATCATTTTACAGGAACATCTATTATAAGAACATTTCACGCATTGCACTCATATTTTGTTTCCCCTCACTAACTACACTAACTAAATACTCAAAAGCTGTCATTTCCATCTGTCTTAGTCTCTCTACTTAGTCGCTGTAATGAGTATTATTAATGGCTACTCATTGCACTCAGCATATTTGTATATGTGTATGGAACTGCTCTTAGATATAATTTGTACCCCTGCCTCATGCCTTCATCCACTCAGCCACTTACTGTGTGCATCATTCAATGCAAAATTCATTTACGTTGTCCTGTTTCAGTTTTACGTTACGCTACGCGTCCCATATACGAACCGAACTTCGTTAGGTAATACATGGAGTACTCTACACACGAATGTTGCTGAGTGCGAGTGTACTTAAACCGAGTACGAAATGGTTATGTATACGTCCGTCCTTCATTTACCATGTTGCAACTACCGAATGGTCAGTGACGTAACAGCACGAAGCAGTGACGAATGCTTATCCTGACACTCACACACGCCCACGCTAGCGTAAAACTTCGTGCGGCATCGTTGTAAGCGTAGTAACCTATTTACCAAAATGTATATGTACATAAAGCGTACGCTATGTACTTGACACGGGCCACATCCCCACGTTGGGCGCCTGTTGCAGGCAGGCAAGCATCCTCGTTTTTTTCCCATCATCAGCTACAAGTTCGGTGACGTCACACACTACGTATACGTCATATTGACACATGGGGTATATACACAGAACGCCCGACTGTGTAGGCCAATGCGGAGGTGAACTGTACAAAATTGATGCCGAAATCAGCGTAGCCAGTTGTCAAGTCGTCATCGACAGCTCTCAAATTTGTTGCGGCCAAAACGTGTGACCAATTGGGCCAAACAACGTGTCGCCTGCCAGTTCTGACATTGGCAACGGGTAAACGCGCGCGCGAGTCATTTAGTCGCGTCACGGGGCCGTCTTGCAATTAGCCCAGCGACACTTCGACCCCCGACGACGACGACACACGACAAAGCGAAGACGTCATCGTGACAATTCATTTCACTTGTTATTATTACCTATTTTTTATGAAGGGCGGTTTGTTTGTGTTTGAAGACTTGTGGGAAGGGGGGGTAGAGGTAAGGGCAGGCCGTGTATGCCCTGTTCCCTTTGATCAGTGTAATTGGGTTACCAGGACACAGAAGCTGCTGTGGGCGTCAAAGCTTGGGGGCTAAACATTGTGTGGGGCGTGTATATGTATGTGTAGGTCATGTCAATGCCTAAGTGTGGGCGGGTGTAGAGTACAGTTACAGTTTACAGCTAAAAAATGCCTTTTGACATTTGAAACAACTTCAATGAGGGCTGAGCATTCCGAGAATTTCAGCTTATTTAAATAATTCCACAAAGATTTTATTTCACTTTTTCAACCAACAATTAATACAGAAACACGTAAGAAATTTAAAATATACGTAGACGATATTCCAAGATTGGGGTACCTACTCTAAAAAAAAAAAACGGCTGCCAGCGTTTAGAACGAGCGGCATAGAATTTAAACTCTTTTATTACCTAAAATTTCGTTCTTGGGAGTACAGGGTTGCCCATATTCGACGGACCCATCTGGCAACGCCATAACTTTTGACAAAAATGTTAGATCGCTTAATGACCGCGTTTGAAGCGTTAGTCCAAGCAGATTTTTACCATGGAACAATACACGCCACGCGAGCGCTCTGAAATAGTTGAAATTTACATTCAACAGAACAAGTCAATTGTGAAAACTCAACGATCAACGATTATCATGTCCGATGAAACCCATTTCACATTGAATGGGACCGTAAATAAGCAAAATTGCCGTATTTACGCCACTGAAAATCCTCAGGAGATTCAAGAAGTGCCTCTTCATGACGACAAAGTCACAGTTTGGTGCGGCGTTAGTACGAAAACGGTCATTGGGCCGTTTTTCTTTCAAAATGAAAATGGCCATGCTGTTACCATCAACCAGGAGCGTTATCGCGACATGATGACCAATTTTGTGATGCCAATTATTCGTCGAAAGCGTATGAGGCAGTTCTGGTTTCAACAAGACGGCGCTCCACCGCACACAAGTCGCATAACAATCGAATCGAAATTGTTTCCGGGCCGTTTGATGTCGAAAAGTGGTGATTTGGACTGGCCACCGCGTTCGCCCGATTTGACGCCGCCTGACTTCTTCTTGTGGGGATATTTGAAGTCAAAGGTTTACGTTAACAAGCTAAGGACCGTAGAAGAGCTCAAGGACAACATTCGTGAAGAAATAGCCTCTATCCCGGCCGAAATGTTGGCGAAAACGATGGAAAATGCTGCAAAAAGGGCACAATACGCCATCAACGCCAGAGGCGGCCATTTGAGAGATATCATATTCAAAAATTGATGTAAACAAATCTACTTGGAACAAATTAAATGATTAAGATTGCCAACCGCCAAATTTTTATTTTTTTCTTTGATTTTTTTAAAAAAACATGGGTCCGTCGAATATGGGCAACCCTGTACAAACTTTGACAGGTACAGCGTATATTACAGTAGGGCAGTGACCGACTTTCTCACTTGTTTTTTTTTCAGATTCCTGACCCAATTTTACTTTTTGTCCTTGGCATTTGCTGACCAATTAAATTTTACTAAAAATTTTCATTTCAAATCCTCACGGGTCTCTCTCTCTCCTTCTGATGACCTTAAGTCCATATGGCTGGTAGGCGTCAATGAGCAAATGCAGCGCACCAGTTGCCTTGTTGTGCCCGACACCGTATTCAGTTTCTGTGGGGGCGTTTAACGGAAAACCCTAAGGGCAAAGTCCATTAGTTAGAAACCCACGCAGATTGCCATCCTCCTACTGCCTGCCCACCCCTCACTTACTCCGCCACCCATTTATTCGTGCACTCGCACATTATTAACTCTTGTCACTGAGAATCTGTCTCTATCTGTCGCTCAGTCGCTTTGTCGAGCGGAGTCTTTTTGTTGTGCTAAACAGTGGGATGCATTACAAGGTATTTAAGTATCGCATGCATTACAAATGCAAACTCAGTCGGTCAGCGGCCGTTTGCACTTGAACATGAAGCAAAAAACAGTATATAAAAATCCACAAAAACAACCGCAAAAAATGTGTGTAAATTGTTTACAGCGATTTCTCAATTTGATTTTTCGCTGCATATTTCGTGTGTCGTTTAGTGCCAGTTCGAGATATTCCAGAAAGAAGAATAACCCTTTGGAGAAGGTAAGTCATCAAGCTATCACCATCATCATTCGCAAAAAAAAAAGGTCAAAGTTGAAGCCTAGAATATGCCACAAATACACGTGGCACTGCCAACGCCACCGCCTGAGCATTTACAAAAGGTCACATGGCACATGGTCGCTTTTGTCTGCGCTGAACTTGAACGTTGCGGCGCAGCTGCATGCAAAAATAAATGCAGAGAAAGACCCAGAAGACCAGCCGACGACAACAACAACAACACAAAATGTCGCCCACCGCCCATAGCCATTCATTTTTTTATACATTTAGTTTCAAAAGACGAGCAAACACAGTTTTGCTGCGACGCAATTGGAAAACATATTCATGCAATCATCAATTGAGCTTGGAGAAAATTCGAGAAATGGGAGAAAATTTTAGAAGAAGCAGAAGAAGGGTTGGAAAAGTTGAAATCAAATGACGAAGAGGGAAATACACTTGCTAAAGAGCAAAGTGGTTGAGGAAATAAAAAAAAAAGAAAGATAGCTACAGAATACATAGTAGCTAGGTACACAAAGGAATTGTCTTAATTAGAAGAAAGGTAATTTGGTTCAAGGTTGGTTAGATGGTTCATAATATGTACATTTAAGTGTATGGGTCACTTAGGTACAAGTTAAATAGGTACGCCATCCATGAAACATAGGTACACAAGGGAGTGGTCTTCATAGGATATAGGAAAATTAGATACTTGTGGCTTAGGTACAAAATAAATACCTTACAAATGTATGCTAAAGCACTTAGGTACAATTTAAATAAGTACAGTATCAATGGTTCATAGGTACACTAGAGAATGGTACCTTGATACTCAGGAAAATGGTTCTTAGAATAAATGGATATTAGATACAAATTATACGGGTACAAAATAAATAGGTACAAGGTACAAACGCGGATGAATTAAGGAAAGAGGAGGTTAGATAAGTAGTTAGAAGATTCAAACGTGCATGAATTTGAGAAAGAGGTTAGATAAGTAGGTTCAAGGAACGATACAAATGAATGGGTGAAATGTATGCTGAAGCACTAAGGTGCAAGTTAAATAGGTACTGTATCCAAGGTACACAATTGAATGGTACCTATGTACACAATATATTGGTATTCTTAGGTTCATAGGTACACAAGAGAATGGTACCTTGGTATACAAAATAATGGTTCTTAAGATCGATAGAATAAAATACAAATTCTACGTGTACTAAATAAATAGGTACAAGGTACAAACCCGCATAAATTTGAGGAGGAGGTTATATAAAAAGGTGCAAGGTACGATACAAATGTATGGTGAAACACAAAGGTCCAATTTAAACAGATACTTTATCTAAGGTACCTTGGTTCACAATTGAATGGTACCTAGGTACACAAAGAATTGTCTTCTTAGGATAGAATGCAGTTAGACACAAGTTCTTAAATAGGTACAGTATCAATGGTTCATAGATTTATAGGTTCACAAGAGAATGGTAGCTTGGTACACAAGATAATGGTTCTTAGGATAGATGGAAATAAGAAACAAGTTGTATAGGTACAAGGTAGAAATGTGCACAAATTTGGGGAGTAGAAGGTTAGATAGGTACGATACAAAAGTATTAGTCAAATGCATGCTAAAACAATTACGTGCAAAATAAATAGGTACAGCATCCGATAATGGCCTGGCATTGACTTAAGGTACTTTGGTACAAGTTGTATAAAAATAATTTAAGAAATAAATACCTGGTCTTCAGCCCCAAAGGGCCAAGCCGAGCTTTTTTCAATATCTCAAGTTATATAGGTACAGGAAATGTACACAAAAAGTATACGTATAAGCAGGGTTCTCAAAGCATGGCACACAAAAAATACTGAACACATGCAAGTACGATTAATGCTTTGTAACTTTCTATACTCATAATTCAAGTACGGTACCTTAACTTATTATTGTGGAATGAAAATTAATAGGCCTAAATGTTTTCTCATTTAATACGGTACAAGTGGCATAGGTACATAAATACATGCTTGGTTTTAAGAAGTTAATTTTCTACCAACCAAACATGACAATAGTATATGCAAAATTTATGCTCAAACAATTAGGAAGCAGATTGGTTAAATGATACAAATGTTTAAGGAACAAAGCACTAGAAACAACATGGGTAACATAGAAACCTAGAAAAGAAAGAAAATAAAAAAGGTACATGTACAAAATACACATATGTGTAGGCCAATGTTACACTGTTATTATATTATTTTGAGATGATTATTATAACGATAAATGGGTACAATATATATGTCAATTGGTACATGGTTATTTTAAAGATATAGGTACAAGTTGTATGGGTACAAAATACTTAGGTTCATAACTGTACAAGTTCTAAGAAGAATGGATTAGTTTCAACATCTACTAAAATGCAATACAAGGTACATAGGAATATATTTTGAAAGAAAATAAGGAAGGTACATGTACAAAACTCATATAAGTGTAGGCCAATGATTCAATGTTATTATATTATTTTAAGAAGTTTATTATAAAAATAAATAGGTACAAGATATATATATGACAATTGGTACATTGCTATTTTAAAGATACAGGTACAAGTAGTATAGGTACAAAATACTTAGGTTAATAACTCTACAAGTTCTAAGAATAATGGATTAGTATTCAAACGGTACCTAAATGCAATACAAGGTACACAGGTACATATGTTAAAATAAAGTACCTATTTTAAACTTTTAGGTACAACTTAGTATGGTTTTGAGCATAAAAAAGGTAAATATATGTAAGGTACAATACAAATGTAAGCCAAATGATACATATATATTCTTAAGACTCCATTGAGAGGTACTGGAATTTAGGTACTTAAATGTATGGATTTAAAGAGGAAGAAATAAATGCAAGTTACGCTGTATATGACATAAAATTTATGAAATGTCAATCAAATTTGTACAATATGTGCACTGGCACAAGACAATAAGGTACATGGATACCTAGAAAGGGAAGAAAATAAAGAAGGTAAATAATCTACATATGTGTAGGTCAATGGTACACTGTTATTTTGAAGGCACAGTTCTATAGGTACAAATTAAGTATATTATTTTGCAGAGATAATTATTATAAAGATAAATAGGTACAATATATATGTATAGGTCAATTGGTACATGGATATTATTTTGAAGACACAGGTACAAGTTTCTTAGGTACAAAATGCATAGGTACATTACAGTACGGTTTTTAAGTAGAATCAATTACAGAAAGAATGAAGTACAAAATACTTAGGTACATCACTGTACAGTTTTAAGAAGAATGGAATAAAATATAAATTGTACCTAAATGCAATACAAGGTACATGGAAATATATGTTAAAATATAGTACCTATCCTAAAGTACCTATTTTACTAAGTCTTAGAAAATCGTTATATTCAAAAGTGAAACATTTTCCAACCCAAACCCTAACTACCCCTTACCCACAAAGAGTATTTATTTTTGTTGTACGTGTATGTAAATTTATATGGCGCATTTAGCAGGTTGCACGTGAAATGGGAACGTGGGAATCCAGAAACTACGCCACATTTTTCCAAAATGTGCTACTACCCACTGGCGCCCTCTATCTCTAATTGAGTGCTTTTACATTTTTATACAAAGTTTCATGTTTGCCAACCAAAATGAAAGAAGAAGCAACAAAAAAAATAAAAAGGCAGCGTTCAGAATTTATTAATGCAGCGTTAGTTAGATGTTTTTACCTTTTTTAATTGACCATTGCGAATTCGTTTGGCGCCAATTTCATTTTCACGCCGCCTGGGCGCCACACGCGGCGTATGCGCAATGAGGGGCTAGCGTGTGTGTGCGAGACAAAGAGGGCAGATTGTGTTTTCTGGCTTTTCTATTTGGTTTGTTGTTTATGGGTCGGTGGTTGGCTGCCTGGTTGGTTGGTTGGTTGAAGAGGAGCGGGTGTTAATTTGATTATGGTTTTTAATTTGATTGTTTTTCAGACGATATGTGCATTAATTTATGGAAGCAACTTTATCTGTGCTATTGAATGATGGCTTTTCTGTGTTCAATATCTCTTCTGCGACGACCTTCAAGCTCAAACACGTGTCTGCCCTTCTGGCCGTATGCTAATGTCTTTGCCAAATGCCCGCAAGGTGTTTTAAATATTCACAAAAATCAATCTCTGCTTTTCGCTTTCACTGAAACTTTACTTACGAAATCCCAAAAAAATGTCGAAATGTCTTTCCGAACATTTTCCACTTCACATAATTAACCAAAAAAAAAAAAAAAAACATAAATATTTTTCAACCAATTATGTTTTTTAAATGAGTGAGCAACCTGTGCGTTGCCAGCCATTCGGTTAATAAATTAAACAAATGGCCCCGCAAGTCAAACATCGACCAAACGCGGATCCATTGATGTTGTTTAACCCTTCGGATACGCACAGCGTGGCTTTATTAATGGGTAAACTTAGTGACAACTAAATGAGTGTTGAATGGCGCAGAGCCATACATACCAATTGAGTCACAAATACAACAACAACAACAAAAAAAAGCACAGAAACCCAAAAAAACCAGAAAACCTAAAACCCCAACCGGTTCAGGTCGAACGCAAACGCGTGGTGGTGGGGGCAGCCAATTAAACGAGACCAGCCCCGTGGTTGATATTTGAGGGAACAGGTGAACAAAGCGGTCAGTCGGCAGTTTAGTTGGACAACCTTAATGTTAATCTTGTTTAGAGATGAGGGTTGGAATAAACATAGCAACCTTATTGGTAAAAAAAAATCCAAGAAAAAAAATTTAATTTTAAAAAATTTCAAAACTAAGAAACAAAAAACTCAGAGAATGTTAAAAAATTACCAAAAATTCGAATCGATTCCAATCCGAACCCCATAGAACCGGGTTTTGGGTCCCTCGAACCGGACTTCTAAATTTATAACTATCCAGTAAATTTTGTATATTTTCAGATAGAATTTTATCGTAGTAGGCCAGGGTAAAAATATTTTAAACGAGAAGGCAAAGCTAACTTCGACTGTGCCGAAGTTTTAATACACTTGAACAACTTTACTCCAACTGATTTAACCGGTAAAATATATATGGGATATAGATATCAGATATTTAAAATTTTTAAATCATTGATAATAAAAATTTGATACCATTAAAAAAAACTTTTCTTCGTAAAACACATTTTCCGACCGATCGGTCCAATGGCAGCTATATGCTATAGTCATCCGATTTTGATAAATTGTTCCTGTATTATGGGAAAGCATATAAAACTGTCATATACCACGATGAGTGATCCTAAGATGAAAAACTAAAAAGTTTTTCTAACTAGAACTAGTTTTTTGACCGATCGTTCCTATGGCAGCTATATGATATAGTCATCCGATCCGGCCGATTCCGACAAATGTGCAGTGTATTTGTATTTAAAGACTTTTTGCAAAGTTTGGTCAAGATAGCTTAAAAACTGAGGGAGGAGATGGCATAGAAACAGACGGACAGACGGACAGACGGACGGACAGACGAACAGACGGAAATGAACTCAGCTCGTCATGCTGATCAAGAATATATATACTTTATGTGGTCAGAAATGCTTCCTTCTATGCGTTACAAACATCGTGACAATTTTAATATACCCTCTGCAAGGGTATAAGAAACTGTCTACGGGTATCAAGCCAACGTGATAATTAATAAATGAAATGATGCTGTTTTATTTCCAATAGAAGGAATCCATTAAAGTTGAACATGTCTCCTTTTTCGACTTGTAATTTTTTATCTGAAGTAAGACGATAAAAGTGTTATTGTGGATCCGATCCTAAAACATTGTTAGACGGAGCTGAAAATCTGCTTTAATTGTTTGATTCATTTTATTTAGCTATATTTAGCTACTTCATCTACAGCCGTTAATGTTTGCCAGCTAAACGCTTTGAAAATACATTGCAAGGAGACAGTACCCTTCCACCTGTGGAGAGAGAAATCTTTAGTTCGGCACTAGGTTAGGAATTTTCTTAACCTGAAACCAAACTCAGTCAAATCTTTCGCCGTTCATCAATAAATATTTCTCGCTAATGATTCGTTGCCGTTGTAGTCGAACTTTGGGGAATGCGCAGCAAAAGCGACTACAAACGTTGTTTTTCGATTTGAGAAATTGATGTTTTATGCTAAGAAGCGCTTTACAGCAACAACAATTAGTACGAAGGCCCAACAAGTGTGTTATGCAAATCGAAGAGAGCGTCGAGCGAAACTTGTTTCTTTTTTTTTAGTCTATGGAAATTTGTGTTGGGTCTTCTTTCTTGAGCAGGCGACATTGTGTCTCGTCTTGTTGCCCATTAAAAATGCTAATTTTGAAATATTTTTGCAAAAAAAAAAAAAACTACATCAACTTTTTTGTTTGTTCATTAACAAATGAATTAGCCATAAAAAAAATGCTTAAAAGCGCAAAAATAAAACCATAAACTTAAATAAACAAAAATTATATTTTATGAATTAAGATGGCAAATTGATTTGGTGAGGCATACTAACATACAAACACACTTAAGTATGCACTTAGTTTAGGGTTGTATGTGTGTAGTGAAATGTATTAAATAATCTCGTCTGGGCCAAAGATTTTTGGCTCATTTTCTAGAAAATCACTTACTTAAGTGATTATTACAAAATACAAATTTTCTAAGGGGTTAATTCAGCAAAAAAAAAAAGGTGGGTGAGGAAGTGATTCGAATTTGATTGAATTTCTTGAAAACAACAACTATATTTAATGTGACCGTCTTTCTGAAACTTTCGTCACTCAAACGCTCCCATAAGTAAGGCATTATACAACTTTTTACTAAATATTTTTATGATTTAGAAGTTAACTAATATCGAAGTCTAACGAAGGGTTATTTCTAATTCTATCCTAAAATACTTCTGAATAAAATTTTACTTTCGAAAATATTATTCTGCAGTTATTATACCCGTTACTCGTAGAGTAAAAAGGGTATACTAAGTTCGTGCAAATGTATGTAACAGGCAGAAGGAAGCATCTCCGACCCCATAAAGTATATATATTCTTGATCAGCATCAATAGCCGAGTCGATATAGACATGTCCGTCTGTCCGTCTGTCTGTCTGTCCGTCTGTCCGTCTGTCTGTCTGTCTGTATGAACACCTAGATCTCAGGAACTATAAGAGCTAGAGCTACCATTTTTTCAGTGTAGACTTGTATCTTCTGCACGCAGATCAAGTTTGTTTCAAATTTTTGCCACGCCCCCTCCCGCCCCCGCAATATGAAAAAACCTCATATCTCCCACAACTTTGAAAATAGATTGTTCAAACCTTCTAGACATATATTTGAATCATCATTACCTATCGATCCGCCATACATCATTTTTCGATCAGATGAACGATAGAAGAGTTGCCACCCCCGCAATTTGAACGAGAGCGTAAGTTGAAGTCGGCCCTGGACTCGAATACCCGTTACTCAGGGTAAGGTTTATTCGATATTTTATTAGATCACAACAGCCCAAATTGTGTTTTTTCCCAAATTGCGGGGTGGCAACTCTACTATAACCATCTGATCGGGAAACTATTTGGTGGATCGATAGATGATGATTAAATACATTTAAAAGTTGATTAACTATTTTCGAAATTGGGGAGATATAAGGCTTTTTAAAATTGCGGGGGCGGGAACTTTCATCGTTCAGATCGAAATGATATACGGCGAATCGATAGGTAGATGATTGAAATATAGTCAGAAGGTCGAACAATCTAGATCAAAATTGTGGGAGATAGAGGTATGTTACAAATCGTGGGTGGCAACTCCAGTAGAAGGAAAGAGTAGCGGACGAGGTGAGATTAAAAAAGTCTAGAAGGATTTAAGTTTTTCAAAATTGTGGAAGATATGAGGTATTTTTCAAATTGCGGGGGCGGTAACTCTACTATGGTTCACAACGAAAATGATGTATGGCGGATCGATAGGTAATGATGATTAAAGTATATGTCTAGAAGGTCGATAATCTATTTTCAAAATTGTGGGAGATATGAGGTTTTGTTCATTTGCGGGGGCGGGGGGGGCGTGGCAAAATTTTAAACAAACTGATCTGCGTGCAGACAATACAAGCTACACTGAAAAAATGGTAGCTCTAGCTCTATAGTCCCTGAGATCTAGGTGTTCATACAGACGGAGGGACAGACGGACAGACAGACAGACGGACAGACGGACAGGCTATTCGCTCGGCTTTGATGCTGATCAAGATATATATACTTTATGGGGTCGGAAATGTTTCCTTCGCCTGTTACTACATGCACGAACTTAGTATACCCCTTTTACTAGAGTACGGGTATAAAATAGAAGGCTAACATCGGCTACGCCGATGTTTTAAATACCCTTGCAGTTTTTGAAAGTCGCTACCATTGATAACAAAAAAGTTTTTTTCACTAGAACTAGTTTTTTGACCGACCGTTTATATGGCAGCTATATGCTAAAGTCATCAGATTTTGATAAATTTTTCCAGAATAGTGTAAAAGCATATAAAACTAATATAACCCAAGTTTGGTGACGCTACGATGGAAAACAAAAAAGTTTTTCTCACTAGAACTGGTTTTTTGACCGATCGTTCCTATGGCAGCTATATGATATAGTCATCCGATCTTTGCATCTATTTTGGTTCAATAATTTTCAAATATTTTTAATTTATCCTTCATTTTTGCATTTACAATGGAAACAAATTAATAATTGAACCAAATGGGCTTAACCTAAGAGCAGGGTTAAATTGTGATCGGGATCGTTATCTGAACGTTTCACATTCCATCATTCCATCTGGGGTACAGTTTATTATGTTTAATTTTCCTTCTTTATAAGGTTTAGAGGATTTTTCAATAATAACGGTGCATACCGGTACGTACCGGTATACCGAAATAAAAACCAAGGCACCGATACGGCACCGAATACCGAAATAAACTAGAACCTAAACAGAACCTTTTACCGAAACATTAGTTTTGGTACGTACCAGAACCGGAACCGGAACCGAAATTCGATTCGGTTTGATTCCCTGTAATTAATATATTTCGATTGGGAATCGAAGTTATTTAAATGCATTTTAAGAAATAGATTTCAAAAATAAATGCAAAATGTGATAAATTTCATTTTAGAAAGTTCGAAAAATCGGAATAGGGGTTAGGCTTTAACCTTGAACCGCCGAACAGAACCAAAACCGTGGTTCGGATTGCTACAAAAACCAAATTATGAACCGAACCGGTGGTTTAAAAACTCTGTGAAGCACAGAAGCGAATCACGCCTTATTTCCAAAAGGTTTGCATCCCTGCTAAAAACATTCTTAATCTTGATATACATTTACGTAATAAAATAATTCACTCAGTGTCTAGTTTTTGAAAAATGGGTTGGGTGGCAACTTCTAAACCACTTTTAAAATCGATCTGAAATTTTCAATTTAAAAAAAAAACGTTGGTTAATCATTGGAATTGACACGCCCTTTAGAATGGGCGTACAAATTTTTCAAGCACATTCACCAATTAATTTAAATCGATTTTTGAGAATTTTTTTTTTGCAAGAAATGAAAATAGATGCACGAAATTTGACCATATTTTTTAAAGCGTTCTTAAAAAACGAGAAGTCAAAGCTCTAACTGATTTGACCGATTCTGTTTGAAGGCATATAATATTCATAATTCCTGAGTTAAGAACCGCTATCATGAAAAACAAAAAGTTTTTCTTACTAAGACCCATTTTTCGACTGCCTTTGACCAACTAATGGAGATAGTCTTGCAATTTGGACTAAATTTTGCAGAACTTTGTGAGAGCATATAATATTCATAACTGCCAAGTTTAAGGACGCTATCATTGAAAACAAAATTGTTTTTCTAACTTAGACCTATTTTCCGGCCAAACGTTCCTATGGCATCTATAAGATATCTTAGTCCGATCCGGGCGGTTCCTAGATATTAGCTGTGTGAAGTAAAAAGAAGACTCTGTGCAAAATTTCAGGAATCTAGAAATCAAGAAATCCCACAAAGTTTTATTATAATTCTGGCTGAAGATTTGGCGGAATTACGGGCGATCCGATAACATTAATATCGATTTGTCTGCCTTCGAAAGCCTGTAAAAAGAAGATTGTGAAGCACCTCCAATCTTATTCAAACTTTTAGTTTATATGAAATGTATTTTGGGATGTCGAGTTGGCGGAAATAAATTTCTGTGTTAAACCCGGAAAAAAGCAGTTAAAATTTTGGATTTTTGCATATATCTCAAAAGATATTCACTTTATCAAAATATGTTTTAGGGGAAAATGGAGGACATGTTTTAAATGAAGTGAATTTTTTCGAAATACATAGTATTATTTTCCGACATTTCAAAGAATTTTTTTGTAAATTTATTTTTATTTTTTGTAAATTTTTTTTTATATTTTATTTTATTTTCGTTTTTCATTATTTTATTTTCCTTTTTTCATTTTTTTTATTTTTCCTTTCCTTTTTTATTTTATTTTTTTTTCTCTCTATGGGCCGATTTTGCATCTCCTACATAAATTAAGAAGTAACAGAGTAAAATTAAGTTTCATCTAACACATATCAACTACAAAGAAATATAAATATAAGCTTATCGATAAACATAATCCAAGCGTTTTCGCCATATCTTGCATTTTTGTATAAAACATTTTTTGATAAGAAAAATATCTTCTGAGATATATAAAAAAAAAACAACAAAATGTTTACTGTTTTTCCGGGTTCAACGCAGAAATTTAATTAATGCCAACTGCGACTATTTTTTTTTTGTAATCAATACCCTAAAATACAGAAACCGGCGCATTTAATTTTAATATCGGGAGGTGTGAGCTTTTCAGAAGTATATCCTTTTTTTTAACTGCTTCTTTATATTTCTCGATATGGCCATGGTTTGGGAATAGGCTTGCTAATCTTTATTCAACAAAAATCGACAGTACTAATTTTGCTTAATCTTTTTCTTTGACAGTTTCACCAATTAAATAAAGTACCCATAATAACATTACTCAATTAATTTCAACATTTTTTACCCTAACCATTTGTTAAATTGTCAGAATCAATCTTTTATGAACCTGCAGATAGTCTCCCCCATCCATCCGTCAAAATCCAAGTGTTTTTTTTTTATATATTCCACTTATTTTTAGTTGTTATCTTATCAAATAGCATATTTTTAAACTAGATTATCAGGCCAAAGAAAACTTCAGTTCCTCAAATAATTCATAGATACATTTTTTGTTGTTTCTTTTTTTTTTTTGCATAAGTACAGTAAAAACTTTGCACCACACACACCAAAACAAAACAAAGAAAAACATTACCCCTCAATTTTAATGTTTTGTTTTCGCTCTGTCTCGCTTGCACTTAAGTGTAGGCTTCCGTTTCGTAGTAAAAACGTAAACGAGAGCAGAGCAGAGCAGCCAGCAGCGGCAGCAGACGGAGACAGACAAGCAAGTGAATTTTCACTCACACACACACACAAACAAACAACAACAACAACCTCATAAACAGAGAGACAGCCAGACGAAAAAGGCGCGCACTTTACTAAAAGCAAAACAGGGAACAAATGAAATGAAACACAAGCCACAGTGAATTGTGGAACATAAAAACACAAAATGAACCACATAAGAGAGCGGGAACAGATCAAGAAGAGAGAGATCCTTGATAACTCTGACTCACAATTGCTTACAAAAACAAGTGCGTCACCTCCAACGCATCAATAATTTATATGACAAATTCATCAACGGAAATAACAAACAACTCCACAAAATCCATTTCAAAATGTAACGATCTTTCTTCTGTTGGTCTCGTCTACAATTTCACAGTCCACACACAACAACAGAGAGCAAACAAGAGAGCTCGCGCCTTTTTCTTTCATCTCTGTGCTGTGCTCCACACCATTTCAATTTCATTTCATTTTGTTTTCGTTGCCGTTGACTCGTCTTGGCTCGCTGTGGCAGCAATCAGTTTAGTTTTAAACTTGGTCCGGTACGGTTGAAAACGCGCTTGCCAACAAAAACATAGAGCAACACAGAGTCCAAAACAATAACAACCCAACTCCAGACTCAAAGTGTTTTTATGCGCGCGCCAAAAGAAAAACAAAACAAACCAAAATATTTATTCGTGTGTGTGAAAATTGTCTTGTAAACAATTAATAAAAATATTAAAAAAAAAAAAAAAAAAGGATTACACTTAATTTTGTGTTTAAACGTTTTTTGTGTGTGAATTTACTGAATGTGTTGTTCGGGGAGTTAACCCCGAGACACCGGCCTACTCATGAAATGTAAAAGTTGGTCCAATAAAATCAACAATTTTGTTGTGCGTCGTCTAAAGTCCATTAAGGTAAATATTTGAAGCAATCAACAAAAATTGGAAATAAAATTTCACAAACCTAAATTAAGTTTTGACAAACAATTCGTGGCCAACCTGCCTGTGATTTGAAAAATCATCAAATGTGAATTATTTACTTATAAAATTTTAAAACAAAACAAAAATTTTATAAAAATATATACATGCATAAATTTATTTATAAATTAATAAGGAAAAGTTCAAATAGTTCGGTACCCATTTTTAGCCACAATTATCAAAATATTCGCTTCATTTTTTGATTTGTTTATTTGAAAGAATTTACAGCAGAAAATTGTGTCTTCTTTATTTTAATTTGGATTTTTTTTTTTTTGGGGAAACAAAAATAAAATATATTTAAATGTTTTAGTTTTGGCCTAATGGGGCGACCTTTAGTTAGAATAAGTAGTTCAAGTTTTGCTACTATTTTTACTTCGATTTTTTTTTAATATTTAAATTGTAGAAATATGTTTGAGTTTTTTGAAAATATTGAATTTCAAATATAAAATTCCCCTACCATTTTTATAGTTTTTAAAACCAAAAATAAATTTTTACAAATTTAGAAAGTTTTCTGTGGACAAAATTTGATTTCATTCCGATTTCGATTCAAACATTTTTTATTCAATTCCTTCCCGTCTGGACTTGAGAGTTTCGTACCGTAAATAAAGCCTCTAAAATTTTGTATTTTATATAGAAAAATTAATGTATCAAAATTCATAACTGTGAAAATATTTTGTTGCCTTTTCCAGTTTATAAAATATGCCCAAGTTTTAAGAAAACATAAAAAGGAAAAAAATACCTTTATTTTTGTTTAAAATTTTTTCTCAATTTGTTTGTCTTAAATAATTGGCATAATTTTAAAGTGTATAAAGAAGTTTAGGATCGAATGCAATTTTACAAATTTTTGTTTAAAAATAAATGATTTTTTTTTTATTTAAATATAAAAAGAAATTTTTTTTTTAATTTAAATATAAAAAGAATTTTTTTTTTTAAATTTAAATATAAAATGAAAAATTTTGAACGCTTATTTATCATATTTCGGCAAAACGATGAAAATATGTCTAAACCATTTTTCAACAAAGATGGATAATATTTCGTCCAAAAATAAATTCCGTGTCATACATTTTTCATGGAATCATCCATTTAAATATATTTCAGACCTATTCCCGTTTTCGATTTCAATCATATTCTGCTGTATAGGAATTGGTTACAGTTCCCGTTTCCTTAAATAGATCTTTCAATTTATATTTATCTTTATGTTGACGGAAAAATATTTTAAACAAATTTTCTAATCGAACCTTTTAACAATTCCTTTCGATCGCATTTGGAAACCGAGAACAGGCCTGTATATATTTTTTTCTTTAATGGTTTTTGTGATCTTTTGGGATTTTTAAAAACCATTTAAAGATTCCAATGGAGATTTGTGACCAAAGCACTAATTTATAGTACCTATGTATTTGTAGCATTGGGATAATTTTAATAAATTTACAAATTCAGGACTGTTCCCGATTCCGATCTGTTCGCGTTTTCGCTTCCGATCAGTCTAGTACATGTGGCTGAATGATTTTATTAAAACATTTGTAAAATGCCAGTCTGTTTGTTCATTTGATTAATAAAGAAAAAAATATTAAAATTATTTAAAAAAAATGCCTTAAAAATGTCTGCTGAAAACATTTAGAAGATTTTCGGATATTCTGTTATTAAAATCGAATTTCTTTCCACTGATATTATGCGAATTTTATCCTTTTTAAACTTTATTCTGTGGCTTTTCGGTGCACAAGGCACTGAAGTTAGCCTAAATTACTCTGTTAGTTGAATAGGTAGCTCAGCATAAATATGTATGTATATTTCTTGGCTCCTTGTTTCTATTTTTCGGTACGCTTAATTGTTATTGATGTCTTCCTTTATATTCTCGGTGAAAAATTTACAAAATATATTATTTAGTTTACATTTGATTTGTTTATGTTTGACTTATGTTTGCTTGAACAATAAAAAATAAAAAGTAAGGCATTTTATAAGACTGAGAAAAGTGACCTAGTACATTTTTTTGATATTTTTGGAGGTAGTCTCTTTCTTATTTAAAACATTATAAAATTTTCTTGAAATACTTTACTTTATTTTTAAATTTCCTAATATACAATATTCGAAAATTTGTTTTTTTAATGTTTTCATAAAATATTTATTTAATAATTTCCTTATTATTTCATTTAATTAGGTTTGTGTTGCTCAACATTATTATCAGTTAGTGCCATAGCGCTAAAACACTCAGCTAGCTTATAATTTTATAATTGTTTTGTTAGCTCTTTATAAATAAAAAAAATATAAATTTTATTTAATTAATATTTTTACGAATCCAGTGATACGAAAACAGTCTAGATTCATGATTCGTTTTTGTTTAAAATATTATTCGATTATTTTAAAGAATTTTTATTCCAACTAACCAAAATCAGAAAATATTTTAAGCTAAAATATTTCAACAATTTCGTTTTTGGCACATTTGTCATTGAATAAAATAAAAGAGATACAAGTTGTATATTGTTAACAAAGTTTAAATAAGTAGAGAGTGAAACGATTAAATCTGAAAAAGATTTTTCAAAAAAATTAGGATAAATGATAGTATTTTTTATAATTAATAAATAGCATTATTTAAAAAGAATTGAATCTACTTGATGGAAACATTTGAATAACTTTTTGATAATTTATGCAAAAATAGATGTGTGGAAATCCAAATATTTTTGTATAAACCAGAGTTAGACGCAAGATGAGATTTTGTCATGATACCAAAATATCGGCGGTCCCGAAATCGATTTCCTAACAACCAATACTCTTGAATAGGACCACCAACCGAATCTTCTTAAGGCAGAATTTGCCAGTTTGGACCTTTTTTAAACTTACACATTTTTCACAACAATTTTACCGTCGAAATATTTGTATAATACTGAATCGGTGTCTTATTTTAGTTAGTTTTAGTTTCTCAATTTCGACTTCGATAAAAATATGCGGAATAAATGTTCCCTACTTCATTTTTACCGTTAAAATATTTGTATAATACTGAATTGGTGTCTTATTTTAGTTTCTCAATTTCGACTTCGATCAAAATATGCGGAATAAATGTTCCCTACTTCAACTTCTAATTTCCACTTATCTTTATTCAACTGTCTTGATAGAAATTAAATTATCTAAATCCTTTCTTGGAAATTATATCTCTTACCAATTCCGATCGATCGGATTGGGAAACGAGAGCAGGCCTGATTAAGATTCAGAATATTTTTTTACGAAAGTTTGAAATATCTTCTTCATATCTTAAGGTTCTAACATTTTTTAACGAGCTAATAAGTTATAAACTATAAATGGGTGCGAGACTTTTGCGAGGCCCGAAACTTGAAATATTATTTTTCTGTAATATAAATTCATTTCGTGATGATTTTATATGAGGTTAGAAATTTATATTTGAAAGTCACGAAGCAACAATTTTTCTAACTTAAATTTTGATAATCAAAATAATATGTTGCTATATTAACAATGATTCATATAATAAATTTAAATAATATACAATTTTTTTTATTTTGTTATTTAAACAATATTTGACATTGATTTTAACAGTAATCTTTATAGATTTTTTGTAATTAAAATATATTAAATATAAATAATTTTATTGTAATTTTTTTCCAGATTAAACTTTTCAAACAAAGTTGCAAAATCTAATCAGTTTGAAATTCAAATGGAAATTAAATTTTTTGTAATATATTTTAAATCTAATTAGACAATCCAACTGAGGCTGCTGCTGCCGCTGCAGTTCAATGTCTGTTTTGAAATTGAATTGAAGTTTTGTTTGTTTAATTATAAATCATTTATTTATTTAATTTTCTTTTCTCCGCTCAAAACGTAGTAAAATGCGCAATCAGCCAAATGTGAAGCTGTTTGTTGTTGTTGCTGCCAACATCTTAACCACTTTTTTTTTTTTGCAACAAATCGCAGACGCCTTTCACTTGCATGTCTGTTGCTCAGTTTGTTGTTGTTACACACACACACACACACAAATGCATATTTTATAATATTTATTTACATGAAACTAACCGCGCCCCGCTCTTTTTGTTCCATTCCATTTTCTGGGCCTTTTCTTTACACATTTTTGTTTTGTTCGCACTTCCTTGTTATTTTCCACCCAACTTTTCTCTCTCTCTCTCTCTCACACACTCTCTGTTGTGTAGGGGCGCGAAAATTCTTGAAATTTTTTTTCTACATTTTCCAGCAGCAGCCGCGGGAAAAACTCGTTTTTCCAGCCAACGCAACTCGCGCGCCGCATTCTTGTGCCTTTTTACACTACTCTTCTTCTTGCTTGTTTACAGTTAGGAATGCGGTCTCTCTTTCTCTCTCTCTCTCTTTCTGTGTGAGTGTGGATGCTAACTTGTTTACAATTCAACAATTACAACAACTTTGGGGTCGCCTCTCGCTCTGGCGCTTAAGTTGTTTTCCTTGGACTGCGCTGCTTTGGCCCCAATTTATTTGGCGCTCTCACTCTCTTGCCTTCGGCTGTCTGATGAGAGCGTTACGTTCGGCAAGTCGTCGGCTGCTGCTGCTGGTTTTCTGGCATCAATTTTGTTTTTTCTGATTAGTTTTTGTGGCGCTTTCAAACCGGACGTATCGTGTATACGCGTCTCAACGCACGCACACATACAAAGAGAGATATATACATACATATGTAGCTACACACACATATATACACGCCCCAAGTTCGTGTGTTGTGGTGGTGTTAGTGTACGATTAAATAATACTCCACAAAAGGCCAAACAAATTACATAAAAAAAATAGAAGGAAGGAAATAACAGAGCAAAGTTTAAGTGTTCTCCGTGTTGTGTTCAATCAAAAATATTGTTGTTTTCATTTAGTCAAATTATAAAATATAGAATATAAAAAAAAAAACAAAAAACACAGTTCCTAAAACCCATACACAGTAACAACATTGTCAGTCGTCGTTCCTGTTCCGTTTTCAATTTTCTGCGTCGTTTTTTTTATCGTTGCGCCGTCGTTGTCATCTTCGTCGTTAATTTGTTATAAAACTTTATATTATTAAATTTATTGGTGTTAAAAAATCAAAGTCAAATAGAAAGAAAATCATTATAAATTAAAAGACAAGAGAAAAATACGCGCGCTTTGTGTGAGCAGCAGCAGCAGAGGGTGGAGGAGGAGAAGGAGATTGTTGTGTGTGTATGCCCATTGGAATTTGTACCCGTGAATCGCAATTACAACATACACAAAAACAGAGAGCCAAAACAGACAGACAGACTCTCTTTAGGCGCTCTCTCAACAAAAAACCTCGTAAGTGTGGGCCTGTGGGGGGCGCCTTGTAAACCACAAACTAAGAGAGAGAGAGAGAGGAATTGCATTCTCTCTTTTTCTGCATTTTCATTCATAAGCGCATTTTTACTACAAAACAGCGGCAGAAGCAGTAGGCTTTGCTTTGCTTTTCATTTTTTTTTTTTTTGTTTGTGTTGTACAAATTCTATACAAAATTGTTCAATAAGTCTTAACACGTTCTGGAATGGATGTCTTGCCAATTTCAATGCAGGTAATCGGGTTTTACCCACAGCAAAAATTATGCAAAACATGTCGCGCGGCAACAATCAAATTAAAAATAAAAACATTAAACCAGAAAACAGCAACAGGCAGAGGCACACACACACGCATACAGAGAAGAGAGGTCAGATCTGCAGCTGAGTCTGCGTTTGCGGCTTAAATGTCTCTTGTCAATGGAATGAATTGGAATTGGCAAACCATTTCAATTACTTGCCTAAGCTTTTTTTTTTACCCGCTCTTCGATCGTGTGTGTGTGTGTTTGTCTCTTTAACATTTTTTGCCTTGAAATATCGATTACCTAACAGAACACTGTTAGCGAAAAGTATGCAGACGTTAGATTCTGCTTGTGGTTAAATTTATTTAAAAGTAATTAAAAAAAAACATTAAAACTTGCTTATTTTCTAATGATCTTAATCTGTTTTTCAATATAACAAAAAACCTTTTTTGAGTATGGGGGAAAACCTCAAGGGCCCCGCCCCTTTTAAACACTGAACAAGCAGGTGTCTTAGCGAAGGTAAAACGTTTAAAGTAAGTGAATGTTGTTGTGTCTGGGCTGTTTGTTCGTCAATGAAAAACCAATGTTGTTGTTTTTGTTGTTGCTTTGTGCGTCACACATTGGAATGCTGTTGGTTTAGTTTTCTAACTCATAGACTGAGAATTTTTGTTAGGCTTTCTCTTTCCCTCGTTGCTGCCTCCAAGTTAAGATATGACCTCAACCAAAAATACTACAATATACACCCACACGCCCCTTCAAAAAAAAATAAACATAAAATTGGATTTATTGAACTTCAGCCGCCAAAAGTTGCCAACCTACTTTTTGGCAAACAAAAACTGGTAACAAGGAAATACCCATTACATGAAACCACCTCATTTGCATTGACGTCTTCATAATAAATTTCAAGATCTATAAAAATGTTGTGGAAACTTTTTTTTGTTTCTGTTTCAAACAAAACATATGATGATCAGTTAAATATATATAAATATATATATATATATAGCTCCTACTCGTTGTTGTCTGCGGCGTCTAGACAAAAATGACATTTAAATTAATCTATTTTATTGCCAGTGGACGTTGTTGTGCCCACCTATAAGAGATCCTCCCCCCTTTTACACTCGCTTCATTTCTCTCTCTCTCGGATTGTGTTCAATTTATATTTATAAATACAACAAAATGTGTTTTTTTTACACAGAGAATGCAGGCAATTGAAAGAAGAAAAAAATGCAAGTCTGCGCGCACACATTTTGATTAGAGGAATTGTGGGAGGGTTGGGGGAGGTTAGGGGGATTTTTGTCGCTCAAGGTATTCGCTAGAATACATATAGAATACAAAATGTGTGTGTGTGTTGTTTTGAAGACCAAACAAAAAGAAATACATAAAAATTAATTTTGCAAATTTTTTTTTTTCGTAGACGAGCCCCATTCGAGTTTTTTTTTTTTGATTGTGTGGCTAGGGCTAGGCAGGTAGGCAGACGGTTTTTTGCTTACTTTTGCCAAAAATTGAATTTATATAATCATATATGGTACAAGAAAAACTTCCGGGGAGGTAGTTTATTAAAAAAAAATTTCGAGAAGAAACGTACATCGTTTTAATTTGAAAGTAATTTTTATTAACCTATCCCAGCGCTACAAGAACATAAAGATGACTTTTAATTAATGCTCTAGTCACAAAATCGCTTGTTTTTGGGAATTTTATCGAAATTGTAGCGTAATTTTATTAGAAGCTCGCATTTTGCGATTATTTTGCGGATGTTCGTAAAAAGTTCTCAAAATGTTCGTTAAAAGTTCGTAAAATGTTCGTAAGAAGTTAGTTTTTTGTAAATTAATTGCCGTTTAGCTACTCTGCCATGTAGAGTTGAGTCATAGAGCTCTTATATTGTACTCTCTACTGTCAAGAATTTGGTTTTTGAAAGATTTAATATTTTTATCGGTACAATGTACAATCTAGGGTGTATATAATAGAGTTTCAGTTCATTATTTGTACATATCATGTGACTAGTGCACTAATTATAAGTCAACTTTTGTACTTGTAGCGCTGGGATAAGATAAAATTGAAATATTATTTTTTTATAGTACTTATTTTTTTTAGCACTTAGAATTAAAGGCTGAAAAATAACCAACATTATAGAATGCATTCCATTCCAGTTCAATATGAACTGTGGTTTAAATGGGTTAGAGGGTTAAAAATATGAAACTTATTTTAAAAAAACCTCACTATTGTTCCCAAAAGTTCAGCGGTTTATTAAATGGAATATGGATCAAAAATTAACTATCCCATGTGTTCTACAAATCGCTTTCGACCTAAAAATGAACGAAATCGTGTGGGTATCGGGTGGTTTTTGTGTCGAAAGCGATTTGTAGAACACATGGGTAAAGTTGGAAAAATGAACTATAGTTCAAAAGTAAATAGTTCATCAAAAAATGAACTAGGTCATCAAAGTAAACTAGATTCTCCAACTCTAATATGTACATAGCTCTCATATTGCTTCCATACTTTTAATGACTTAGTTCATTGGTTCATGAACTATTCAAAAATTAACTATAGTTTATTTTTTGTTCCTACAGTTTATTTTCTGAGCACAGTTCATTAATTAAACGATAGTTTCTAAAAATTGTAGTTCATTTTAGGAACTATCGTTTAATTTATTTATTGAACTTTATTTTATGAACTATTCAAAAATTAACTATAGTTTATTTTTTGAGCACAGTTCATTAATAAAACGATAGTTCCTAAAATTTTAGTTTGTTTATTTTGGGAACTATCGTTTAATTTATTTATTAACAAAATGAGAAAAAGTGCCTAAAATAAAGTTTCTAAAAGAACATAAATTTACTAAAATAAAAAGTAAAGTTTAAAAAATTAATTATAGATTAAAAACTTACTGGTTCAAAAAATAAACTATTGTTCAAACACTGAGCACTAGATTATTAGTTCATTTTAATGACTAATTTATTTGACCTAGTTCGCAACACTAATATCCAAAGATGATCTAGCAATTTCTGCATAAGATCTATTGTAGCATAAGATATATATATTATATATAATTTATGACCCTGCTCTAGTATATTTCTTATATTTTACTTTTTATCAACCAATAGTCTCCTGTTTAAAACCTGAAAACTCTTCGTTCGTCGATTCGACTACCGAATTGCAAGTTCATCAAACGTACATTAAAATAGCGATGATCTTCCAGGGTTAAAGGAATGGAAAATTAAAACATTGGGAGCTTTCAGCAGAAGATCTTGCTCCCTGATCAATAATATATTTCTTGGTAATATATGTAGCCCACTTTTCCCTCTTGCGTTTAATGTGATATTGACATTTAGCTTTTCCAAATTTCAATTTAACAAGACCCTCCTAAAGTATGCTAAATAATAAGAGTAGTTTTATTATGATGATCAGTGATCATGTTTCTCTGCTGAACGCGCCCATTGTGTGTATTTTATTTTAATAACTTTTGAAATGCAATTCAAATCTTTTTTCACTTTCGATATTATATAGAGAGCCATTAAGAAAATTTCATTTTTTTCAAAATTTTTTTTTTAATTTTAGTTTTTTTTTAGTCAACTGATTTTGAACTGTTTAATACAGCAATTAGTCCTGCTAATAAATTAATCGTTTTTGAGTTATTTCGTTTTAAAATTATACAATTTTCTCCTTCTTTTGCATTAAATACAATAAAGCTGTCGTTCTTTAAAATCAGTGGATCAAATTGTTCGGCATTTGGGAACCCCAAATCACAAATAAATCGAATTTTTTTGTTGCCATGTGCAAATTTTTAACCGCAAAATACTTTAATAATGCTTTATTGTTTGAATAATCATATAAAAGATTGCAGTTTCGGTTTAATATCAGCAAAATGGTTTAATAAAATTTAATTTATCATCAAAAAAGAAAAAAAATTTAAAATAAAAAAATTACGTCACTGCGGTGATATTTCCCAAGCAAAATTAGGGGCCAGTTTTCTTCGAATTGTTTGATGAAGCGCAAAATTTGCTCAATTTTTAACGCGAACTTTCGAAAAAACATTGAAAAAAAATGTAATGACAGTGTGGCCAATTTAGCCATTTTCCAGCCAGATCTAACTATTTTGTGAGGTTGAAAAACGGAAGCTATTTAGCTTACAGTTATTTTAAAAATATTAATTGCCATTTTTTTTGGGCACTTTGGTTTAAAGTTAGCCAACTCTATACATATTTCCATTATCAATAGTTGGCAACCCTATACCTCTTCTTGGCACACCCTGTTAAACTATCGACTGCCACTTCCATCTTCATTTTTAAAAAACTCTAAAATTAGCCTTAAACTTTCATTGACGCATTTGCTCACCTTGTTTTTTTTTTATAGCATTTTTATTATTATTCAAAATGTATTTTGGAGTGTTAGTTTTTGTTGTTGTTGATTTTTTGCATATTTAATAATTTTGCTTGTCGTCAGAGAGGTGGGTAACAAAAAAAACCAAAAAAAAAACTACAATTTTCACATGTTATGCATAAAAAGAGATATAAAAACTTCTAAATAGAATTGTAAACAGGTGGCAATGAACTTTATTATATATTTAGGCTTTAAATCCTTGAACCCGCCAAAAAGCAACAACAACAACAATGGCAATGAACTTGACGTCAATGCTTAGCGGTCAGTTGTTATTGTTATTTGTTGTTATTTGTGTTGTGGACCTGTTCTTGAGTTCCGCTTGGCTCTCTTTTGCGATTGCGCAGCAACTGTGCTATGTAAAATGTTTACAGTAAAGGCCAAAAAAATAGTCTTGCTCATGTTTTCTATGTTTTATTATATTCACTTACAGATTAACGGTACACAGCAACAGTCTAGCAGCGCAGTCATACCTGCCGTTGCCGCTTCGAGCAGCAGCTGCAGCAGCAACAGCAGCAGCCCTAACCTAGAACAGCAACAATTCAATATTGCTGCCACCACAGCAACAACAACAACGGCAACAATGCCGGCTATGCCAAAGGAAAAAGCACCCACAGCCGTGTCCTTAAGTGAATCAAATTTCTCGGAATTGAAACTAAAAGAACTGTCGGTTGTTGTTGGTGCAATGGCCACCAAAGCGGCGGCTGCAGCTCGACTGCAGCAGCAGCAACAACAATATAACACGTGCGGCTGTGGTGCTGCATCTGCCACATCAGTAACGGCAACAGCAACAACAACAGCCACAAATACCAGCAGCAGCAGCATTAACAGCACTCACACAGAGAACAACAATAACAGTCGTTTTGGCACTAGCAACAAGTATCTGACAAATGGTAAGAGTCGAAAGTTAATCAACATGTTGCATCAATTCTAATTCATTCTCTTTTTCTCATCTAAAAGGCCACACATCGCCTTTGGCGGCAGCCGTAGCCAGCAACAGTTCATCAGTAGCCACAACGCCGCAGTGCAGTAAAATGTGCTGTCGTCAGCAGTATCAGAATGGAATACGCCAACACCACCAGCAGCAGCAGCAACAACAACAACAACAGTCAACACAGCAACAGCCACCCGCACAGCAGCAGCAGCAACAGCAACAACAATTGCAACAGCCACCACGAAGGTCACCCAATGATTTTATATTTGGCCGTTACATTGGCGAGGGCAGCTTTAGTATGGTTTATCTGGCCGTTGACATACACTCGCGACGTGAATATGCAAGTAAGTTTAACCCACACCAACACCAATTCACTTTCGCTCTTTCAACATTTCTATGGCCTCTGCTTGGCGCCAGAGCCAGTCGAGAATGCGGTCGCCATATAGACGGCGGCTGTCACCTGCTAAAAGTGTACAAAAATAGCTACAAATCTTGCCAACAATACAAAATGCAAAAAAACAAACAGAAACACAGAAACCAAACCAGCTGATTCTAGTTTCTAAACTTTTTGTGGGGTGGACAGACCAAGTCAGCTGAACTCTTCTGAGGGAGTAGACAGGCGACAATGTTGTCAGTAGCAAAGTATTTCAAAAATTGAACAAAGATAAATGTTGTAGGGCGCAAACAGACTAAATTAAATTTGAATTGGTTGCTAAAAAAGCCAGTTGAGAAAATTTTGCTAAGCTAAGTCTTTAGTTTATTTCACGAAAACTCAATTAATTTTATAATTCGATAGAAACTTATACGGGTAAAACTATTGAAAAATTTACAGAAAATAAAAAAATAAATATTTGAAAAAAATATAAAAACTTGCAGAAAATCAAAATAAAAAATACCAAAAATTTACAGAATTTCAATTAAAAAAATTAAAAAATTTACAGAAAATCAATACAAAAAATTAACAGAAAACCAATATAAGAGGAAACAAACAATTTACGGAAAATCAATATTAAAAATAACTTACAATTTAAAGATAATAAAAAAAATATCAATATAAAAGATACAAAAAATATACAGGAAAAACAAAAAAAAAGTCTAAAAATTTACAGGAAATCAATATAAAAAATACAAAAAAAAAACAGAAAATAAAAAAAATTCCACCAAGTTTCGAAAAAAAAACTTCAAAACTACAAAATTATAGCCAAAATTTATAGAGAAAAAACGACGTTAGGTACAAAAATTTTCAAACAAAAAATATACAAAAATAAAAAAGCAAACAAAAATAATATAAGAATTCAAAATATTACCGCAAAAAAAAATGAAATACAAAAATTTCAACAAAAAAAAGTTTTAAAAAATTCCGAAATAAATAAACAAATAATTAAAAAAAAAAGTTTTAAAAAATTCCGAAATAAATAAACAAATAATAAAAGAAAATTTCATCAAAAAAATCTCTAAAAATACCGAAAAATACTAAAAAAAAAAAAAAAACAAAACAAATTTCACAAAAACACGTTTAGAAATTTCGTTATAAAAAAAAAAATTCAATAAAAAAATCTTTAAAAAATACAGAAAAATAAAAATATGAAAAGCATAAAAAAAATATTATAAAAAAAGCTTTAAAAAAAAAAAAAAATTTAAAACTAAAAAAATTTAAAGAAAATCAAATTAAATAAATTTAAATAAATATAAATAACAAAAATTGGCTAGGTTCAAAGTCTAAACCATACTCAAATTTCTAGAAAAAACCTTTTTGTTGTTTTTAAAACCAAGTATTTTCAATTTACCAAAATAAAAAGCTATACCCATGTGTTCTACAAATCACTTTCGACCCATAAACGACCGAAATCGTATGGAAATTGGGTCGTTTTTTTGGTCGGAGGCGATTTGTAAATCACCTGGGATAGAAAGTGTTTTGGCAAAATAAAAAATTCCCATATTTCAACTGTTTTTTTGATATCTTCGAATTTGATAATGTTTCACAGATAAAAAGACAGATAATCTGATATGTTTTACAGATAAAAATTGTTAAAATTTGTTTTAAATATTATTCTGTTTCTCTGTGCTTCTTAGAGTAAAAGTATACCAAATAAAGTAATAAAATCGACTTAGTTGGACCATTTCAAAAAATAATATATTATAAAATAATATTTTAAAATACATTTATTCTGAGAAGAGGAGCTTAAATGGCAAACTAATTATTGATTCTAGACTAGACTATACTTCTCGATAAACCCGAGGTTCTGGCCTTGAAATTACATATCTCCTATGGATTAAATGTAAATTGGACCTAAAAATGCTGAAAAATCCTGTTTTGTCGGTTTTTCTACACGTATATTTCATGGAAGGCATTAAATTAAAAAAAAATTAAAAAATACCAATAAATACATTAACAAACATTATTTCTAACCATTAGCAGGAATTAAAAAATAAATACACAAAATTCAGATTTCTCATCTCCTACATAGCACAATCTGTCACGTAAACTTACAAACTTACTTACATATATGGGGGGACTATTCTTCTATCAAGGTGTGTACTAGCTTTTTATTAAATTCTAATGGGTAAATCAGCGGATTTTGCATATTTTTAGATTTAATAAATACAACTTTAAAGAACCTTTTGGTGATTTGGGCAGGCCATATTGTGTTTTTTTCTGCCTTTTCAACAACTAAATTAAATTCCACATAAAAATATGAAAAAATTCTCAATTCAACTCGAAACGTTTTAAATAAATTTTGTAGGGTGGATAGTGCAAGTCTAAGCTGAGCTTGTTACTGAGCCGTCAGGCGACAAAGTTGTCATCATTCATATCTTATGGGGGAAATCGGAACAACAACTCAAGTATCTGGGGCTGCTCTCATGATAACAGGCGGCGCCGACGACGACGACGACGTTCGCACGCAATTGACGCCAGTTTATTTTATTTTTTTTTCATTCGTTTGTTTATCGATTGAAACAAAAAGCCGCCTGACGTTAGTCTGTCGCCTCCCTCCCCTCCCCCATCACTCCTCGCTCAAGATCAGCTGTTGTGATTGTGTTAGGCGTCAACAAGTTTACACAAAATAAAACGCAGCTGCGCTAGTTTTTGTACTTTTTCTTTATATTAAAATAACTTGTTTATTTGTATTTAAGCCAATTTGTTTGGACTTGATTTAGCAACAAATGCAAATCAATAAGCCTGTCTCAGCTAAAAAAAACATAAAACGGCACGTGTCGAACGGAGCAGCAAGCAAAAGTGTAGGGTTTATTGTTTTTGCTTGCCTGGGCAGTTTCTCCCTCTCTCACTCTTTGTTTTGATGTGGCGCGTGGGGATATCAGAATGCACTCAACTTGTTGATGACACGCAAACAACTGCAGCGTTGGCGCACGCTGCTCTGTTAGCTTAACAGAGTTGCGTTCCAACTTGATAAACAATTTGCATCTACGTATGTCTATACAAAATTAGTTTGCACTTTTGACATTGAATTTTGTTATTGTCGGAACTACAAAATACAATTGAAGGCAAATATTGACATATTGAAGGTCAACATATGGCCACCCACCAACAGCAAATGTGCTGTTGTTGTTCTTGTCCAGGGAAAAACGAGCACAAACCGAATTTTACTCGTAAACATCATCATCATCATCTGCTGCTGCTGTCTGGCAACAAATGTTGAGAAGCTCTCGCAATTTCTATATCTCTCGCCCCCGCACCTCCCACTCACACTCTCTCATGATGAACACAGCAGTTTTCGTTTTCATTTTTGGACGTTCCCACCACCCTGTTGGCTATGTGCGTGTGTTGGTGCGTAAAAGGCGTCTGTTTGACGAGCTTGCGTTCTCTCTCTCTCTCGCTTGCCTTTGCCTTAACAGCTATTTCATCATCTTTTGCAAAAAAAAAAACAAAACCAAAAAAAAAGGTATCTTTGTTTTGCGTTCTTACCTGAAGACAGACCGGCAGGCAGTAAAAGATTTTTCTTTAACCCACGTGCTGATCTAGTAGTAATCCTCTGCAGCTGTCTGCCTTGGCTTATTTCTTGGAATTTCCCTGCTAGAGTAAACATAGAAAATTTGAAGAAGAGAGATTTTTAACTTAGATCTGGCGGAACGTATTGAGCAAACGAGACTGTAGGCCACAGTGGCGGCCTGAAAATTAGTAACTCTGCAATAATAGAAGTTACAATTTGAAAAATTGTTACAAAATAGCCATATTAATTATAGAGAAAGTAAAAAAAATAATAAATTAACATAATTGTAAAAATATCAAAATAATGAAAGTTAGAATAAGGAAAATTGGTTAAAAAATAGCCATATAAATTATAGAAAAAGTAAAAAAAAAACCTTAAAAATTAACATAATTGTAAATATTGCAATAATGAAAGTTTAAATGTAAAAAAATAACAAAATTATACATAGAAGAAGAGAAAAGTGGGGATATAAGACAAAATCTTACAATTCTTATGAATTTTTTGGTAAAATAGGCCTAAATAAAGAATTAATTATAACTTTTAAGCAGATTATTTGCGGGTGGATCCCCTTAGCTTTAGTTTTAAGCCCTGCAAAGCAAGTCCCTAAGTTATTTAGGCAAATTTTCGAAAAAATTAAATTTAAAAAAATTAATTTTAATAAATAAACTTTAAAACACAAATAATAATTTTAAAAAATATACAAAAAGAGCTTTAACTTTAACTCCAACTATTTATATACTAAATAATACATTAAGAATCGCATAAACATTGATTTTAAAATTAACAAACTACCTAAAAGCCCATTGGGCCCTCGCAGCCCGTTCCATTATTCCGCTCAAGGCGAAATTATATGCATTTTGTTGTTGCTGCGCCCTTCAGTAATATTTTGGTGCCCACCGCTGCTTTAAAGATCTGTTAAATTAACTAATATTTTACTAAAGTGGTAAAATAAAGCTCTATAAACTCACTGACACTTAAATTTACACAAAACCGATCTTGAGATCATTCACAAAATTTTGACAAACACATTTTGTACAAATATAGCTAAATTAGGCCATATGGGCATTTCCGCAGAAAAGTCTACCAAGACCGAAAAATTAAAAGTTAATTAAAAGTTGTTTCTTACTTGATTTAGAAAAATTAAATATGCAAAATATTTTTAATTAATGAGTTTAAAGCTTCCCTTTGTACAGATAGCGATATATCGGGCTAGAAAGTAGAAATTTACGTTTTGGCCAGTTTTTCAGTGCATTTTCTCTTTTCGACTTACAGCTCTCAGAGTCATTAAGTAATTCCACTCTTTTCGCAAAATTTTAGCTACAATTAAAATGGATTTTTTGTTGCGTTAAATAATTTAAGAAAAATGTTCTTCACTTAAAAATTGCCAAATTAAATTTTAGTAACGTCACGTCAGTAACGTCATAATACAAAAAGAACGAGAAATGAGATTTATATTCGGTAAATTGGAAAATAAACTTATATTATTCTAAAAACTACTGAAAAAGTTTCATACAAAAAGAGTTTCTCAATTCGCAGAGTTTAGCAATTTTGTAGTCGAGTCAAACCACTGTTGAGTAGGGGTTCATACAAAAGAGTTCCAATCGCAGAGTTTAGCAATTTGTAGTCCGAGTCAAAACCCACTTCCGTTTTGAGTAACGTCACGTCAGGGCATATTTTAACTGATTTCTTTGAATCCTCTGGGTCGATTTTTGTAATTTTTTTTTCTAAATAAAGTGCAATTGAATTACTACCAAAATATAAAAAAAAAAAATTTTTAACTTGTCTCTTTCATATTTTTTTTTAATATTTTATCGTACGAATGTCACGTCACGTCAGAAAAGAAATGCCCATATACAAAATCTCTCGAGAGCGGAGGCCTATTTTAGGGCTTATAGTTTCAACGATTCCTATCTAAATCGTAAAATTGTCATGTTATTTCTGATTAATTCATAAATCATGGTATAAAAATTTAGGAATTTAGCTGTTAATGTTATTTTCTTTATTTAGAATAATTTTATTCTAAACATAATTTCGAAATAGTCATCAAATAAACTTTTTCCAACCTATTTGCTCTTGCTTATCAATCATCACAAATTTAAACACACAAATAAACATGTTTAATTTGCCAACTTTTCACTTTAAAACTAGCTGATATGTAAAAATTTTAAATTCGTATCAACAAAATATATATATATATATATATATATAAATGCAGTCAAACAACAACTAATTCTACACATAACATTAAATAATGATAATTAAAAATGCCACAAAAAGGTCTCCCGAAGCGAGCTACACGAAATGTACGCGTGAGAATAATAAAAATAAAATACACTAAGCGCATACAGGCGACAATATTGTCCATATGGAAAAGTCTAAGCAAGTTTGCATTGTCCGTGCGAAATTGCTTTTGACAATTTTGTGGGTGGTCTGGGGTCTGATGAAGCTTTTTATGCTTCGTTTTTGTGATTTATTGAAATGAATGCAAAAAGAGTCTCACACAGACAACCAAACGAAAGCGAGAGCGCGCGCTTTGGGAACTTGTTTTTGACCGATCCCCCCCTTCCTCCCTTCCTCCTCAAAAAAGAGACCCAAAAGAAATTCTAAACTGGTTGTTGAACTGAAGGAACTTTGAGCATTGAAACTGTTTCAACGGTTTCCTTTTTTACTGTTAAAAATAATAAAAATTTTATAAACCCACACAATCTACACACATACACACAAGTAGTATGTATGTATGTATATTTCATGATTATTTTGCGTTTTTTTTTTTTTTTTTTTTTTATCAAGATCAAAACAAAACGACGTTCTCTCTTGCCAACCAAACAACTAGAAAAATTGAAATAGAAATCAGGGGGCGATAAGTCTACAACAAAATAAACACAAAAGAGGAAAAACAAAATACAGCAATTAAAAGATTAACAAAAAAAAGCGAAAACTTTTTTATGCGTTTTAAATTTCCCATGCGTAAAAATAAAATTGACCTTCAAAAACAAAATTGATTTTTGTTGTTGATTTTTTTTTTGTTGTTGATTAAAATGAAATGAAAGTGGAACATAATGTGCAGCCCAAGGTGTATCTATTACAGGTGTGGCGAACAAAAAAAGCTGAGTGAGTGAGACAGAATACCAAACTGACAATATGTAAGCTTTTGTATAACCGCCGCACCAGTAATAGATACACCTTGAGCAAGCTGACAATATGTAAGCTTTTGCATAACCGCCGCACCTGTAATAGATACACCTTGGTGCAGTCCAGTTTCTCTATTTCATTTTGTTAGAGCTTGAGTTTAATGGCCTAAGAGAGCGGCTGCTGTTGCTGCTGATAAGCACAGCCTTGAACTTGGGCTTGTGCAGCATGTGCAAAAGTAAACACACACATAAACAAAAGGAAAAAAAAAAATAAGTAAGGCAATGCTTAAATATTTGCCCACAAAGCTCTCTCAAATGAACAAAAATTTCCGCTGACTTTTGCATTGAAATACAATTTATTTTGTAAACAAGAAGTGCAGCACCAGCAACTTGTTGCTTGCAACATGGAATGCAGTTGAACAAGTTTTGAGAGGAGCTAAATAGAGAGAGAGAGAGAGGAACATAGCATAAATTCTATAAATAAATTGTAAAAGAAGATGTGGTTGTTGTTGTTGTTGGAGGACAATGACCAAAAATGAACAAAATAGAAAACAACTGTACACACACTAACAGAAAAAGAGAGAGACAGATAGAGAGAACAAGCCAAAAGAGAGACTTAAGCCAGTTTTAATGAAATGAGGCGCAAGGCCGTTACAAAATGGAACTGAAATATAATAATTTTTGGGAGTTTGGCATAGAAGGCGACTGCCATGACGTAACTTCTCTGTCTCACTCTGTATTTCATTTATATATGACTTCAGGGAGCACACACACACACACACACACAGGTAAACAAAATTGGAGCCTGCAATTTTTGATATGGTTATTGTTGTTGTAGCAAAAGTTTATTGCCCTTTTGGGTGGGAGGCAAACATATTGCACACGCAAAAGAATTTCGAAATTGTAACTGTTAAACCAGTAAAGAGATGGCACCAAGTCAAATAAGCAACTGGACTTTTTGTCTCTCTGTTGTGTTGAGGTGCGTGTGTAATAAAAACATTGTCAGAGGCCCAAAAAAACAAAAAAGCGAGAGCGTAAGTTGAAGGTGGGACATGCTCGACTTTTAAATACCCGGTACTTGGGAATGGAATTCGGTCTCCAAAAAAAAAAAAAAAAATATGAAAATTGTTTATTTATATATATATATTTTGTTCTATCCTTCTGCCTGTTAGGTACATTTTCAGATACTTAGCATACCCTTTTTACTTCACCAGTCATGGGTATACAAAAAAAACGACTTCCTGGCGCTATTTAATTTGCTCATAAAAGAGCAAAAATGTCCTTGGCACGTGCAGTCAGTTTAGTCCTGCCTCCCCCTTAACTCCTTTCACATGAACAGCTGCTGTGCTGCAGCCATAAAAAAAAACTCGCAAGGTGAATCATTTAACAAAGGATAAACCATTTATTCCCTTTTTTTTGGGTTGAATGACCCAATTTCTCTGGTGTCCAAATATTATATTACTCTCTCTCTCTCTCTACTCTTTCACTCGGAGGAGTTTAATACCCTTCAGCCAAATTGGCCCAGCTGCGACTGCGCAGAGCAGCAGCTGTCCAAAAATAAATGTGTAATTAAAAATAACACATTGAGTTTTTGAGTAGCTAAAGGTAAATGAAAAGAAAACACAAACCCCCCCGAAAAACTGACAAAAAAAAAAAAAAATAAAGACGAAGACGAAACGAGTTCGAGTTCGAAAGTTCAGTGGCCCAGGCAGATCAGAGAGAGAGGGAGTAGGAAAGAGAGAGAGAGAGCGACAGCTGGAAGAGAACATTTTTAAGAAAGTGAAATTTTGTCTTTCGATTACATCTTCATATACACTCTAAAAAATTATCTAGAATTTTTTACTAAAAGTATATATGAACTTCAAATTCCGAATAATTTAGGTATTTTCAAAACTGATAATCCTAAAAAAAGAGTATAAAACATCGAGTATAAATAAAAGAGCTTAAAATTCCGAATAATTTAGATATTTTCAAAACTTATAGGATTCTACAAAAAAGGTAGAATTTTGTACTAAAACCAAAGAATCGATCTAAAAATTCTGAATAATTGAGATATTTTAAAAACTGATAGTCCTATAAAAATGGATAGAATTTTGTTCTAAAACCAGGGAAAAGCTATTAAAAACATTCTAAAAATCCAGAATAATTTAGATTTTTTCAAAACTGATAATCCTATCAAAAAGAACATAATTTTTTACAAAAACCAGGGAAAATCGAGTATAAAACGAGCTTAAATTTACGAATAACTAAGATATTTTTTAAAATCCTATAAATATAATCTTATTAAAAAATAATCGAGAATTTTGTACAAAATCCAGAGAAAATAGATTATAAACGATCTAAAAATTTCGAATAATTTAGACATTTCCAAAAATGATAATCCTATACAAATAAAGGATAGAATTTTGTACTAAAACCAGGGATCATCGAGCATAAGCGAGCTTAAAATTTCCAATAATTTAGATATTTTCAGAATTAATAATCCTATAAAAACAAGGGATAGAATTTTTGTACTAAAACCAGGGAAAACGGATTATAATTGATAAAAATTCCGAGTAATTCATATATTTTAAAAAGTGATAATCCTATAAAAAAAAGGATAGAATTTTGTTCTAAAACCAGGAAAAATTGAGTAAAGAATTTAGATATTTTAAAAATTGACAATCATATAAAAATAAGGTATAGAATTTTGTACTTAAAGCAGGTAAAATATATTATAAACGATCTAAAAATTTCGAATAATTTAGATGTTATTTTAAACTGATAATCAAAACTGAAAATCGAGTATAAAACGAGCTTAAATTTACGAATAACTTAGATATTTTTTAAAATCCTATAAATATAATCTTATAAAAAATAATCTACAATTTTTTTTACTAAATCCCGGGAAAATTGATTATATTGAAAATTGATTAATTGATTGATTATAAACTTGATAATCATATAAAAAAAATTATATAGAATTTTGTACTAAATCCATGGAAACCGATTATAATTGATCTAAAATTTCCGATTAATTTAGATATTTTCAAAACTGATAATCCTATAAAAAATGATATTTTTTTAAATACATTATTATTAAATTATTATTTAATACATAATTAATTACATCTTCATATCCTTTATGTATACACTCAAAAAATGATCTAGAATTTTGTACTAAAATCGATTATAAACGATCTTAAAATTCCGAATAACTCAGATATTTTCAGAACTGGTATTTTTCAGATACATTATTATTCAATTATTTATTTTTTTTCAACTTTGACATTTTTTTTCTTTGTGTATTTTTCGTTACTAATTTCCCCTCAAAAAAAATGATCAAGAATTTTGTACTCAAACCAAAAAAAATCGATTTAAACGATCCCAAAATTTCGAATAATTTAGATATTTGCAAAACTATTAATCCTATTAAAAAAGGGGATATTTTTCAGATACATTATTATTAAATTATAATGTTTTTTTCTCCCTGTAATTTTCATTACTAATTTTTCCCCCTCTTCTTTTTCTCTTCCAGTCAAAGTCTGCGAAAAGAGTCTTATCCTGCGCGAACGCAAACAGGACTATATCAAGCGTGAACGCGAAGTCATGCATATGATGACCAATGTTCCTGGCTTTGTGAATCTATCCTGCACGTTCCAAGATCAACGTTCCCTGTACTTTGTGATGACATATGCCCGCAAGGGTGATCTATTGCCCTATATCAATCGTGTGGGCAGCTTCGATGTGGCCTGCACGCGGCATTATGCCGCCGAATTGCTTTTAGCCTGCGAGCATATGCATCGTCGCAATGTGGTACATCGAGATTTGAAGCCCGAGAATATACTGCTGGATGAGGATATGCATACACTGATAGCGGACTTTGGTTCCGCCAAGGTGATGACACCGCGTGAACGTGCCTATGCCTCGGAGCATTGTGCTGCGGCGAATGGACGGAGCAGCAGCAGCAGATGCATTTTGGATGATGATGAGGAGGATGAGGATAGTGATAACAAATTGAACTATGATGATGAGTATTATGACAAGGACTCGGAGTTGGATGATGATGATGTGGATGTGGACATTGAGGAGGATGAGGAGGAGGGACAGCAGACAGCCGATGAGGTGGACTCGCCGCGTCACAGTCAACGCCAGCAGCAGCAGCGGCAACGGCATCGGCATCTCTATCATCGCCGTCGCAAGGGCAGCTTTGTGGGCACCGCACAGTATGTCTCACCCGAGGTACTACAGAATGGCCCCATCACACCCGCCGCTGATCTTTGGGCCTTGGGTTGCATTATCTACCAAATGATCTCCGGCCTGCCGCCCTTCCGTGGCAGCAATGACTATGTCATCTTCAAGGAGATTCTCGGTTGTGCCGTTGATTTCCCTCAGGGTTTTGACGAGGATGCCGAGGATTTGGTGCGCAAGCTGTTGAAAATCGAGCCACGCGAACGTCTGGGTGCCCAGGATGAGTTTGGCTACTATGAGAGTATACGTGCCCATCCCTTCTTCAGTGGCATCAATTGGCAAACTTTGCGCCAACAGACCCCGCCACCCATTTATCCCTATTTGCCCGGCGTAAGCCAGGATGAGGATTTCCGTTCGAGTTATAGTGTTCCTGGGGATCTGGAGCCCGGTTTGGATGAGCGTCAGATAACACGATTGCTAAGTGCTGAGCTCGGTGTGGGCAGCAGTGTGGCCATGCCAGCCAAACGATCAACAGCTAAGAGTAAGTAACCCATTCCGAAAGGCTGAAGACATCATTATGATGATTTTGATTTTTTACAGACTCCTTTGACCTGAGCGATGCTGAGAAGCTGCAACGTCTGGAGGCCCAAAAGACTGACAAATGGCATGTATTTGCCGATGGCGAGGTTATACTCAAAAAGGGTTTCGTCAATAAGCGCAAGGGTCTGTTTGCCCGCAAGCGTATGCTGTTGCTAACGACAGGACCCCGTCTCATCTATATTGATCCCGTGCAAATGATCAAAAAGGGTGAAATACCCTGGAGTCCGGAGTTGAGAGCCGAAGTTAAGAATTTCAAAATCTTCTTTGTGCATACGGTAAGTTGACAAGATGAAGTCTATACAAGAAGTTGAGATATGAAAACATAAGATATTCAAAAAGATTCTAGGTTTTTTTTTATTATTTGAAAACGGGGTAGAATTTATACCTTTTAGTACCTAAAATTTCAAGTAAAATTCGTACTTGGTGTTTGTACTTCAACTAAGTACGCATCAGTCTAAACTTTCAAATTAATCCAAAATGTTTCTAAAATGAAAACAAAATTCTTAAATAAAGTTCGAAATACTTGAATAAAGAAATTCTAGAACGAACGAGATCAAATTTCCACCGTTTTGTTCTTAAAATATAAGGTATGATTCGTTCGTAAGAACAAATCGGGATTGATTCAAGACCATTTCGTTCTAAAAATAAGTTTAAAAAATCTTTGAATAGCGCAAAATGTGCTTAAAGAATTCCGAAACGTTCTAAAATTAAGTATTTCGGGATTGCAACACTCGTACTTCAATCAAGAATTTTGTACTTGTATCAAGTATTTTCGTACTTGGCGTACTTTTGACATCGTTGGAACTTGATTTAAGTTCACAGTTCGCAGTTTTTTTTTTCTGAGTGTAGCAGAAACTGGCCATTATTTGTATTTTCATTAATTTAGTACTGTATGACCCTTTGCGCCCTCGAAGCCCGTCCCGTGATTTCTTTAAAAAACGCAATTTGATACAATCAACAAACCTTTTGTTAGATTTTGGTGCCCACCACTGATTTAGTATATGGTTTTAGCTCAAATTTTATGTTAAGAGATTTACTTATCAAATCTGATTCAAAAATCGATTCAAATAGACGACAAGGTTTCCAAATCGTGACAAGTTCAATTTCAAGTTCTATCATTTTAAATTCGGGGTCGGCAATGTGAACAGAAAAGTTGCCAATGGCAACTGAGAACAAAGTCATATGCATTCACAAAAAACGCGCAGAAAGCTTTTAAAAGCTCTTATCTTTCGCTTTGATTTTTCTCATCGGACCCAGTCAGAGTATATAGAGCTTTTAAGCTCGACGATTGAATGTGCTCAACATCTTGATAACTATTCTCTGCTGTCTGACGAAATTATACCTGTTTATTCCTAAATCCAAATCGATAGATAGGAATAAAAATCATAAATTAACTGGTATAGCATAATAGCTAGCCAGTTAGCCATAATTCTAACTTGCTAATTCATAACTTGCTACTTGTACAGAATCGCTCTATTCCACTCGTCCCAAAAAGTGTTTAAATCACATAAGGATAAGATGAATAATTTTTCTATAGTAGAGTATCGATAAAATTCTCATCTCCAAATTAAACATTATGTCATGTATTGTACAATAGAAATTCTGGGAACGAATATTTGAGCAGACTTGTCGCAAATGGCCCAGATCTAAGTATTTCTGGAGTACTAAGTTTTACTGGGCCTTCAATTGCTCATCCCTTTTTAAGCGACATTTGTATTTAAAAAACTGCGATAGTGCGATATATCGGGTGGTGCCCGAAAAGATACCACATATCTACTCGAACCATCACTTCTGATTGTCTAGATAAAGTGCTCTTTATATATAGCATTGGGTTTTTTCAACGGTCGTACCGGTGGATCCTGAAACCTCCCAAAAGATTGTTTGTCTTGACTTTTAGAGATCCTAAGGTTATTCACTAAGTTACGACAAATGTCAATAATTTAATCAATTATTTGTTTTAAGTCATTTATTGACCAAAAGAATCTTTAACAAAACTATCTATCGGGGGTGTCCTGATTTTCGTATAAACGATTGCACTTCAAACTAAAACTGTTTGACTTCATATGGAAGTTGAACGAAATAAGACCGGTTACTAGATCAGATAATAAAAGTTATGTGATTTAAAACCGACTGCTAAAATCCAAGTAGATTTAGTTCGTACGGTTTTCCCTCCATTTTTCCTAGTAAGCGTACCGATTCTTGTTATTTCACATATAAGGACATTTAAAATTGGTTCGAAATGCAGTATATTATATTAAAATCTCTATAGATTTCCACAATACATTATAAAGCATTATTTTTGTAATTTCTAACTTTTTGGGAAGAGCTCTTTTAGCTGACACTTTGTTTCGATCAGTTTTTTCTTGGCTACATACTTTACAACTGGCGCCAACAGCTGTAAAGGTGACCTTATGTGTAAAGAAAAAACTTGTAATTAGATGTTCCAAGGCGGAATCCAAATATAAGACCTAGTAAAGGAACAATATAAGACCTCAATGAATTTAAATCATGGTGCTTTATGTTTTACTATTATGATCGTGTCATCAGTAGATGCATTACGAAATAAGTCACAACACGCGCCCATTTTTAGTTTATGTAAATGAGTTTACCCTTGAAATAGACACTTAACTTCTACTTCGAGTCCCCTTAATTTAGGCGCCATAAGTAGGGTATACAGTAACTGAGCTTAACCCGGAAGTTAGTGTAGGCTTTTGTGTAAATGCCAGTGAGTTTGTTGAACTGTAGCGTAAATTGTGTGACGTCATACTTAATTAATACACGCCCACCAAAAACCGCAGTTTATGAGCCCGGCACGTGTGTGTTTACGAGCCAAAATGAAAACAAATTAAATGCGACATTGAAAACTGCACACGCAACACAGATAAAAACAGTTTTAGTCAAGTTTTAGTGGCATATTTCGCTTTTAATGGATTCTGTTTTAACCTCTCGTCTTTCTCTCTCTCTCTTTTACAGCCCAATCGCACTTATTATCTGGATGATCCCGAGGGCTATGCCATCAATTGGTCCGAAGCCATTGAGAATATGAGCAAATTAAGTTATGGCGATTCAACACTGACGACGGCGGCCACCAGCAACGGTTCAACTGGTGGCAGTAGTAATAATCTGGTTGTGGTGATGCCACCGCCACATCATCATCAGCATAACAACTCATCGAATTCCTCTGCCTCATCAAATAGCTCGCCCACAGCAAGACGCAGTTCACCAACGCCGGCGGGAACAAAAACGGCCTCCAATTGAAAATTAAAAATAATTCATAATTTAGTTGAAATTTAGTTAAAAAAAAACATAAAAACAGAATCAAGTCTAGTGCTAATTAGAACGGTGTTTTTGGCCGCCCCAGGCGTTCATATATACAATAGTTTATAGTTTTAGTTAGTCACAATTTAAATGAATTATTACTACTAGCTAAAGAAAGGTAAACGCCAGGCGGCCAAAACTGGAAAAGCGCGCGTGGTAGTAAAATGTAAAAAATATTTGGGAGTGTGTTTGTCATGTCAAAAACAAAAAAAAAAACAAAAAACTATATGTAAAAACAAATTGTAAACAGTTAAACATATATATATATATACATACCTATCTTTATATATATATATATATATATATAAATGTATTGTACATTTAGCTATATGCGCACGCCTAAAAAACAACTACAAGATTTTGAGCTCGCTCTCTCAATCCTTATCAAAGAGAAAATTTTGTTTGTTTTGTGTTTTGGTTACTTTATTTTTTTTTTTCGTATAATTTAATTTGTAATGCTTTTTTGCCCTATAAAGAAACGTATAAGACTTGAGCAACAACCACTCTATTTAAAGAAATGTAATGTAAAAAAATATGCAGCAAAAACAAATGCCTATAAATATTTACACAATGAGAAAAAAAAAAAACGAAAAAAAAAGGAAATTTAGTTGAAATTACATTTGGCTTTGGTTTTTGTGCTTGTGGTACAAAAACTTTTCTAAAGATTACAAAATGTTTAATTTTTTGCATTGTTTTTTTTTTTTGTTGTTATTTGTGTGGCATTTTGTTTTTGTTTTTTTGATAGACATATATCTATATATATCTACATAAATATCGGCATAGGAAGCAGATAGCTGGAAAAGTTAAAAAAAATAAAAATAAAAACAGGTATAAAATTGAATTTTAACTAAATTAAAAAAATAAACAAAAACAATGCTTAGTTCAATTGTCAAAGCCTAGGCGGCTCCCACTACCCCCCTCCCCCCAACTATATCCCCCTCTCATGAGGTAATGAAAGGGTGAGGCAGTTTAAAAAACTGTTTTTAACTGTTCTTTTTTTTGTTCAGTTGCCTCACCCTTCAGTTACTTTATGCTTCTCTTTATTTGTAGCGTTTAAGTGTGAAAAAAATATGAAAGAAAGCAAAAAATACAGTTTTTGTACATACATATCGCGTCCGCATTCGGTGGGCGTGGCCGTAGTAGCAATGAATTATATTATATATACACATAAAAATACTATAAAAATTATATAATTTTTTTTAGTTTCTAAGTAAATTATTTTTGCTAATTTTAAGTAAATTAAATTTAAAGCAAAACACACACACACACATACACTTACATAAGTATACCAATTAATTAAATTAAACCCAAAATTTATAAAATATATATATATATATATACATTGTATAATTTATTGAAAAACAAAAAACCTAAAAAAAAAAATCAACCAGCAGCAAACTAATAGAGAGAGCGAAAAAATGTAAAGTAAATATTTAAACAAATTATATTATCTATATATTATACCAGAAAAATAATATATATATATATACACACATCTATGCGTAAAGTATAAAATTGGTCAAAAAGCAAAAAAACGTATCATTAAAAATTAAAACAAACAACAACTACAACAAAAAAAAAAAGAAATACACATTTTCAAAAACAAACAAAAATTTCGAAAAAATTTGTTTTTATTTCAATTTTGGTTTCTGAAGAATTGGCTACCAATTGGAAATGGGTTATTGGTTAGTACCAACACCAACAACACCTACCCCTACCCTCAACACCTTACCCTCCCCCCTCTCTAAATGGAAATATGAACTTACCATATATATAGGTTTCGAACGGAAAATGTAAAATACATTACAAAACAAGTTTTTGATTTATCACCTTTTTTGTGCTGCAGTACCTAAAAACAAAAAGGGGATCGTAAATATCAATCACGTTAACATTTGTGTAAATATTCAGCTATCGAATTCCATCTAAAGGCCTCATTCCAGATGGCATAAAAACTATGCTTCATATAAATAAGACAGCTTTTCATAAGCATTCAACTTTCAGAGCTTTCAAAAGTGTTTCTATTCATATGAAGCATTGTGCCGAAATCGGGGAATCAAACCGAATCGAATTTCGGTTTCGGTTCCGGTTCTGGTACGTACCAAAACTAATGTTTCGGTAAAAGGTTCTGTTTAGGTTCTAGTTTATTTCGGTATTCGGTTCCGTATCGGTACCTTGGTTTTTATTTCGGTACGTACCTGTATGTACCGGTATAATTTAAAAATCCTTTAAACCGAAGATATAACCTACACAACAGAATGTAGTTTAAAAGGAGGAAAATTAAACATAATAAACTTTACCCCCGAAAACAGATGTCTTAATAATACTTTTGATATCTGATGGATTGTTAAATACACTTTATGAAGATAACTTTACCGATCAAAACCCTGCTGCTAGGTTAAGCCCATTTGGTCCAATTATTAATTCGTTTACTCAGTAAATGCAAAAAAAGGAGAATCACACAACAATATTTGGAAATTATTGAACCAAAATAGATGAAAAAAATTAAAATGAAATTGTTATTCCTATTAAAATTGTAATATATTCCAGATGAGCCCTTAATCTAACGTTTGTAAGTTTTTGATAACCAAACAGAAGGGTTACGTACATTTTCTTAATTTTGTAAGCCCTGAGGAAATCCCTGATTGAAGCAATAAAACTAAAATAACAAAAAAAAACTCAGAACCGAAACTGTACCGGTACAATGTTTCGGTTCTTTTCGGTCATTTCGGTTCCAAAAATAAAGGTTCCGAAATACCGGTTCTCAAAAAAAAAACAATAACGGTTCCGGTTCTGGTTCCGAATTTTAATCGGTTCTTTCCGGCTTGACACCCTGGCCGAAATAAGTTTTTATGTCATCTGGAAGGAGCCTGTATATTATTGGGTACTTAGAAAGCAAAGTAAATACTCAAATGGAAGTTCAAGATCCACATCAATAGATTGAGTTTGGATTGTATTGAACAACTGATACTTCTTCAAGAAAATATATGCCGCAATTTATTCCTTGAGTCAGTTCTCAACTTTAAACGCAGCGCTTAGTGGATAAGGTAGCGTTGATTGATGAAATTAAAGCAAAAAATGTGATTTTGGGACATTCAATTTACCGAATTTTTCGAACATTACAAATTTATTTTCAGTAGGAAATCATATAGAAATACAAAAAAATAGAAGGCTAACATCGTCGAAAAATCGGAACCATACCGAAACGCTAACACCGGTACTGTTTCGGTTTTTTATTATTTATCTAACTGATATATGATTATTTAAAATATATTGTATATTTCAACTGGCAAACTGACTGACTGATTGATTCACTGATTGGCAATCAACGCAGAGCCTGAACGGTATAGAAAGCTGAAATTTTCGCAGAAGTTTCCTTTTGAGTTGAAAGTGGGCATTAACGCGGGGTTTTGGAAAATTCCACCCCCAAGGGGTGGAAAACTCCCGGAAAAGCTACTATGGGAAAAATTTTGTTTTTCATCCGATTGACTTAAAATTTGGTTTGTAAGTAAAGTAAGCGAAATAATTGGACACCTGTTTCCCAGATTTCGGAAAATCCGCCCGGAAAATTCTTCTTGGAAAAACTATTTTTCATCCGATTGACTTCAAACTCGGTTTGTGAGGATAGTAAACAGAATAATTAGACTTGAGATTTTCCGATGTTGGAAAATCCGCCCGAAAAGTCGGGAAATTCCAGGAAAATTCAATATTTCGGTTCAGTGAGCCGATCTGAATAAAATTCGTTTTGTAAGCTCTAGGGTCAGAATAAATGGAAACACGTGTTTTTTAATTTCGGAAAGTTCACTGCAAAGGTCGGAATAAGGGTACGGGGGTGGATTTATAGCCAATATGTCTTAAATTTGGTTTGAAAGCTTTCTGGGCCAATTCAATGGGATAAAGTTTTTAGCTTTGCGCTTACTCACTCTCAAGGTCGGATAATGGGTGCCGGGGGTGGTTTCAGGGTTTGTACGCTCAATGGGCCAAATAGGTGGAAAATAATTATCTCATTTCTGAAGGACGGAAAAGTCTTAACAAAATCCTCCATTTAATGTAATGACAAATTTTATGTTTCCCACTGTGTTGAACATTTTTAGAGCTGATTTACCTCTTTGAGAATTTTACAAGTGTATTATATTGGATATATTGGACTTTAGTCTTTATAGTATAGGTTCAAATCTATCTAAATCACAAACGATCCTTATTTTTGGCTGGGGTACGGAAGATTTAAGGGCCGATTATTTCGATTGTTTATATAATTGAGAAATATTTTTCCGCTTTTAAGAAAGATTTTATATATGTGAGAAAAAATAAACTTACAATTAAATCTGTCATTTGTTTGATTAGATAGATAATTCCTTAATTTAAGTTCATTTTTTCTGAGAGTAGGAATACCTCTGAAAAAGCGGACATAAGTGTTTAGCGAAATTGTTCGTCGAAAAATAAAAAGGCTAGAAATTGGTAAATAAAAAAAAACCTTTACTTATGTGGGATATTCTTTGAACACCATTTTTAAAATCTATTACATCCATTTTTTGAATATCTTAAAACAATTTAAATTTTTGAATTTACAAATTTATCGAAACCGAAAACCGAAATAAACTGAAACCGAACCAATGAAAAAGTATATTGTACTTGTAGCGTTAGGACGTTTAGGTAATAAAAGAAAGAAAGAACCTTTATTTGAAATTCTAATTTCGATAGGTACCGGAACCGATATGCGTTTCTGGATTAATCCCTGGTTTTGCATATCAAAACCGTTTTCAAAACTATTCAGTACAATAGTCATAGCAATTTTTTTTAAAGCAGGGCTTGATGAAAAATTGGAGAACTTTTCTTAAAAAAACACAGTTGATTGAGTCGTGTGACCCACTCTCAGTTAACTGAAAATAACCACGAAATTAAGGATTCGGCTTATTTTGTTGTCAAATATGGTCATACTGTTTTTTTTGCAATCCACAAAAAGGAATATCTTGCAAATTCCTTCTGGAAAATGTATACTGAGCGTCCTTAGTACTCAGCTTAGATCCTTATTTACAAAAAATGATTAGACAATTCGGTTAAATTATTTGGTCATTAAGACAGCTGAATGAAGTTAAATGAAAGATTATAATCTTTTATACATAATATATTATCGATCTATTGCTGGGCTAAAGACCAAGTTCTATAACTAGTTGTAGAGGTTATATTAAAAATGTGGAGATGTTTGTAACGCATAGAAGAAAGCATCTCCGATCTCATAAAATATATATATTCTTGATCTGCATCAATAGCCGAGTCGACCTAGCCATGTCCGTCCGTCCGTTTGATTCTATGCTATCTCCTCCCTTAGTTTTAAAGCTATCATGACCAAACTTTTCAAAAAGTCTTTAAATACATTTAGGCTACACATTTAACGGAACCGACCGGATCGGATGACTATATCATATAACTACCATAGGAACTATCGGTCCAAAAACTAGCTCCAAACTTATTATTTATGAGTTTTATATGCTTCCCCAAAATTCTGGAAAGTTTGATAAAAATCAGACGGCTATAGCATATAGCTGCCGTAGGAACGATCGGTTAATAAAATAGTTCTAGGGTATTTAAACATCGGCGGAACCGATTTAAGCCTTTAATTTTGTTGATTTCAAGAATGTTTGCAAACCTTAAGGAATTAATATCTTTGCAGCTTTTTTTTTTATCCAAGGATGTAAATGGAACCAAACCGAACCGCTCATATGTTCTCATAAGCCGAACCGCCATCCTAACCGGTGCCTTTTCGAAAGGCGAATAAGAACTTGCCAAAGAAAGAAGTTTGTTAATGTCGTAGAATGGGTTTGTACCAGCAACAATATAGCTTGGAACAAGCTAGAAGCCAGAATGTTTTGGGGGATTACTTTAGAATTTATTTTGTTCTTATTTTAAGTACGCAAATTCTTGTTTTTGGAGTTTATCGGAATGGACTTAAGACTATTACGACCTAAAAGTATGATATTTAAATAGTTCGAAATGTTCTAAATCAGGGAATCAAGTCGAATCGAATTTCGGTTTCGGTTTCGGTTCTGGTACGTACCAAAACTAATGTTTCGGAAAAAGGTTCTGTTTAGGTTCTAATTTATTTCGTTATTCGGTTCCGTAACAGTACCTTGGTTTTTATTTCGGTATACCAGTACGTACCGGTATGTAGATAAAATTGTTATTTTTATTGAAAATTTCAGTATATACCAGATGGTCCCTTAACCTAACATTTGTAAGTTTTTGCTAACGTTTACACTGAGGAAATCCTTGATTTTAGCAATAAAACTGAAATAAAAAAAAAAACTAAGAACCGAAACTGTACCGGTACAATGTTTCGGTTCTTTTCGGTCAATTCGGTTCCAAAATTAAAGGTTCCGAAATACAAAAAAAATAAATACTAACGGTTTCGGTTCGGGTTCCGGTTTGATACCCTGTTCTAAATATATCCCGGAACGGTTGAGTTTGGGATCCGTTCAACAACAACAGAAAAAAATAAAACATAATAAGCGAGCCTCCAGTCGAGCAGCCTTCTGTCTACACTGCATGTATTTTGTTTATTGCTACCGTATATTTGTTGCGATCTAACGACGGTATTCAATGCATTTTGTTATTGTTATTCTTTCGAAGCGACGCAATTGCCTGTGCGCTGGATTAGAGAAATAACAAAGTGGTCTAGCTGAGTCAAAAGCCAATGAAGTAATTCGGATTTTAAAAAATCGTACTTGATATAAGAGCTTTGTACTTCAATCAAATGTTTTCTTTCATGCCGTACTATTAACACCGTTTGTACTTGATTAAAGAACAAAGTTCTTGAATTTTTTCTGAGAGTAGCTTATAAAGTAATCTGGAATTTGGTAAGGTGAGCTTTTATAAGGCCTCTACTTAGATGAGACATATATAAACAAGAATGCTGTTCGAAAGTTATGCTATTCTTAGAAAGTATTCCGCCGAAATAAATTTTTATCTCATCTGAGTACAGGGTCTTTAATATCTCTTAAACACAGTTTCTATCATCCTCGTACAAAGTATATTGTATTATGCGTACGTATTGTGGAGCACGTAAAATTAGTTACATGGTTGGTAAACGCTTTTTATTTTGAACTGTTAGTAACAGAAGTTATGATGAGGCACTCTGTCTGCATAGCAGCTGGAAATGTTAAGTGATTAACGGAATGTTAAGGAATGGTAAAAGCTTACCAATGTAAACGTAATTGATATTTACAATCGCTAACTAAAAATACAACAAAAAACTGAAAAAAGAAATACCAAACAGGAAAAAAAAAAAAAGAAGTAGCCTACTACCAAAAATATTTATATATATTTTAATTTAGCCCGATATAATACAAGAAAAAAAAATCAGAATTCGACAATTTGACTTAAAGACTTTATGTATGAACTGTAATCGTTGACACTAAACAAAAGTGAGACCAAACAATTTGGAGACTAGGGATCAAATTAAGCATTACATTTGCAGCGAAAGTATCTTAAACTTTTTGTAGATCAGGAGAACTTTAAAAACATCAAAATCTGGTAAGGTGTAAAAATGTAAAGATAGTGCAGATTGTCCGTTTATTCATACAATTTATAGAATTTTTGTTTTAAAATTATCCGTTATTTTTAACGGCAAAATATGGTGAATAAATTACAAATAAAATGGTTGGCTTCGCTAAAGTTGCCATTAAAACAAATTTGTTATTTTTTAAGACCTCGTTAGGCACTCTGAGCAATCCTGCAAAAGTTCTGTGGAACCCGAAATAAATTGTGGGATCGGACAAAGGATCTTTATTTTATGCTTTCAAAATTCAGAACGGAATGGGATTTTATTTATAAATTTAGAATCTGAATCGTGACGGAATAGACGTGGTTTCAAACCGTATTTCTGAACCTGAACCTGCTGCTTAACTTGCGTCTCCAGTTTCCAAATATTGTACAAGTGGTCTCATTCTTGTATATCAATCCATTATTTCGTAGCTTTTTGGTAACTTTTGTAATGAGAAAAAAAATAATATGAAAATAAAATCCGAAAAAAATATATAAAACTGATGATCTATCAAATAGAAAAAGTGCCTAGTGAACCGGTTAGAAGTTTAGATTTGATAATTACATACATACATGCATACATATACATAATCGCCAGGGCCCTAAGTATACGATTTCGATTTAAATTTTCCATTTATTATATTTGTATGTATGTGGAATTTGAAATTCAAGGAATTTGTTTCGTGTTCAATATATGTTCAATTATTTACAACAAATTTGTTAGTCCAAGCATTAGCCACATATTTATAGCCAATAATATTATACTCCAACTCCAAAAACAACAAAAAATGTATATTGATAAATTCGATCGATCGTTTTATCCAAGTTCAATCTCTAGGGGTGCTAGACTGAGTTAAGTAAGTGAAGAAGCCTAATTGTAAACTCTAAACGTAAACGTAATTCAATTACCTTGCAAAAGTATCAAATACACTAACTAAATTTGCATCTTAATGTACATACATTTATTCGTATATAGTATATAGGTCCGCCGCCCTCTCCCTCCCTACCCAGTACTTACATTACCTAAACTAAACGGAAAATTCGAAATGAAATACACATATATATACACCCCATACATACAAATATATACGACTATATATACATATATATTTATATAGATTTTAAGCAGAAAATGGCATATTACACACAAACGTACATATATATATATATATATATACAACTACCCCATATGAAACTTAAAGGCGGTGAATGAAGTAAGACGATGTGTAAGCCATTGAACAATGAGGACAAATTCCGACTGCAACGTTGTATTTTTCTGCACATGAATACCATTTACTAAACAAGTTCGTTACCACATTTAAAATTCCTTAAAAACATATGTCAAAAACTTTCCAAAAAAAAAAAAAGAAAATGCGGCACAGTTTGTTAATTGAAAAATTACAGTTGAGATTTGTAAAGAAACGAAAAAGTGTTGATTGAAATAAATGCGTAACGAAAAAGCGACAGAAAGAGAGAAACCAATGCGTTTGATTTGATTTTGATTTGGCGGTTCCAGAAGTGGCAGAGCTCTTAGCTTTCTGTCAGGCTGAGATACCAAGCAGCGTCATAACGGTGAGCTGTTGTCAGCTAGCAATGAACTAGTTCATTCGAATCGCTTACTTGCTCACTGACTGGAAGTTAGAAGAGCGCAGAAATAGACAAATTCATACAGTTGAAAAGAGGGATAGAAAGCAATGAACTGCTTGGATTTCCAATGCACAGTGGTTGCTCCCATAGTCCAAAAATCCAAAAATTAAATTCAAAATATTAAAGTAACGAGAAGGCAAAGCTAACTTCGAGTGTGCCGATGTTTTAATACACTTGCAATATATATAGGATATAGACATCAGATATGTATAAATTCAAAATCATTGAAAATCAAAATTTGATCACGCCACCATATAATAAAAACTTTTCTTAGTAAAACACCTTTTCCGACCGATCGGTCCTACGGCAGCTTAGATAAATCCTTCCAGAATTGTGTGGAAGCATATAAAACTAATATATACCAAGATTGGTGGCGTTACGATAAAAAAACAAAAAAGTTTTTCTCACTAGAACTAGTTTTTTGACCGACTGTTTCTATGGCAGCTATATGATAAAGTCATCAGATTTTCATAAATTTTTCCAGAATTGTGTGGAAGCATAAAAAACAAATATATTCCAAGATTGGTTTACTCTACGATTGAAAACAAAAAAGTTTTTCTCGCAAAGACTTATTTTCCAACCGATCGTTCCTATGGCAGCTATATGATATAGTCATCAGATCCGGCCCGTTCCGACATATTAGTTGCGTGCAGTAAAAAGAAGACTCCGTGCATAATTTCAGCTCGATAGCTTCAAAACTGAGGGACTAGTTCGCGTAGAAACAGACAGACGGACGGACGGACAGGCGGATATAGACTCAGCTCTTAGTCCTGATCAATAATATATATAGTTTATGGGTTTGGAAATTAATATTTTAAAGCGTTACAAACTTCTCTGCAAAATTAATATCCACTTTGCAAGTGTATAAAAGGTAGACAGATTAAAGGGATTCCTGAAAGTGATTTGCTTTCGATTTTGATTTCGTGAAACCAAATCAAAATCAGTTGACGGATCGTTATGTTTTGCGCAGAGATTTGATTTTGATTTCGTGAACAGCTAATCAACGATTGCCGCTAAAGTAAACAAAGAAATAAAGTGAAAACACTATTTTTGAGAGCCGTTTAATTAATAGTTTGAAAGCAGAGCATGTATGTTTTCAAAGAGGAAACAAACACCAAGTTCGGCCGCATAATTTTCTTTAAAGAGTACGGTCACACTTGAAAATCTGCCTCGGAACTGAGTGAAATCTTTTAGTATGACCTTTATTTCCTTACTTTTTCTGGGCACACTGCACAGTTTGTATGGAGCATCTGTAAACAGCTGTTCGACGAAATCATAATCGAAAGCAAATCACTTTCAGGAGTCCCTCCATTGTCTCTTAAATATCCAAGCTTTTGAATACCAAACCGGGTTTTCTGCGAATCTAACGGGTCTTTCTAAAAATAGCATTGATTTTCGCGCACTTCAAAAGAGAATCTCATTTCTAAGCGACCGGACGACTCCAATTAAAAATACCTTTTTATGGATTTTAAAGTAAGAGGCACTTATTTTATGTATTGAATTTAGAATAAGTCAAATTGTGATGCATTTCTTGTAAAATTAATGATTCATTATGTAACTTTTTGTATATTTCTGTTTTATTCCCCCATTGGGTTCTTTGTCAGTGTATTTGTCAAGGATAATAAAAGTGTTTAAGGTAGCTGCAGAAAATTGCTGATGTGTCTTGAATAAATAAACGCCGTTTCCCTGTTTTTCAGAAAAAAACTGTGAGAAAATCGGTTTAGTTTTCAATGGTATCGTCATTCAACTTGGCATTTATGAATTTTATTTGCAGTTACTTAATTCAGCTAAGTTTGATAAAAATAAGTTGACAATATATAGCTGCCATACTTCCGATTATAATAATTTTTCGTACATTTTTCACTAATAGTGGGCGTACTCGTATCAAACCACGCCCATTTTTACAAAATATAATTGTTATAATAAAGAGACTTTTGGCCGCTCTCTTCATATACAGTTGGGAACAAAATAATAGGACCACTATGACACCTTGTCCGAAAAAAATAATAGGACAACTTTCGCATTCTTCATAGAAACCGCTATATTTCGCAGAATTACTTTGATGAAAAGCACATGGATAAGGGATTTGACTATGATTTTATTATTTTGATCATCAAGAGTAATGTCAATCAATACCAAGGCTCGTGGAAAACACTGGAGTTCAGCAAATAGCGATATCATCAAAATATCGATATTGATTGGAAAATCCTTTAGATAAGTTGTTCGATTGGTTGGGTATTAAAATAAAATAATACGGGATGCAATAAACTACAAAGAAGAGACTTAAAAAGGACCTAAAATAATTCAAAAACCCGGAGGCCCAGGAAAAGTCCCTCTTTTAAAAGCCACACATATTAGTAAGCGCATGAAATTCGCAAAGGAACATATAAATTGGACATCCCCAAAATGTTGGAATATTTAATAAAAATATTACAGTTAAGTTGTTATGTTTTGTGGAAAAGGTTCTCGTTTGTACGTCCAGAGTCCTCTAAACTCAGAAAACAATTAAAAATACACTGGAAAAATCAGGCATGAAGGCTCAAGTGTAATGGTACTTGGATGTTATTCTTACAATGAAGTAGGTTGATTATATTGTATTAAAACCTTAATGGATCAACATGTATACGTCCATATTTTTGATATTTGATGCTTCCTATCACAGAATATGAGAGTTTGGATCTTCTAACAAGGCAATGACCCCAGGAAAAACAAAGGAATGGTTAAGAAAAAATTCTGTGAAAGTTTTAGAGTGGCCTGCGCAGTCACCAGACCTCAATCTCATTGAAACCTGTGGTCTAATATCAAAATGCAGTTACTACAGTTAAGCCGGATCACCGGATCACTATGAAAGTCTTTCAAAAGTCTTGAGTCAAGATTGCTCTAAAACGGTGCCTGGACTTGGTTGAAGAGATTCCAAGACGTTAGCCAATAAAGGAATCGGAAATAAACATTAAATTTATTGAATAATCTTAGTTTTAATATACTATTATCTTTCAGTAATCATTTAAGTGATTTTTTTTTGGTCCTATTTTTTTTCGCCTAATTTCCCTACTTCTTTTTTCATAAAACTTCTGAAATTTGTTAATAAACCATGTTTTTTCCTTTCGAAAACAGCCTAATATTGACCACATTTTTAAAGAAAATTCACAATTCCCATGTTAGAACTAATTTTTTATGAAAATAATTTTTTTAGTTAATTGTAGTTAGTTTTACAACACTATTTTAAATAAATCGTTAAAAAACAAGTAAGAAAGCCCTACTGTAATATACTCTGTACCAGAGATCGGCAAAATGGGAATTATAATTAACCATTACCGAATTACTTGCTCATTTTATAATAATTAAAATAAAATTACAAATTACTATATTAATTTGCAATAATTAAAATAAAACTACAAATTACTATATTATTTTGTAATAATTAAAATAAAACTACAAATTACTATATTAATTTGTAATAAAATTTTTCGAAATACAAATTACTCAAGTAATTTGTAATAAAATTTTTCGAAATACAAATTACTATATTAATTTGTAATAAAATTTTTCGAAACACAAATTACAAATGACATTGAGAATACAGTGGTAAGGTAGATGCCTCTACTACCTAATACCATACTCATTGCACTGTAATTCAGTGTTTTTTGACATTTCAATATTTAAACAAAAATTCGCGATATCTCGCGAACGGTAAAAGATACGGCAAAAATAACGAAATTTCACAGGGATATGAGTTGGTAGTGTACTATCCCTCCACCACCCAATGCCGTACTTATTGCACCGTAATTCGAGAAATTTTATTACAAATTACTTGAGTAATTTGTATTTCGAAAAATTTCATTACAAATTAATATAGTAATTTGTAATTTTATTTTAATTATTACAAATTAATATAGTAATTTGTATTTCGAAAAATTGTATTATAAATTACTTGAGTAATTTGTAATTTTACTCGTAATTATTACGAAAAGTAATATTAATGCCGATCCCTGCTCTGTACCTGTTTGTACATATGTAACTGATAACTTTAAAGTGTAAGGTTTTTTCAAAATCTTGGGGTGGCAACTCTTTCGAATATCGTTCATCTGGTTGGAAAACGATGTATGGGGGCTCGATAAGTAATGATTACCAGTCAAGAAAGGTCCACTTGGGAAAATACCAGTTAGCTATTGCCCTCACGCTCTCTCTTTCTCGTAAGTTTTACCAATCGCTGCGGTGTTGTTGTTGTTGCTTTGAATTTTCTTTTACGTATAGCTCTAATATCGTTCATCTGATCGAAAAACGATATATGGCGGGTCGATTAATAATGAGTAGTAGAATATATGTCTAGAATGTTTGAACTATCTATCTTCAAAATTGTGGGAGTTATTACGTTTTTTAAATAAACTTGATCTGCCTGCAGGTATAAGAATTATATGTTCCATACACTTCAAACCTCTAGCTCTTACCATCTCTGAGATCTCTTCTTTCATACGGACAGACAGACGGACATGGCTATATCGACTCGCCTGTTGATGCTGATCAATAATATATATAGTTTATAGGGTCGGAGTCTTTAAGTTCAAAAGTTATTATTTTTCGGAATTGGTCTCAATTTTTCTTATTAACGAACCCGTTAACCTGGCTTTACCCTTTCACAGTTTGCTACCTCAATAATTGATTTTTGATTGTGTTAGCAAACATTTTAAAAGTGTTTGTAAATATGAGTTTCTGTTACTTTAGATCGGGGTTCGCCAAGAAGAGAAGAGAGAAAAAGTGTGAAAGTTCTTTCACGTGTTGCCTGGTAGCAAACCCACGTTGACATGCTATCCAAGAAGCGTAGGTTGCGTAACATCGGCAAGCAATTGGCTTATAGGTCACTGTCAGTCACTGAGTGATTTTATTCTATGTCAATCACAGATACGCCGATATGGCTCATCTCTAATTTATAGTGTGACCGTACACACAATTTCTGAGAATCAACTGAACAGAATAAGTTTTTACTTTATTTTAATATACTTTTACAGCTTATATTTCTTTTACTCAGGGATACTCGGCTATTCCAACTTTGTGTTGGCGCCGCCATTACCGTCTTTAATGGAAAGAGCTGCCAGTTGCTTTCCTTCCAGCTGATTAGACGATTCAATACTCTCAAAACGTAGAAAGAATTCAAGAGTGTATCCGCTTGCCACACAATAATTTTAAAGCTGGTTTATTAAAAACTACGGCATTGACTTCATGGCAGTATATTTTGTAACTATCTCGTTCTATTGGTGTAATTGTCGGAGCTATAAATGCAAATTACAGTGAAATATGTGTGTAAGTACATAGAATTGTATTTACAGATCATCTTCAACTTACGCAGATTTAATATGGTACTCAACCACATATCCATGCTTCCTAATTCTTCCTTACCCACGATGTATCTAATGGTATCGCCTGCAAATTTAACAATAGTACAATAGAAATTGCCGTGTTTTCCTTCGTAAGCCAGCATGTTGCAGTTTTTTTTATTCAAGAATTACTTCCGTATTGCTTGAGAGCAAAAATGAAACTGAAGTCGACTCTGCTGCTGGGAAAACACCAATTTCATTTTTTACTCGTGCTGCTATCAACTGTGATGGGTTGCCACACAGTTCAAAAAGTGCAAGCAGCTGATGGAATTGATTTAGTTCTAAAATGAACTAGTTCTCAAATGTAACTAAATTTAAAACTATTCGAATTCTTTTTAAGGTTGTTTTTTATTTATTTGCTTTCGATATTTTCCACAAATTTGGGCAATACGACTACCAAATGAATTCGCTTCCGGATCGTCCGAAGAATCCCTATAAGCACATGGACATTAAAATGTTTAGTACAGCTTATTTTTGAGTTGGCAAGCACGCACAGTATTTTCTAATATCTATTTGGTGAAAAAGTAGAATCAGAAACAAAGATTTTTACAAAAATAATTTAAAGAAGTAAAAAAGTCTGTCAAGCTCGACTGTAACACAAACTGCTTAAGTGCTGCCCAGTGAAATTATTTCTGTTACATACATTTGCACTAACTCTTTGTAAACAAATTCGTGCGTGCGTGCGTGCCAACACGATACAATCGCGTCCTTACTTACTGCACATCAGAGAAATCACTAAAGTCACCATAATCAATGGGTCGCTTGCATAGGCAACATTTGTTGTTGGACTCACTAAAGCACACTTGACAATACACTCCCGGACAGCCATGGGTGTCGCAACGTATGCGTGTGGAGCTGAAAGACAGGTCCGGGATAAAAGTGATTGAAAGTCAGGATCTACTAACGAGCTCAAGGATTTGGCACAAACGATGCAGACATCAGCTCTTGGGCCGCCCAACAGACAGCCACAGCACCAGCACCTGCTGGTTAAAGTAAGTTAAAGTACAAGATCTTCTTTAAAAACTTCCTGCAGTACCAGCTTAGTTTCGCCCTCAGCCAGTTCAGACAACTGGTATGTCCTTCCGCATCTTGATACATGAAAGCGGCTCTTGCTTTGCGACGTGCCAACTTGAAAAAGCTGACTGCAAAGAGTTTAGAATGGATTTAATTCATTTTCGTTTTTTATATCGTTAATGTTACTATACTTCGTTTCGTCAGAATTTTGTTGTGCAGATACAAAGCTCTTACATAGGCTCTTTCCGGATAGAAATAACGCATGATTACATGACGTAAACGCAAGGCATACGGTTCAGCCAGCAAGATCAACCAGGCCCATAGACAAAGTGCCAAAATCTCAATATATCTTATATAGTTGGGCTCTTTGGGCAGCGGTAGACAATGAGTTGTATCTAAAACGTTTTTCTGGGTGAGCGGTCGAAAAGCATTGGCAATTCCTCGCATGATTTCAGCCACAAAACCACCACCCTTTATTTCCAGATCAATAAAAGCGGGTACCTCCAGTCCGGTCTGCTGATGACCATAATAGGACATGGTGGCCAACATCCAAAAGAGACTGTAGTCCGCAAAACATATGGAGAACAGCTGCAGGCAGGTGATCACCATGAAAAATGAATTCTTGGCGATCAAGAGACACTCGGAGCTTGTTAGACGCAGACTGGTCAACTGAAGACAAAGAAAAGGGAAAAGAAGAAGTTTTAGAATCAAGCTAGGCTTTAAATTGAACATTGCTTCGTTTAGTACGATGACTATATACCCATGTCAGGCAGCCTTCTATTGTAGTTTTTGATACGCTTACCCAAAAGACATTTTTATTCTTAAGAAAAAACCTGTTGAAAATATAGAGAATATCGATTTTTTGTCCAAAAAATATTAATATCCAAGTGATACTTTTCCAATATCGAAAAAATATCGGTATATATATTTTTTTCATATACCTGACATCCCCACTAAGAACTTATTATTTCGTTGGTGATAGGAAATAGACATTTTACTGGTTCAAAAGCGGTTCCGAATAATATTTCAAATATTTTTTAAGCTTTGAACTTTAAATGTAGGCTCGTAATATAAAGAAAGTATAACTCGACTATGAACAAGTTAAAAACAGGAAATAATATCGTAACCGAAATAAACCGCCACGTACCGGTATCGAAACCGGAACCGATATTACATTTTTTTGAGAACCGAAAACCGATAACCGTTATGAAAGGAACCAAAAGAACCGGAACCATACTAAAACGCTAGTAGCGGTACTGTTTCGGTTTCTGATTACACTAGTTTACAGCGAAAAAGACCCATTGAAACCATTATTTTTTAATGGAATTTTGGAATGCTGAACTCAAAAATAAATTTGAAAAATTTTTGTATTGATACATTTTTGAGTTAGAATTTTTTGTTTAGTTTTTTCGGCAGGTACTCAATTCCTTTAAAGGCATATCTCGAGTTACAAACTTTACATGGAGTCAAGCAAGGGATTAATCAAAAGGGTATGCAATTTCCAATTATCTAGTCGAAGAACATTTTCCAATCGGTTTAGTAGTTTGAAAGCTAGTAGCAAAAATATTTCGAAAAAAATGTTTTTTTTTTTCTAAAAAACGTGAAAAATTAGATTTTCTAGAATCTGTAAATGGTTGAAAATTAAAATCAAAAAATTAATTTTTCTTTTATACTCACGAATTGTACTTTTACGAAGAAAATAAGGTATTGATGACAAAAATCTGTGGATAAACAATTTTGTGAAAGTACTTAGAGTCAAATTTAACTATTTTACGTGTTTATTAAAAAAAATTTTTTTTACTTTGCTTTTTGCTCAATGTACGAGTTCCAATAGACGCCAAATCACAGAAAAAATTAAAAGCAAGGCCAAAAACGAACAAAAAAATAAAACATTTTCTAATAAATACATAAAACACTGAAATTTGACTGTTAGTACTTGTACTCAATTGCTTACAACTCCATTATATATCCATATATATTCTTTATCAACACCTTATTTTCTTCGTAAAAGTACTATTTATTTGTAAGAACAAAAAAAAAAAACAAATTTATTTTTATCAGTTTCAACCTTTTACAGATTTTAAGAAAACAAATTTTGAACGTTTTTGAGAAAAAAAAATATTTTTTCGAAATATTTTTGCTTGAAGTATTCAAACTACTAAACCGATTGGAAAACAATATTCAACTAGATTGTTAAAAATTGCATACCCTTTAGATTAACACCTTGCCATCTAAAGTTTCTATCTCGAGATATGTCATAAAATGTAAGGGTACCTACCGAAAAAACTAAAAAAAATTCTAACTCAAAAACGTATCCATACAAAAATTTTTGAATTTGATTTTTGAGTTCAGCGTTCCAAAGTACATAATTAAAAAAAATAAATAGTTTTAATGGGCTAATATATATTTCAACCTGTAATATAGGAATATAAACACTCAGAAAAAAATGTCTTACATTTTATAGAAGAATAATCAGGATCAAATTATTTTCTTCAGATATTTAAGATATAGAAAAAAATTTTCTAAGGAGACGAAAAACTTGTATTTCGAAAATATAATCCCTCTTATTAAATGTTAAAGATTTCTAAGTCTTAGACAAAATACTCCCTTCATTATAGAAATGTTAGAAATATGGTAATACAAATTTTAGAAATTAAGTTTCTTGAATGAAATAAAATTTCGCACTCAAATTTAGAAATATTATTTCAAATTTTAAGAAAGATTCTTTTTAATATTTAGACAAATTTAAAGTAAGGAAAAGCTCAGGCAGATTCGAGGTTTTGAGCTGATGCACCCCTTTAAATATTTTGCCAGCGTATTATGGGCTATATTGAACCCTAGTCTTATAGTATGGGTACAAATGTATCCAAATGGCAAAAGATCTATATTTATGGAAGGAATTCAGCAGATCTAAGAACGTATTATTTTGAACCATAATTAAGAAATATTTTACTGTTTTTTTAGGAAAATTTCTCCTAGAAAGCTGAGTCTGTCACAGAATCTCATAAACATCAGAAATTCAAGTTTATCTGACACATATTGGCTATCTTGAAGATGAGAAATCAGCCCTAAGAACGATCAACTTACGTAAGATTAAGTGACAGATAGTTCTATGTGGAAGATGAGAAATCGGCGAGCTTGTCTGGGCAAAAAAAGAATATAAAATTTCTAAATTCAGGGTCGTTTTTTCCAAGTGTTGGGATACCACTGGTAGCGCGGATAGAAGTGTTTAGCGAAATTAGTTGTCCAAAAATAAAAATGGATCAAAATCGGTAAATTGAAAAAAACGTTTTTTCATGTGGGATATTCTTAGAATATAATTTTTTAATTCTATTATATCCATTATTTTTTTGGATATCGTAAAACTATCTTAATTTTTGAATATTAGAAAAAATTATATTTGTATCGGTACGTACCGGTAAACCGAAATAGAAATGTGGATAACGTATCGGAACCGATAACCGAAATTTACTGAAAACCGAAATAGAACCTTTAACCGCAATTCTCATTTCGGTATGTACCGGAATCGGTACCGGAATCGATATTAATTTCGGGATTAATTCCTGGTTAAAATCAGATCAAAAGTGAAATTGGGGATCTACCACTCGATTTTATATCCGCTACATTATATCAGGCGGTTATACTTAGTTCGTGCAAATGTATAAAGTAAAGTGTTTATATTCTTGATCAGCATTAATAACCTGTGCGTCTTTCAGTATGAACGCTCAAATCTCAGAGACTGTAAGAGCAAGAGGAATCAGCTTTGGTTTGTAGCCTCATATTTTTTGCACGCAGAGCAAGTTTGTTTAAATTTTGTGTACCCGTTACTCAGGGAATTCTTCAAAAATCTTTTATTAAAAAGCAAAATGTTAATATTAACTTCAAGTGTTAGTATTAACATTAAAGGTAAACATTTACATTAAGATCAGTCAGCCGATCGCACAGTGACCCCAAATATATCCCCGCTATATATTGTCCGATCTTTCTGAAAATTTCACAAATTATAGATATTGAGCAAATACATATATATGCAAAATGGAGAGCTTAATATCTATAAAACTGTAGGAGTTATATGTCCGTATGTCCGTCAGTTTCTATGCTATCTGCTCCCTCAGTTTTAAAGCTATCTTGAGCAAGGCTGCAAACCGGCCCGGAACCGAACCTCTGAGAACCGGTTCGGTTCTGGTTTTTTGAATTGCCCGAACCGAACCATGAACCGAATCTTCTACATTTTTAACCTCTCGAACCTGAGCCCGAACCGAATTACTTATTCAAAAGAGAAACTTCGGTTCACAATAATAATTAATTCTATAATAAAAATAATTGCAAAAAAGGGAGGTTTATGAACAAATATCAAATCTTTCAATGATTTTATTAATTCTTCGGAAATTGTCCAAGATAACATATACAAGATACATCTGTTTTATAATTTTGGAACGATTTTAAGAACTTAGCCTAAAAAAAATTGTGCTTACCTAATTGTACAAGCATTTTTAACACTAAAATTTGTTCTTTCTAATCTAAAAACTCGTAGATGAACAGCTCCAGAAAGATATAATGCCCACAGAAAAGAAATCCTCCGAGATATCCGGACTAAAATCAATCCCAATCAATTTGAGATAAAGGTGGCCAATCCAGGATTTCCTCAGAGCAAGTGCGAAGGGACTGACTTGAGTAAGGATTTCTTAATTTCGAAATTCTTGACATGATCTCGAAAATGACCGAGAAGTAAATTTCTATTCGTTGATTCGCTATGACATTGCAATTTCGTAGTTACTTTAATGTCATGTAATGCAGGATTATTCGATTTTTAAGTAGGAACCATACTTGAAATGAGACTTTTCGGATAGTTAGATGATTTCTTTTAACTTGTATTAACTTAAACTAGGCCGTTCTGAAAAATGATATGATATGATACTATCAATTTCATTTTCTTTAAACCAATTGAAACATATAAACAAATCAAAAATATCCAGAAACCGGTTCGCGAACCGAACCCAAAGATTATTCATGGGTTCGAATCTACGAACCGAATCTCTTCCAAAATTTTATAGGTTTGCAGCCTTGATCTTGACCAAACTTTGCAAAAAGTCTTTAAAAACACCTAGGCTGCACATTTGTCGGAATCGACCGGATCGGATGACTATATCATATAGTTGGCATAGGAACGATCGGTCCAAAACTTGTTCTATAGGAAACATCATTTTTGTTTTCCATCGTTAGGTCATCAATCGTGGTATATATTAGTTTTATATGCTTCTACATAATTCTGTAAAAATTTATCAAAATCGGATGATAATATCATATAGTTGCCATAAGAACGATCGGTCTAAAAACTAGTTCTAGTGAGAAAACCGTTTTTTTTTTATTAATGTGAGCATCTTTAAAAAACTGCATGGGTATTAGCCTTCAATTAATTTTACCAAGTGTTCTAATTACCTTAATATACCGGATTCTCTCAAGACGTTTAAGTGGCATAACCGTAGGCTCTCCATGCTTTTGTCTCTCTCGATCGATGTCAAACAAAGTTCGGGTCAGATACCTATTCTGATATTCCCGACTAAACATATAGCGTACATAAAAATATATAGCTCTGAGGTAGAATAAAATGCTGAAGGAATGACCAAAAATTTCTAAACACAATTCTCTTGCCTACTTAATGAACACGAGCAAGACCATAATCCAACAGAGTATATCCAGCCAACCGTAAAGTAAGAAAATCAGACCCAGTCGCTTGCCTATATCCTGAGCGATCTCTTCACCCACATCCGAGAGTTTTTTCGAGGCATTCGTTTCAAAATAAAAATCATGTTCAAAGGTTATATTCGCATCAAACATTTGTTCAATTTCGTGGACAAACTGGTGATAACCTAGGGGGGGGGGAGAGTTAACTTAAGTTGATGTTACATATGTACTTTTAATAACACTTACGCTCCATAACCTTGTCTAGCAGCTCCCAACTGACATCCCAGTAACCACTACAGAACACATCAATAATCTTGGCAGGATAGCAGAGGCCGAGGAACAGTTTAGTAGCCTGGCATAACGAACGAAAGAAACCCAATTTGGCGCGACACTTGATCATAGCACGTTGAGCAGTTCGTTGGCATCTTATCCACGGTGTACCCATTTGCGCATTGCATAGTTCCACAATAGACTTTAGCCAGGCGGCACAATCTTTGAATGTATTAACTGGGATGAAGTATTTAGTTTAAACTAGGCATATTAAATTCAAATTTTATCCATTCAACTTAGTTTTACACATGGCGAAAGACCCTTGAAATTTTGAAAAAAGTTTAAACCCGTGGTTTAAGACTTATGGCTTATTGGTTGAAAAATAATCACTACTTGAAAGATACAACAAAATAAGACGAATTTTAATATAAGTTGCGAAACCTTACTAAATTCTATTCCATTCCAACATTTAAAACTTTTCAATTATTAAGACGCTGAAATTGGTTTTTTTTATTTCCTATATAGTTATTCTTTGAACCGAACCTTTTTTTTTTTAAAAAAGCAGGTCCGGTTCGGGTGTTTATTTATTTATCCGTTTGAATCCGGTCTATGCCCTTGGTTTTATATACTCACTGATTAGCATTAAATATCCCTGTATGCGCAAAAGTAGTTCCATAACATTTTTGAGCACGCGACGCACTTCGTTTAACATCAGGGATATCGCCGTTTGAATAGCTCGAGTTGGTTCTAGTATGATATCCAACATTTGTCCTAAAGCCTGACGCAACAGCTCCTGTCCACAGCCCAGACTGCGTAGCATCACCATCAAATTGGCCAAAATATTGGCCGTAGGTCCAATGGCAGCCACAAAGAAAGCCAAGGCTATGAGCAAAGCACGTCCACGAGAACTACTTAATGAAGGTACTGTTAGAGCCACGATACACCTGTAGATAAAGATGCTGTTATACTTAAAATGGTATTGGTCTACTAATTAGCTCACCTTACTGGTCGACTGTAGAATAGTATGATGAAGAGCAGCGTTAGGCCTAAAATAATAAACCAACTCTGACCGAGATCTCGTTTCCTTTGCTTTGGATGCCATTCATACCAGATTAGCATTAGCACTATGCCCGATAAAAAACCACCGAAGATTAGCAGTACGATCAGTTTGATTGGCCAGATTTCAGGCTTCCGGCGCTGGCGTTTCAAATCATACATATTTCAAATTGGTATTGAAATAAAACGCAAAGCATCTAAATTTTACAAATATTCAGATAGTATTGGTTAACAGAGGTAATGCTATAAATCCAAGGATTATATACAATATGTGCAGAGTCTGATAAGTTATCAAACATGTGAACAAAATTGATTTTATTGCATCATATCCAGAGTATACAAGGAATCATCGAAAATTGCTTCATTGGCCACAAATATAGTGTGCATTTTGTTTTAAAAACCACACAGAATTGTATGAATCTGTACATATATATTATTACATATATATAACAAGTGAATGTATATATGTATGTCTGTTCCTTATAGGCGTCTAAACCACTGAACCGATCTTCATGAAATTTTCACAGTATGATCATGTTCATGTCGTAAGTCTGTGAACTGGTTCGAAAGCGGTTTAAGCCAGGGACCGAAAATAACGGTTATGGGGTAAAGAAAGGAGATGTCCTACACATACATAAAATTGAATATATTTGGTTTTATTATGGACTTTGGGAATATGTAATGAACCGTTATTTTTATACCCTTGCAGAGGGTATATTAAAATTGTCACGATGTTTGTAACGCAGTGAAGGAAGCATTTCCGACCACATAAAGTATATATATTCTTGATCAGCATGACGAGCTGAGTTCATTTCCGTTTGTCCGTCTGTCCGTCCGTCCGTCCGTCTGTCCGTCTGTTTCTATGCTATCTCCTCCCTCAGTTTTGAAGCTATCTTGACCAAACTTTGCAAAAAGTCTTTAAATAGAAATACGCTGCACATTTGTCGGAATCGGCCGGATCGGATGACTATATCATATAGCTGCCATAGGAACGATCGGTCCAAAACTAGTTCTAATGAGAAAAACTTTTTTGTTTTCCATCGTAGCGTCACCAATCGTGGTATATATAAGTTTTATATGCTTCCACACAATTCCGGAAAAATTGATCAAAATCCGATGACTATAGCATATAGCTGCCATATAAACGGTCGGTCCAAAAATTAGTTCTAGTGAGAAAAACTTTTTTGTTTTCCATCGTAGCATCACCAATCGTGGTATATATTAGTTTTATACACTTCCACACAATTCTGGAAAAAATTATCGGAATCGGATGACTATAGCATATAGCTGCCATAGGAACGATCGGTCCAAAAACAAGTTCTAGTGAGAAAAACTTCTTTGTTTTTCATCGTAGCTTCACCAATCGTGGAATATATTAGTTTTATATGCTTTCACACAATTCTGAAAAAATGTATCAAAATCGGATGACTATAGCATATAGCTGCCATAGGAACGATTGGTCAAAAAACTAGCTCTAGTAAGAAAAACTTTTTTGTTATCAATGGTAGCGCCTTTCAAAAACTGCAAGGGTATTGAAAACATCGGCGTAGCCGATGTAAGCCTTCTATTTTTATACCCTTGCAGAGGGTATATTAAAATTGTCACGATGTTTGTAACGCAGTGAAGGAAGCATTTCCGACGACATAAAGTATATATATTCCTGATCAGCATGACGAGCTGAGTTCATTTCCGTTTGTCCGTCCGTCCGTCCGTCCGTCTGTCCGTCTGTTTCTATGTTATCTCCTCCCTCAGTTTTAAAGCTATCTTAACCAAACTTTGTAAAAAGTCCTTAAATACAAATACGCTGCACATTTGTCGGAATCGGACGGATCAGATGACTATATCATATAGCTGCCATAGGAACGATCCGTTCTAAAACTCGATCTATTGAGAAAAACTTTTTTGTTTTCCATCGTAGCATCACCAATCGTGGTATATATAAGTTTTGTATGCTTACACACAATTCTGAAAAAATTTATAAAAATCGGATGACTATAGCATATAGCTGCCATATAAACGGTCGGTCCAAAAACTAGTTCTAGTGGGAAAAACTTTTTTGTTTTCCATCGAAGCGTCACCATTCTTCGTATATATTAGTTTTATACCCCTTCACACAATTCTGGAAAAATTTATCAAAATCGGATGACTATAGCTTATAGCTGCCATATAAACGGTCGGTCAAAAAACTAGTTGTAGTGAGAAAAACTTTTTTGTTATCAATGGTAGCGACTTTCAAAATTTGCAAGGGTATTTAAAACATCGGCGTAGCCGATGTTAGCCTTCTATTTTTTAAATTAAAATCAAAAATAATTTGATCGATTAATTTATAAAAATATAAATCTAAAATGATTAATTACAATTGGTTTTTTTAGGAAAAACTTATAACCGTTACGGTCCCTGGTTAAAACCGGTTTAATCGGTTCAAAAGTGGTTTAGAGCCATACCTCGGAAATTATTAAAGCTATGAACTTGAAATTTGGTGTGTAGGTTAGACATTTGGAGCCATATATTTCACTGTTTGATGGACGGTTCCGAACCCGCTTAACCGGTTTAATAGTGGTCCCAAGCCATATCTCAACCTATTCAAAAGTTGCTATGAACGTAAAATTTGATGTGTAGGTTTGGAACCTTTTTATACCCTTGCGAGGGTATACCCTCGAAATACCCGGAAATATTGTTGTGCGATGAAAATGTTTTTATTTTTTGCCAAGAACTGATAACAAAATACAGCAAACATTATTCTTGTTATGAAATCAGAGGACTTGGATCCTTTGAGTTATTCAACATCAATGAAATTGTTAATCCTCCAATACACGATTACGCCATTAATGAAAAAACTTTTGTAAAGCCAAAACTATTTTAAGAATCTTAAAAAATGTAACTTGATGGGTACTTTGTAAACCCCAAACTAGATTAAGTTATGAGGATTTAAATTAATAAAGATTATACTAAAAAAAAAAGCTGGATATTTGTTGCCTTGGCTTTAACCCTAAATTGACCATAAAATTAAAGAATATTTGACCTTTCATTTGGGAAGAAGTTACCTTAAATTTAGTCATCATTTTGACACAGACCAAGGCATTAGATACCTTGGATTGAAACCAAAATTGACTTTAATTTAAGGGTTTCTTAACTTATTTTTAAAGACATATATTGTCAAATTTTTGGGGAATATCTGACCTTACATTTGGTATGAAGTTACCTAAAATTAAGTCTTTATTTTGCCACAAACCAAGCTATTTGATGCCTTGGTTTGATATAAAAATTGACCTAAAAATAGGGATGTCTTAACTTATCTTTGAGGTTATAAATTGTCAAATTTCCTGGAAATATTTGACCATACTTTTGTAAAAAAAATACAAACATTTTTGTCAATTTTTTGCCTTGTACTAAGGTGTAAAACGACCTAAAAATCTAAGGTCATCAGCAACCTTAAAGTTAGGATATAATGTCTTTGGCTCAATTTTGAGTACAAGTTGCCTGAATTTAAGGTTATTTTTGACGGTTTTAGGCAACTTTTTTCTCTGGGTGTATATTAAAATTGTCACGATGTTTGTAACGCATAGAAGGAAGCATTTCCGACCACATAAAGTATATATATTCTTGATCAGCATGACGAGCTGAGTTCATTTCCGTTTGTTCGTCTGTCCGTCTGTTTCTATGCTATCTCCTCCCTCAGTTTTAAAGCTATCTTGACAAAACTTTGCAAAATGTCTTTAAATACAAATACGCTGCACATTTGTCGGAGTCGGCCGGATCGGATGACTATATCATATAGCTGCCATAGGAACGATCGGTCCTAAAACTAGTTCTAGTGAGAAAAACTTTTTTGTTCTCCATCGTAGCGTCACCACTCGTAGTATATATTATTTTTATATATTTTCACACAATTCTGAAAAAATTTATCAAAATCGGATGACTATAGCATATAGCTGCTATATAAACGGTCGTCCCAAAAACTAGTTCTAGTGAGAAAAACTTTTTTGTTTTCTATCTAAGCGTTACCAATCGTGGTATATATTAGTTTTATATGCTTCCACACAATTCTGGAAAAATTTATCAAAATCGGATGACTATAGCATATAGCGGCCAAAAAAACGATCGGTCTAAAAACTAGTTCTTAAGAGAAAACCTTTTTTGCTATCTATGGTAGGAGTTCTAGGAGTTTGGAGATAAGTAAACTTTCCTGATGTTTGTAGAACTTTCTAGAATGTTATAGAAATTTCTAGAAGTTTGGCGTAATGAGCTATCTAGAACTATTTAGATTTTTGTAGAGCATTCTAGAAGCTCTAGATGTGAACAATTAATGGTGTATTTAAGCTGAACAGCGTCTAGCAAAAAGTCACGCTCTGTTAAAACTGATATGAAATATAAAAAAATTTAAGAACTTTGTCAAAGAAAATATTAAAAAAATTTTAACAGCCCGAGCATCACCGGGTATATAGCTAGTTGTATAATATAGGTAAAAAAAATTAAAATCCGATTTAAGAAATGTAACAAACATTTTTTACCTAAAATGTTATTAAGTCTATTGAAATACTAGTTCATTATAGAACTAAGCCAGTCTTACTTTTGCCAGGCAATATTTTGATTCACTGTGTGGCAACGCCAAACAGCTGATCATTAAAATTGCCGCAACCTCTCTCTCTTTTTCGTTTTGCCCTCTTGTCGAGTACTTCGCTGCAGAGTCGAGTTCTAAATAATTTCTATATACAAAAGCTGCAACATGATGATGTACGAGGGAAAACAGGGCAATTTATATTGCACAATTGTTAAAAGTATTGAAGGTGTCAGGCAAATCGTGGGAGTGGTTAATTTATCTGACAAGGATGTATGGTTTAATGCCATATTTTCCATGAGTAAGTTGAAAAAGCACCATATGTATCAAAATTCTATGCTAACAAGATGCGTAACAGTTTCTCTGGAAGGCTGGGACATTGGCCATTCCCTCCGAGCTTGCCTTTTTCCACCGCTGTTTTTAAGACGCGAGGTTCTTCCGCCATATTGTGCTTAATTTGGCAAATGTGGTCACACGATTTTACACGCTAAAATATTCCTTGACAGTGTCAAGTTGACACAGACGCACATACATAAAAAATTGCAAAATTGATCTTGCAATTTATTTGAATTATCGTCTCGCATCTTGTAAGCTTAGAATTAGAATGTCTTATATATGAGTATCCAATTTCTCTAATTTGTTTTCTCATTTCTTGTGCAGCTCCAATGATTGATTCGATACAACAAAATGAACTCAAACTGTACTGCCACGAAGTCAATGCTTTGGTTTTCAATAAACAAGCATTGAATTATTGTGTGGCCAAAGGATACACTCTTCAGTTTTACGAAAATTTGGAACATTTACAAGTGATTATCGGTAAAAGTTTATTCGATGATGATAAAATGGACAACATTCAAAACAATCTGCAAAATAAGTTAAGTTTTGAAAAATTTTATAACATAAAAGATAATCCTATGTAAAGATGTAATCGATATCGATAAAGTGCCCAACTTTTAAGACAACCTGCAGAAAATAAAAACTGTTTCTATTGAAGGCACTCCAAAAGAAGCTGAATTTTTTGAGCTGAATCAAATTATAAATTTCCATAAACTCATGTAGCTTACGAAAATAAAAGTTGTGTGAATATTCGAGATTTGGAAAATAATGGCGTTAAACATCACGGTTGGACGGGGACTTCCGCGTCACCATGTGACTCCGTCATCTAGGGCTAAAAATCGGGAGGGTTGACTCCGAGGAGAAACTTTTGGGATTCAGATTTAAGGATCGGGTTCATAAGATGGGTGAACCTAGGTTCTGCTTAATTATGCCCGTTACTCGTAGAGTAAAAAGGGTATACTAAGTTCGTGCAAATGTATGTAACAGGTATAAAGTAAATAATATATACTTAAGCCCTATACGGATGTTTCCAACAATGTTTCTTGAGCTGTTCGAAGTAAAATCAAATCCACAGGTTTAACATAGGTTTCATTCGTATGCTGTTAAGCGCAACAGTATTTCACAGCTCCTTATGAGCCAAAGTAAAGGGTGAAGGAATTATTACTTCTGCTTCTTCTTTCCACAAATTTTGTGTGAAACTTCGCGTTACTTCGCAGGTCCGTATAGGGCTTTAGAGTAAAATATATGGAAGAGTAAAAAGGGCATATTTAGTATACCCTTTTTTTTCTCTACGAGTAACGGATATAATTAATCTTAGTCTCAATACTGAATAGTTGATTAAGTCAAGCAATGTAATATCATATTTTAGAAGAGTTCTGAGTGCAGTAAATATCAAAGATTCAGGATTTAGTTTCTTACGATTAGTTAAAAATGGTCAGCATCTAAAAAATTTTAAATTTTTAAAAATTCATAAATTTAAAATTGTGAAATTAAAAAAAATACCGTTTGATTTTTTTGCTTCTAGAAGTCGCACTGTCATTGACAGTTCCAATTCCCATTGCCATTTCCAGGCGGCACCATTTTCCCTATTGTTGTTCTGCTTCTGACTGACTGCTACTTCTGGGCTGACTCCACATCTGGGCATATGATTCTCAAAATTCTGATGAATCGCAGTTTTATTGACAAAATGGCAAAGTCGTCTTTGTCATCAGCCACATAATTATCCCCATCATTCTGCATGTCTCGTTTGTCTCCTTGTCATCGTTGTCCATTGGACAATAACACTTTGTTTTCAATTTGTGTCTCCATCATACGCCTCCCGTTCTCCTTCTTTTGCTTGTCACCAGCACCAAATGTGGCTGTGGAGCTTTTGAGTCTGGCTCTGGGGCAAGGCACAGTGGTGCAAGTTGTCGCAAAAAGGTATTCTTAAGTAGATTTTCACTTCTTCGACTATTCTTTTGAAAGAATAGCCTATTTATTTTTTAATGATTAGCAATGAACAAACAAAATTTTTTTTGTTTGTCTTTTACTTTCTAATTTGCCGTTACAAAATGATTTATAGTAATAATTAATAATTAGCGGACCCTGCAGACGTTTTCCTGTACGCACCATATATTGACTGCTCATATATAATGCAAATTTATACGACTTTGATTCCGATTAAAACAAAGCAAAAACTAAAATCATTTGCATGACGATTATATTTACATTAATATTGAAAATTAATGTATGCAAATTAAACGAGAGCGTAAGTTAAAGTCGGCCCTGCTCGACTTCGATATACCCGTTACTCAGGATATAAACATGTCCTAATTGTGGGAGATATGAGTTTCTTTCCAATTTGCGGGGGAGGCAACTCTACTATAGCTCATCTGATCAGGAAATGATGTATGGCTGATCGGTAGGTAATAATTATTAAAATATATGTCTAGAGGTTTCAAACAATCTATTTTCAAAATTGTGGGTGATATGAGGTATTTTTTAAATTGTGGGGGCGTGAACTTTTCTATCGTTCATCTGATCAGGAAACGATGTATGGCGGATCGATAGGTAGTGATGATTAAAATATATGTCTAGAGGGTTCGAATAATCTATTTTCAAAATTGAGGGAGATATGAGGTATTTTTCAAATTGCGGGGGTGGCAACTCTACTATCGTTCATCTGATCGAAAAATGATGTATGGCTGATCGATAGGTAATAATTATTAAAATATATGTCTAGAAGGTTCAAACAATCTATTTTCAAAATTGTGGGAGATATGAGGTATTTTTCAAACTGCGGGGGTGGCAACTCTACTATAGTTCATCTGATCGAAAAATGAAGTACGGCGGATCGATAGGTAATGATGATTAAGATATATGTCTAGAGGATTTGAACTGTCTATTTTCAAAATTGTGGGAGATATGAGGTTTTTTTCAAATTGCGGGGGCGGGAGGGGGCGTGGCAAAAATTTTAAACAAACTTGATCTGCCTGCAAACAATACAAGTATACACTGAAAATTTGGTAGCTCTAGCTCTTATAGTCTCTGAGATCTAGGTGTTCATACGGACGGACGGACGGACGGACGGACAGACGGACAGACGGACATGTCTATATCGACTCGGCTATTGATGCTGATCAAGAATATATATACTTTATGCGGTCGGAGATGCTTCCTTCTCCCTGTTACATACATTTGCACGAACTTAGTATACCCTTTTTACTCTACGAGTACAGGGGTCCAAAAATTCACAAATTTGTCTAGTTTCCTTAATTAATAGCTACTATTTTCATGTCTTCTATTCGAGAAAAAATAAAAGGTTCAAAAAACTTATTCTTAAGTAGGATTTTAGTGAAATTTAATATTATGTTGGCTTTTTTTTAAGGAGGGCCAACCGATGTTTTTATGAAATATTTTTTTTTTCTGGTAAAGGATATCCTTAAACATTTTCTAGAAAAAAACCTCACGATGGGACATTCAATTAATGCGCTAGAAAATATATTTTTTTAAATGTTTTTAGGACTATTAATATTAATTACCTAAAATCGAAGAAGTAATTTTAATGCAACCTTTTAATATCTGCCGTGGTTGAAATTATCTTCGACACTGTTATCAATCAATTGTATTTACTTCAATAAAATTGTATTCCAGCAGAATATTTTTCCTCGCGCATTCCGAGAATTTATCTAAAATATGTATATGTAGAAAAAGGCAAAAACCATTAAAGATCCCTTAAACCCTATTTAAGAATTTATTTGTATAAATTTTTTATTTTTTCTCGGATGGAAGACATGATAATAGTAAATTCACAATTTGCTTAGCTTAAATAGGATTTACCTTATCGAGGCAATAATTTTTTTAAGTTTTAAGTTCTTTGTCGTTGATCTCGGGATTTGATAGTGGTGGGGATCTCAAAAAAATTGGATTATACTATGAATTTTTGTTTAAACACAAAAATAAAATTGGGTGGCTGAGTTCACATCGAATAACCCATAAGTTTCGTACGCCAAAATTTCAAAATAATAGCTTAAATATTTTTTCTAAGCTATTGCTATGAACAATTTTTGTATCTGTTCAAACTGGTTTTGAACAGGTTTTAAACCGGGAATAAATCAAACTCCAAATTTCCAACTCTCACACCGATTTTGAAATTTAAAGCTTAAATATAAAAGGTTCTGTTTAGGTTCTAGTTTATTTCGGTATTCGGTTCCGTACTGGTACCTTGGTTTTTATTTCGGTATACCGGTACGTACCGGTATAATTAAAAATCTTTTAATCCGAAGATATAATAGAAATGGTAGCAACCTACACAACAAAAAGTAGTTATAAAGAAGGAAAATTAAACATAAAAAACTTTACCTCAAAAAAAAAATGTCCTAATAATAGAAGAGCAAGAAGATCGTTTGATATCTAATGAAATGTTAAATACACTGTTTTCAGGTAACGTTTCCGATCACAATTTAACCCTGCTATGAGGTTAAGTCCATTTGGGCCAATTATTAATTCATTTCCTTTGTAAATGCAAAAATTAAGGATAAATTAATAATATTTGGAATTTATTGAACCAAAATAGATGCAACGAAATAAGATGAAATTGATATTGTTATTGAAAATTTCAGTATATACCAGATGGTCCTCTAAGTTTACATTTGTAAGTTTTTGCTTACCCTTCGTTTTACCCTGAAGAAATCCCTGATTGAAGCAATAAAAATGAAATAAAAAAAAAAAACTCAGAACTGAAACTGTACCGGTACAATGTTTCGGTTCTTTTCGGTCATTTCGGTTCCAAAAATAAAGCTTCCGAAATACCGGTACGCAAAAAATAAATAATTACGGTTCCGATTCTGAGTTTCAATCGGTTCTTTTCGGTATACGGTTCCGGTTCGGGTTCCGGTTTGGCACCCTGGTTTCTTTTTTAAACTGGTTCAATCGGGTTCATAACGAATTTTTGATTCGGGTAAGTATCTTCATCAATATTGCAAACCGTCATACAAAATTTTTAAGTTCATAACTTAAATAATTTAAGATTTAAACCACTTTTGAACCGTTTCAATCTGGTTGGGAACCGGTTTAGAAGCAGTAATAGTCTTAAATCAACTTGATAAGTGAGGGTTGCGGGTAAAAGCCCCTAATAACAGAATATTAATCAATTTATTATTATCAATAATAACACTATGTTTCTTTATTTACAATAATTCACAAACAGTTTTTAGAATATAAAATACGAAATTTATTTTAAATCTTTTGTACGGTGGTTGAGATTAGTTATTTTTTTATGAACGGAAAAAAGAAATAATATAATAAACATTTGGTCAGAATTTTAGAACGTCATATTTTTTTCTCTTATCAATTTCATTTACCACCTTCATAGTCTTCGAGAGAAGTTTATGACTATCTTTCATTATCTTAAGTACCAAATTTTCAGTATTGATTTGGATTATTATGTAAGCCCTAGTAAACCATCTAAGGCCCCCCAATAAAATATTCACAACATATTTCATCGAAATCGGTTTCGCCGTTTTGAAGGACTTTATTCACAAATGATCGTACAGAAGAAATATTTATTTAATGATGGTCAACATGAATACTGTAAGAAATATCTTGTTGAAAATGTCAATCATTTTTGCCGTAAATCGACATAGCATAGAAACTGTGCACCTAAATTATAAAGTATGTGTACATCGAGATAATCGGAGAAGAATAAGGCACTCAAAAGATTTTCTGAACATTTTTCCAAAGTTGTAAACTCCCATCGAACGATTAGGTTATCTTCGAATCATTGCGAATTACGACAAATATTACTAAGAAATCTCAAAAAAGGAAACGAAAATTACGAATCTTTATTTAAGGTCTCATTTCAGATGCCATAAAAATTTATTTCGACACTATGCTTCATATAAATAAGACAGCTTTTCAAAACCAGTCAGCTCTCAGAGCTTTTCAAAAGTGTTTCTATTCATATAAAATTAGGAAAACAATGCGAGAACCAAAATTAGGAACCGAAATATTGAGAAAAAAAACCATGGGAGTTCTAAAATTAAAAATTAAAAAATAAGAAAAAGCCGAAATGAAAAATTAAAAAAAAAATCGTTCGATTTTTAAATATTTCTCAATTTGACTCTTCTTTATATCTTTTTTCTACTGTATGAACACTTGGAAAAAAAACACGAATTTCGTACTTAAACAGGGGAAATTCAAGTTGAAACGATCTCAAAAGCTGACGTAGTACGGAATTTCCAAATCTGAGTACAAAATTCTTATTTCAAGTTCGATTCGGAATTATAAATTTACTTAAACTTGAAATGACATTTTTCCGGATACTACAATTTTATTGTTTTTTACTCTTAATCTTTTGTTATTTTATTTATTACTGATTTATAATTGATCCAATGAAAAAAGAGTAAAATAAAGTTACAATTTTAAGAACAAAACAATCTTAATTTAATCACGGTCATAACTAAATATATAATGGCATTTTTTTCTGAGTGTACAGAAATCGACTCTGAATAAAGAAGCTGTTAAAAACACAACATTTTGTTGTACCGTTTGTAAGCTAGACTTTACGTTCACTTCTAAACGGCAAAAAATACACGAGTTCAACAAAACACTTCTAATAATCTAATACTTTATTTAGTTTGGTACATAAATATTATGTGCCTTATTATGCAATTAGTTCCTTGCTCATAGATATTGAGAAGAACGATTTACCAGTTTTAGAACGATTGTATATTTTATAAAGATCTCTTCCGCATTTATCTGAATTCTTTTAAAGTTCTGTTCATCTTGTTCCTTCATACTGCACATATTTTTTTTATTGTCGGTAAAATAAACCACAGAAAGTTTATCATCTTCTTTACAGGCCTTATTTTTATTTTTATACGTTCCTAATTATTTTAACCCATTTCTAGTCACTAAATTTCGTTTGTTGTTTGTTTTTCAGAGATTTTTTTTTTCGGGTTTCTCTTAAAATACTTCGGAATTCGCAGGATCTACGCTTCGAGTCAATTTAGTGACCTTTCGAAATTAGGGGGCTTAAAAAAGGTGGAGCGCATATTAGTTATTTATTTTATTTATTAGTATTTTTTATTGGGTTTGCATTTTTTTATTTTCTTTTTGTACGGACACGGCTAGCCCAACTCGGCTATTGATGCTGATCAAGAATATACAATATATATATACTTAATTATTGTTCCTTCGGTGTCTCCCACAGAAATCGTATCTTTTGTAAAATTGAAAACAAAAACTTCTTTTTACATAAATATACATTTTTTTTGCTTTATATATGGAACACTGTGCTGTCCCATGGTGGACATAGCTTGGCGCACATGTGGGCTACAATTAAATGTTCATTAAATGCGACAACAACGACAAGCCAGAGATTGTTTCCCAACAATTAATGCGGACAAGGATCGCGCCACTGATGATGACATCCACCACATCCAGCGGTGTTTTGATTTTGATTTCTTTCTCTGCCTGTGCCTCAGGCTGGTCCATTCTTCTGCCAGGAATGTGCCATGTAATTTACAGCCATTGAATGTGGTGGTGGTCTCTCTCTCTCCCTCTCTGTTTATTTACGATCCTTAAATTTTGACATTTATTTCTTTTTTTTTTCTTTCATTTGGTTCATTTATGGTCACCTCTTTAGTGCTAGTGTCGCTGGTGTTTGATCTAACAGTTGCCCTGCTTCTTTTGTGATCTTTTGTTACTTACGTTTTGTGGTTGTTTAATAAATTTCCCTCCCCCCATTTTTCTTGGCAGTGGCTTCTATCTTTTATGTTAATGTGTGCACAAGTGTTTATTTGTTATTTAACACCCGCCCGGACCGAGTTTGGAACAGGGACTGGGACTGACCACCATCGTTGACATACCAAATATGCATGCTTAAAGAGCTGAGGCTTAGGGTCAACCTACAGGTAAAATTAAAATTTTTGTGGTATAGAGTTACCCCTTATCTCAAGTGGTTTGTACGCCGTTTGTTTGCTCTGAAATTTGAGCTTTTATCGCTGTGAAATGATGAGCCAACGTATCAGTTCGATATGAGGATTTGAGAATAATTTGCAAGTTTGTGGTATAAAGTGAAGAGGGATTTGTGTCAATGATCTTAAGTTTTCTTTTTTTTGAAGGAAGTAATGCAGACATGATGGAGAGCAGGTTGCTAAATTGTTTTGAATTATTTCACGAGTAAGAGCCTTATTGGTGCACCAAGGTAATTTTCTTGCATTTTTATACCTGTTACTCGTTTAGTAAAAGAAACGGAATTGAAAATCGAATTATCGAAATTAAGAACCGAAATAGAACCTTTAACCTAATCACTCATTTCGAAACGAACCGGAACCGTACCGGTCGTAAAACTAGTTCTAGTGAGAAAAACTTTTTTGTTTTCCATCGTATCGTCACCAATCGTAGAAAATATTATTTTTCTGTGCTTCCACAAAATTCCGGATAAATTGATCAAAATCGGATGACTGCATAGCATATAGCTGCCATAGGATCGATCGGTCCAAAAACTAGTTCTAGTGAGGAAAACATTTTTGTTTTCCATCGTAGCGTCACCAATCGTGGTATAAATTACGTGGGTTGCTATTTAAGTTTCTGGCCTAGGTCACTTCTAGCCATTTCAGGACCAATTGGCCTTTTCCCTAAAAAACATAGAACTTTTATCTATAAAAGCTCCATACAACACTTTCATGTGTGACCACGTTAGATATCGATTAACGATTAATCAAAAACTTACCTCGGCAGAAAGATGGAATTCACTCGTGAAAATTTTCGTGCAATCATTTTTCACAACTTTCGACGTGGATTATCACGACAAGAGTGCAACGTTGAACTTAAATCTTTGTATGGCGATGAAGCACCATCCCATAGCACTGTGAAAAATAGGTTTAATGAATTCAATCGCGGGCGACGCTCGCTCGAAGACGAAGGTCGTCCAAAAACAGTCGTTGTGCCAGAAAACATTGATGCCGTGCGTGAACTGATAATGCAAGATCCTCATGTGACATACCGAGAGATAGAGGCAGCCTTGGGCATTTCTTCCACCAGCAAACATTCGATATTGCATGAACACCTGAGCGTAAAAAAGGTTTGTTCTCGTTGGATCCCGCACAATTTGACAATCGCTCAAAAGAAAGGCTCGTGTGGATTGGTGCAAAGAAATTTTGAAAAAATTTAATCGCGATGTTTCAAAAGACGTTTATAAGCTCATGGATCATGAATCATGGATCTATGCTTATGAGCCCGAAACAAAACAGCAATCGACCGTGTGGGTCTTCGAGGACGAGCCAAATCCAACGAAAGTCGTTCGTGGAAGAAGCACTTCAAAGCAAATGGTCGCCTGTGTCTTCGGTAAAACTGGTCATGTGGCGACTGTTCCGCTTGAGCAACGTAGGACGGTCAATTCTGAGTGTTTGCCTGAAGTCTTCGGAGAAATTCGAAAAACGAACAAGAGAAGACAGATCATTGTGCACCATGACAATGCGAGCTCTCACACATCAGCTCACACCAGCGCCTTTTTGACCGCCCAAAACACCGAATTGATGGGTCATCCGCCCAATGACTTCTTTTAATTCCCGCACATCAAGGGAAAATGCGTGGTCAACGATTTTCGTCGCCAGAAGATGCTGTTGAAGAGTTCAAAAACCATGTTATGGAGGTGTCCCAATCGGAGTGGAAAAAGTGCTTCGACAATTGGTTTGAGCGCATGCAAAAGTGAATAAATCTTGCTGGAGAATACTTTGAAAAACAATAAAACCATTTTTGATCATAAATATTCGCGTTTTCATTATAAGGCCAGAAATATATATAAATAATAATATAATATAAATATATATGTTAGCTATCAATGTTTCTTAAATGAAACGATTTTTTTTTAAATACTCTTTATTAAGTGCTTTTAGTTAGAGCGGTGTAACAAACTTCTTATTCGGATAACCAAAGAATCCCACGCTTTTCAATTCAATCAACAATTCATGATCATTACCAATTGCCTTATAGATGGCCTTCTCGAGTTCATCATACTGAAAGTGTGGGGCAAAGGGCATATCATTGATGGCCTGAAACAGAGTATTGCCACGTTCATTGCCCACCACCAAAGTGCGACCGCAGTTGGAGAATCTACAGAGAGGATAAAAAATCATAATATTACGACCATTCAGAAAAATACCCACGCGGCTGTTGTGTTGTAGGAAGAATCCATTTCATGTTTGCCCATGGGCTTGAGTATATTACGTCGAATATCCCAAATGCTAGCGGTAACACGATTCATTGCCACTATAATGGTCGAATGAGTGGGACTCCAGTTGGCCCAGTGTATGGGTGAGTAATCATCTTGTAGTTCGATCAATGGACGAGAAATGCCATCAATCCAAATGCGTACGTACCTGGTAAAAAAAACAATTTAACCAAAATTACACCAAAATCTTTTGCATCTTCCCACCAATCATTGCCACAGGTTAAAAACAGTTTTGGGGACCAGGGTGAGAACTCCATTACATTCACCCCACCCTCATGACACTTGAGCACCTCCAGATACTGATGTTGATAGTTGATCGAGCACTTGTGTATGCATCCCTCATCGGTGAGTACATAATAAATGTCCTTGTGCAACGGATGCGTGGTTATATACAGACCCTGCGGCCGTCTATTCGACTCACAGGACAGCACCTGCGTTAAGGGTACATGTATGCCCTCCGGATGACCTTCTACGCGTTCCAAAGTCATCTGATTAAAGCCCAACAGAAAAGGACTCTTAATAATACGGAAACGAGTCACAGAACCATCCTGCGAGAGACTCAAGAACGGATCTATTTCGGCCACATCATCATCGCTGGCTTGCTTTATCCAACGTATAGACACCACGGGTGAGCAACCCGGCGATGTCGAGCGCTGTGAGACCGCAATGGGCATATCTAAGGGATTACTCACATCCCGCACCTCAACGCTGCCATCGTACATCCCAATGGCGATCAGAGAGCAAAGAAAGGGTGAAAAACAAATGGCCGTTACCGGAATCTTATAGTAATAGGCACGCTCTGGTTCACCCGGATTCTTAATGCTCCACACGTACACATCCCCGGAAGCTGGGACCTGCTGCGCTGAGAACGAATACAAACCATAGGCAATGGCCACAATGTCGCCGTTACTGCGGCAAAAACTCAAATCGCTCACGGCCTTTCGTTCGTCCTGACTGGGCACTGGTATGCAACGGAACAGCAGCTTCATCGAGTACACATATTCGGCTTCCTGGGAGCAACGATCGACTTGTTCGAAATTCCGAAAACGTCGCATACCCGCCTCATTGGTATTACTTGACAGGGTACGACCCATAAACATGATGGCATTCCTGAATTCCACACTCTCAAAAAGGCGATTCTCCTCGTTCTTTTTCTTATTTTTTTCATCTTCGTCATCTTCGTCATCTTCATAGTAGTCCTCCATCTCAATCTCTTCCGAGGTTTGCATTCCAGTCTCCGTATTAATTATATGCATACTATGCATCGTGCTACGCACACTGCGCTTGTTCACCATACCCCTCAATGTGTCGTACATCTCGAAATTGGACACATAGGAACCAACTGTTGCTTGCGTAATGGTGATGGTGTTCGACGCTCGAGTGGTGGTTAAAGAAATCTCTGTCTGCGCCTCGTTATCGGAACGACGACGCACCTTGCCCTTGCCCACAGTTAGGTACTCATACAGACGATTGTCACGTTCCGCCTCATCGCCCTCCGGTGTGCCCTTAGAAGCGGTGGTACTGCATTGGGTGTGGAGTTCAAAAAAATCCGATTTGCGCAGGGTTATCTTGAGGAAGGATTTTTTATACGGCACTGGAATGTAAACCTCCTCCGGTTTCTCGATGGTGTCTTTAACATCGAATATTATGGTCTCGTAAGTGATCTATAGGGATTAGGAATTGACGTTGAGTCAAGTGAATAGATTTAAGTTTACTGCTGAGTATTTTCAATTGGTTTAAAGTTAAATGACAAGAGAAATGGGATGAAGTTGAATGAAAATGAGGACAAGTGCTTCACGACAGGAAGCGTTGCTAAAAAAATATCCGACTAATTTGTCAAATAGTATTTTATTAGCGGGCATTTCTGTAGCAAGTGCTTTGCGCTAATTATTTGTTTTCTATTGAACTCTGGCTATGGGGAACTTTCTCCTTCTATAAAAAACCGTGAGATATTGGATCAATTGCGAGTAACTATTCCTATCTGAAGAGGAAAGAAAAAACTTGAAAAAGTCATGGTCACCAAGGATCTTGTCAAGAGAGTCTACATTACTTGCTGATCGGCGAACCAAACTAAGCAAACTTCAATTTCAAAAGCAGTTCACTCTTAAAAACTGACTAGCAGAGTCCTTACACGATCGGGACGAAATTTATATCAATTTGTTCGGCCAAAAATAGTAAATGTTGTTCTTAAATTAAACACGAAACCTTCTTTAATCTAAAAATGGACCCAAAAAAAAAAAAAAACATAGAACTAAGAATTAACAGCTCACAAAAAAATAAATTTACCATAATTTAACGTTCGAGGTAATTTTTTACCTAAATGGTAATTTTCAATCTGTTTTTTTTTTTAAGAAATTATATGGTTACTTTTCTCCAAGTACCAAGTACTACACTTCTTCGTTCAATCAGCCAGAATCAGGTATAACAAATTCATCCGTGATCTTTAATGAAATTTTTGAAATAAAACAAAATTACTTTTAAACGAGAAGGGAAAGCTAACTTCGACTGTGCCGAAGTTTTAATACACTTAAAAAACTTTTCTCCAACTGATTTATTTATTGCGACGGCTGAGAGGAAAATCTACAATTTGTACATAGGCTAGTGCCCAAAATAAAGATTTTAGGGTGAAAGGGCGTAGCAAATCAGAAAGTGACCCAACATGCAAGGAAAACACGAAAACACATGAAGCCGTAAGCAAAAAACAACATAAACGGGGCACAATAGACAAATCAAAACAAACATATTTAAGAGGCCAGGGGAAAGAACGGTAGACGGGGAAACCTACTGCGAAGCAAAAAGGGTCTGACCATAAAGCAGATATGTAAAGCGCATGTGAGAGAAGAGAAAAACGAAAGCAAACCAGCAAAGTCGAGAAAATGAGGTACAGGCGGGAACAGGACGAGGGGATTACAAGAGATAAACAAATAAATAGTAGAAACGGTCACAAAAATATGAAAACACAAAAAACAAAAAGTAAAAAATAAAGACAACTAAAGAAAAAACGTGAGGAGGAACGTAAACGTAAACCAATATAATAATAAAAAAACGTAACACAAAAACGACAAAAGAGACACAAAAAGAAAAGAAACAAAAGAACGGTGAAAAGAAAAAGAACAAAAGAAAAAAACAAACGTCAAAAACAGCAAGCGAACACAAGACAAAAAGCGGTAACAAAAAAAAATAGAAGGGGTAAGGAAAAACAAAAACCCAGAAGAAGACAGAAAAACGTATTTTTGGAGTAAGATGTTTGGAACAACAAAAGACGTGGGCGAACATAAAATTAAAAAACACAGAAAGGACACACAACTTAAACGTATAGAGTGGAGAGCAAAACGTCTAAAGCTAATGCGAAATCTTTCATGAGCAAGCCAAAAAAAGCTGAAAACAACATAATAAGAAAAGAAAAAGAACCAAAAAAAGAACAAACGAACCGAAAAACTGGAGAACATGGAAAAACGTCGGAGTCCAATACCACGTGTCAAGATCGTAAAACAGATGTGCTGGCAGAAGTAGGGCGTAAAGGGAAAAAAACAAAACGGGACGACGGGGAACAATGGTTTACGGACTAGCATCACAGCGTATTTACAATGGAAACAAAATGCTCGAAGCCTGGCACCGTTTTGTTTTTGTAGAGGCATTTGGAACTGATGGTAGTCGAAAAACTGTAGCATTCAAAGATTTTGTGTTTGACTTAGGAGAACAGACCACGTAACCGATTTCACAAAATTTTTGATATAGACTTAAATTTGGATAGCGAAATTAATACTCCCAAAAATAGTAAACCAAGAGAACGACATATTATAACTACTAGTTTACAAGCCAAAAAACCAAAAATGTTTGCTCGACAAGCGCACCGAAAAACAATTATTAGGCAATGGAACAATAACAAGTCAAACATCAAAGCACAAAATTTAGAAAAACTAAAGGCAATAAAAACAAATAAATTTTTATATAAAAAAACATATAAAAAAAAAAAAAAAAAAACAGAAAAAAAAAATTTAAGTTTAGGAAATAACGTATTCAAAATTTTTAAAACTAGCTCAACACCTTAGACAAAGTCGATGATAGAAACTTTTACAACCAATTTGAAACCTTAAAAAGTTTACTACGTTATTTTTCAGAATAAATACAAATACAAATTTAACCGGTAAAATATATATAGGATATAGATATCAGATATTTCGAATTTTAAAATCATTGATAAAAAAAATTTGATACCATAAAAAAAAACTTTTCTTAGTAAAACACATTTTCCGACCGATCGGTTCTATGGCAGCTATATGCTATAGTCATCTGATTTTGATAATTTTTTTCAAAATTATGTGAAAGCATATAAAACGAATATATACCAAGATTGGGGACGCTACTATAAAAAACAAAATAGTTTTTCTCACTAGAAGTAGTTTTTTGACCGACCGTTTCAATGGGAGCTATATGCTATAGTCATCCGATTTTGATAAATTTTTTCAGAATAGTGTGGAAACATTTAAAACAAATATATACTACGATTGGAGACGCTAGTTTTTCTCACAAAGACTTATTTTTTGACCGATCGTTCCTATGGCAGCTATATGCTATAGTGATCCGATTTTGATAAATTTTTCCTGAATTATGTGGAAGCATATAAAACTAACATATACCAATATTAGTGACGCTACAATGGAAAACAAAAAAGTTTTTCTAACTAGAACTAGTTCTTAGACCGATCGTTCCTATGGCAGCTATATGATATAGTCATCCGATCCGGCCGGTTCCGACATATTAGTTACGTGCAGTAAAAAGAAAACTCTGTGCAAAATTTCAGCTCAATAGCTTTAAAACTGAGAGACTAGTTCGTGTAGAAACAGACAGACGGACAGACGGACGGACGGACAAGCGGAAATGAACTCAGCTCGTCGTCCTGATCAAGAATATATATAGTTTATGGGGTCGGAAATGAATATTTCTATGCGTTACAAACTTCTGGGCAAAATTAATATACACTTGATTGCTCATCTTTTAAATAGAACTATCTGCCACTTAATCTTACAAATAATTGAGTAAATTGTAAGATTATCTGACTTAGTGCCTAGAAAGTAGAGTCTGTCACATAAACAATCAAAAATCAGAAATTGAAGTTTATCTGACACAAATTGGCTATCTTGAAGATGAAAAATTGGATTTAAACGTATATAAAATCTTTCTAAAAAGCAGACAAATATTTCTTAATTATGGTTCGAAACAATCGGTCCTTAAATCTGCAATAAATAGAGATATTTTACCATTTGGATAGATTTGAACCCATACTATATGACTAGGGTTCAATATAGCCCATAATACGCTGGTAAACTATCTAAAAGGGGTGCATCAGCTCTTAAAACGCTCTAAAATACATGAAACCTAAAATCTGCCTGAGATTATCCTTACATTATATTTTTTGAAATATTAAAACGAAACTTTCTTAAAATAGGAAATTAAAAATAATATTTCTAAATTTTAGAGCGAAATTTGATTTTTAAGAAACTGTTAAAATTTCTATTTCCATTTATCTAACATTTCTATATTAAGGGAACATTTTTTTAGACTTTCAAATGCATTACATTTAATTTTACATTTAAAAAAAAAAGTTCTTCCGAATATTTAAAAGTTTTTTCTATATCTTTTCTATTTTTAAAAATTTAAAAAATTGTGTCCTAATTTTTTTAAGACCGAATTTATAAAATGCAAGACATTTTTTATCTGAGTGTTTATATTGCTATTTGACCGGTTGAAATATATATATTTGAAATAATCATAAAACAATAAAATACATAATAAAAACCGATCCAGTACCGGTATTATCGTTTCGGTATGGTTACGGTATTTTCGGTTTCTATTTTAACGGTTTTCGGGTCTCGAAAAATTTTTAATATCGGTTCCGGTTTCGATACCGGCACGTAGCTTGAAACGGTTTATTTCGGTTAACGGTTCCGGTTACGGTAATATTCCCTGATTATTATCATATGTTTTTCAGACAAAAACTTTAGTTGAATCCCCCACAAAACAACCAACCAACCTACAGAAAAAAATATGCAATGGTATAAATAACAACAACCACACTACACTATAGTGTATCAGCTGTAAACATCTGTTTGACGAAATCAAAATCGAAAGCAAATCACTAACAGAAATCCCTTTTATGTCTTATAGCCTATTTCCACTGCCACATATATGTACATCAACAAATTTTGCTGTTCCACTACAAAAAGTTCCATCAATGTTAACTTTACATGTTAACTCTAATGTCATGTTAAAATTTGGATGACATCCAAACATTTGCATAAGCTTTGAATACCTGTTTTACTCTACGAGAAAAGGTTTTTTAAAGTAGATTCATAAACATAAAAATTAAGCATAAAAAAAAACAATAAAGGAAAAAATGAGACCATCCCTTACCGGGACTCGAACCAGCACATCAAAAAAAGAAGGCATTATGCCTATCCACTCAGCCAATGCCTTTTCCGTAAATCAGGTAGTTTATTTTCTATTTATAGTAAATCGATACTTAATGTTAACTTGGAGTACTTTATGTTAAATTTCTCGGATGTACTCAGTTTTTTTGGGGCGAGTACCAACATCATGCATTGATGGACATCCATTTAACATTAATTTTCATATAGAAGGCCCTGTGAAAAAAGTTCCATCCTCATCAAAATCAGCTCGGATGTACATATATGTAGCAGTGGAAATAGGCTATTATACTATCCCAAGGCCATAAGCAATTATTCAAAACTTCGGTAAAAAAGAAAAAAATAATTTTCCGGGAACAATTATTTAAAAACTAAGGAATAGTACTTCACGATATATAGGAGAGTTCATAGAATGAACTATTATTAAAAAAAAATATATATAATTCAAAAGAGAATAGATCATGGAAACATAAAATAATGATTCATTGAATTGAATTATGTTCTCCAACTCTACTGCACACTAAGGGTGCACGCAGGGGCACTTGGCCCTTCGATTTCAGCGCAAGGTCCCAAATTAGATTCCCAGACAAAGCATAGCTTACTTTTTTTTCCTTGGATTTTATAAAGAAATAAAAAAACCAAAACAACTGTTGGTTCTATCTATTCAACTCCCAATGTTCACGATTTGAACAAGCGTGCTTGATAGACTTTCTTTTACGAATGTCAATGATTTTGGTTCTTTTATAACCAACTTATTTTCTTGTTGTACCTATGAACCATATTCACGCAGAAACTATCCTTTAAACAAATAGGTTAGAACAACTTCAGCCGAAGCTAGGAATAGAGATATGGGACTAGGAACCAAATAGAAACTGTAGCAGGCCGTTATCTGATCGGTACAAAACTATAGGGTACAAGTATAGGTACCGTCCAACTTCAAAGAAGTTCATAGAATGCTAAATTTGTTTATCAAGAAAATGTTAAAGCCCTGTACTGACCTGCGAAGTAAGTAATTTAGATTACTTCGGCATATATTACGTGTGGCCAGATTTATTAATCAATTACACAAAATCTTGAATTTCATGGTATTTTGTAACTACCAGCGCGTTGGTCACACTACTCGATTAGCTATGTTGCTGTTTATACCCGTTACTCGTAGAGTGAAAAGGGTATACTAAGTTCGTGCAAATGTATGTAACAGGCAGAAGGAAGCATTTCCGACCCCAAAAAGTATATATATTCTTGATCAGACATGTCCGTCTGTCCGTCCGTCCGTCTGTCCGTCCGTCTGTATGAACACCTAGATCTCAGAGACTATAAGAGCTAGAGCTACCATTTTTTCAGTGTAGACTTATATTGTCTGCACACAGATCAAGTTTGTTTCAAATTTTTGCAACGCCCCCTCCCGCCACCGCAATATGAAAAAAACCTCATATCTCCCACAATTTTGAAAATAGTTTGTTCGGACCTTCTAGTCATATATTATGATCATAATTACCTATCGATCCGCCATACATCATTTTCCGATCAGATGAACGATAGTAGAGTTCCCGTCCCCGCAATTTGAAAAATAACTCCTATCTCCCACAATTTTGAAGATGGATTATTCGAACCTTCCAGACATATATTTTAATCATCATTACCTACCGATCCGCCATACATCATTTTCCGATCAGACGAACGATAGTAGAGTTCCCGTCCCCGCAATTTGAACAAGTAAGAAAGTCGGTCAAGCCCGACTGTAATATACTCTGTACCTGTTTGTACGAAACTAATAACTTTAAAGTGTGAGGTTTTTTCAAAATCTGGGGGTGGCAACTCTTTCGACTATCGTTCATCTGGTTGAAAAACGATGTATGGGGGCTCGATAAGTAATGATGAGTAGAATTACCCTAGTACATATCTCGTAAAATTATAAAATTTGTATATAATTTCCTATTAACATAAAGGTAACTATTAGTCACGCGGGAATCACGCGTGATTTCTGACCGCAGGCCATCTCAATTACATCGCTCCTCTCATAGCAAGGTCCAATTGGGAAATTACCAGTTAGCTATTGCCTTCTCGCTCTCTCTTTGTCGTTGGTTTTTATTTTCTTTTACGTATAGCTCTTATATCGTTCATCTGATCGAAAAACGATGTATGGCGGGTCGATTCAAAATAAGTAGTAGAATATATGTCTAGAATGTTCGAAATATCTATCTTGAAAATTGTGGGAGTTATTTCGTTTTTTTTTAATTTGCGGGGGAGGCTGGGGGCGTGGCAAAAATTAAAACTAAACTTGATCTGCCTGCAAGTATAAGAAATATATGTTCCATACACCTCAAAACTCTATCTCTTACCATCTCTGAGATCTCTTCGTTCATACGGACAGACAGACGGACAGACAGACGGACAGACAGACGGACATGGCTATATCGACTCGGCTGTTGATGCTGATCAAGAATATATATACTTTATAGGGTCGGAGATGCCTCCTTCTGGCTGTTACATACATTTGCACAAACCCAATATACTCTGTGTACCTTCGGTACAGAGTATAAAAATACCTCATATCTCCCACAATTTTGAAAATACATTGTTAAAACCTTCTAGACATATATTTGAATCATCAGTACCTACCGATCCGTCATACATCATTTCTTGATCAGATGAATGATAGAAAAGTTCACGCACCCGCAATTTGAAAAATACCTCATATCTCCCACAATTTTGGAAATAGATTGTTCGAACCTTCTAGACATATATTTTAATCATCATTACCTATCGATCCGCCATACATCATTTCCCGATCAGATGAGCTATAGTAGAGTTGCCACCCCCGCAATTTGGAAACAAACTCAAATCTTCCACAATTTGTGATCTAATAAAAAATTCTTTAAAAAAACCTTACCCTGAGTAAAGGGTATATCGAAGTCGAGCAGGGCCGACTTCAACTTACGCTCTCGTTTTTTGATAAAGATAAGCTACTCTTCGTGAAGTCTTGTGGACCTACTAACACTTTAAAAAAGTTTCTATGAAACTTGATATGCTATACATCTAGCAAATGCAATTACGTCTATTTTAATACTTTGATACGACTATTTAAATTCTTTTGTGCATTTAAAGCAGTGTATGATTTAGTCAAAATTTGTAGATTTTTATACACTTGAAAAGTGTATATTAATTTTGCCCAGAAGTTTGTAACGCATAGAAATATTCATTTCCGACCCCATAAACTATATATATTCTTGATCAGGACGACGAGCTGAGCTCAATTCCGTTTGTCCGTCCGTCCGTCTGTCCGTCTGTCTGTCCGTCTGTCCGTCTGTCTGTCTGTCTGTCTGTCTGTCTGTCTGTCTGTCTGTTTCTACGCGAACTAGTCTCTCAGTTTTAAAGCTATCGAGCTGAAATTTCGCACAGAGTCTTCTTTTTACTGCACGCAACTAATATGTCGGAACCGGCCAGATCGGATGACAATATCTTATAGCTGCCATAGGAACGATCGGTCTAAGAACAAGTTCTAGTTAGAAAAACTTTTTTGTTTTCCATCGTAGCGTCACTAATCTTGGTATATGGTAGTTATATATGCTTTCACATAACTCTGGAAAAATGTATCAAAATCGGATGACTATAGCATATAGCTGCCATAGGAACGATCAGTCGAAAAATAAGTCTTTGTGAGAAAAACTTTTTTGATTTCCATCGTAGCGTCTCCAATCGTAGTATATATTTGTTTTATATGTTTCCACATAATTCTAAAAAAATTTATTAAAATCGGATGACTATAATATATAGCTGCCATATAAACGGACGGTCAAAAAACTACTTCTAGTGAGAAAAACTTTTTTGTTTTTTATCGTCCGCCTCCCCAATCTTGGTATGTATTAGTTTTATATGCTTTCACATGATTTCGAAAAAATTATCAAAATCGGATGACTATAGCATATAGCTGCCATAGGAACGATCGGTCGGAAAATGTGTTTTACTAAGAAACGTTTTTTTATGGTATCAAATTTTTTATTATCAATGATTTAAAAATTTTAAATATCTGATATCTATAATCCTATATATATTTTTCCAGTTAAATCAGTTGGAGTAAAGTTTTTCAAGTGTATTAAAACTTCGGCACAGTCGAAGTTAGCTTTGCCTTCTCGTTTCTATTTTTATTACGTAATTCAAAACCTTGTTAAAACCAGCATTTAGGACACAATCGAAATGAGATTTACATTCTCGGATTCAATAAAATTTCAGCTGTTTGCTGATGGTGTCAAGACAGAAGAAGGGCAAAGTAACATTGTTTGCACCAATGTTTCTTCAGCTGCCTGAAATAAACGAATTTCCACAAGCTAATTCCATAAGTGTGCTGTCAAGCGCAACATTACTTGTCAGCTCCTTATGGGCACAATGGATGAAAGAATCTCTATTAAGGAGATGCTTTCTGGTTTGTCTCTTTTTAGAAATAATCGAATAATCTTTCCCAAAGTATTCAAGTAAATTGCCCTACTAGAATCGTACTTTAATTGAGTGTGGCTAACTTTATTTTTGTGATTTTAAACTCAGCACTAAATAATTGATTTTTTTTTAGCGATTCTATTCTATGGAAGTAAATATTGATGTCTTCAATCAGCTACACCCAGAGAAATCTAGCACGATTAGGCAAGACTAAAATCGGCTTCAATTTAGTTTTTTTTCGTCTTGAGTTTTCAAGAAGAAATCTGCTTGAAATCGAGAAGACTTGTGCGCTCGATTTGAGTTTGGTAGCAAGAGAGGTGAGGCGTTCAAAACGAGAGCATTTCGTTCTCTCGCTCTCTGGCAACTTTGTTCTAAAATGCTTACATTCAAGAAGATCTATTCTTGAATTCGAGAATAAATCATGCTTGAAACGAAGCCGACTAAATTTAAAACCGAGCAGATCGAGCTTCAAAATTCATGCTTAATTTCAGTATTTTCTTTTTGGATCCAAGAAGATTATGTCTTGCCGAACTTCTGACAAGAAATCTGCTTGATATCAAGCAAGTAGTAATTTCTCTTTTGTGGAAAAATAAGCTGACGAACTTCACTCACCCCATTCATTAGCTCATCAATTGACTGTTTGTTACCACCGACCCCGGCTCGCATACTTGACCGAGTCCTAGATCGTATACTGGCACTCTTTGTGTGTTTTAATCCCATCGAGTCCACCTGTTGCTTGAACTGAATATTATACTTAAGAAACTGATCGCTGTACATGGTGTCTGGTATTGTTTTAGGCGTCATATCCACATCCTCTCCATTGATATTCTCCAAAATCTAATTGCAAACTTTTGTAGGAAGGTTCATTCCATTCACATAAAACTCACCTTGAACTGAGCCCGATGCTGCAGATCCGTAAGAATTTCCTGTGTATAATAATGGGTAGTTTCTCGTTTATCCTTTCTCTTCGATTTTGCAGGATCTCCATCCGAAAATTCTTGGGCAACCAGTACGGACTTTTTCTGTCCAGGAAGTTCGACAGTTTTTTTCTGAGAATGTTTCAAGATGGTAAAGTTGAAGGGCTTACTTTTGGGTTAACTCACTATTTTCTGTCCTTCAAAAGGCTTGGCTGAGGAATCCATTTTTCAACAATTATAAGTTTTGATAAGATTCGAAATTACAGTGTAAAGGGGCTGCTGAAAGGGTAGGGTGAGGCCTACTCAAAGCAAAAATTCTGTTTAACATAGGTTTTTCCCCTCTAGGGAAATTCCTATCAATCTATCTAGTTAATGGCGAATATTAATAATTTTTAATTAAATCTGGTCCTTATCAAAGGCAGCAGCACGTGCTACTGGAGGAGCAGGTCTCACTTGCTCTCTCGCATTTGGTCTTTAGATAAATTGTCAGATAAAGTTAACACTTCGCCTGGGGTATAAAATCAAAAACCCACCACCACCAACACCAACACCCACTATGAAGGACGTAGAACGCTTTCAGCTCCATGCGAATCAGTTACAGTTGAACTCGCTTAACGTACAAACGTTCCAACGCGACGCCGGCTTCCGTGTGTACTTTCACATTATTGTCCTTTCGTTTTCTAGACTTGTTGTTTGTGTGTGTGTGTAAATTTGAATGCATATATCAACGGTGTTAGGTGCTAGACACACTAAAAATTGCATTGCAATATAAAAAAAAAGCTAATTATGTCCGCAACTCCACATCACGATTCGCAATTGCCATCAATGGAGTGCCAAAGTGAAAACCGAGTACCAGAAAACTCAATTAGGAATGTTGCACAAGCACAGACAACAGCGACAACAACAACAACAACTAAGTCACTGCCCAAACCGCAACCGCCTACAGTATTGGCCAAACAGCAGCAGCAACTTCAACTGAAACAACAACAACAACAAGCAGCAGACGCAGTACGTCATAAATTCAGCGGCAAAAATGCACGCCAAGGCAACCACGGCGGGCGTCATCTCGGGCGGCACACTGCATCGGGTGAAAAGAGCTCAGGTACGTAAAGTGAACGTGATGTTAATTGGAAGGTTAGGCCCCAGCAAGACAGCCCATGGGCAGGCGAGATGCGCCCAAACGATTGTAAGGGATATTAAATTCAAATGTAAAAGGACTTGATGCATTTTTCAGATTTACTTAGAACTAGCCAAATGATAACTAGATTAAGCAAGAGAAAAATCTAAAAAAATTAAATTTTGAACTAATTAAATTAAGGCCTTTTTTCTTAAAATTTTAAGATACTATTTTCTTTTGCATTAATCTCAAATTTTGTAAAAATTAGAGTAGGAATGAATAAAAATATTAATAATATATATTTTATTATGTTCCAGTTAAGGGACTTTATAATCAAAAAACGAATTGGAGATCATTGTTTTCAGATTTGGAAATTTCTAACTTAGTGAGCTTTAAAGATCGTTTGTACTTGAATTTCCCCCGTTTAAGTTCGAAGTTTTGCTTGTATAAAAAACTAAACTGTAAACTTGCAGGCAATTTCCATTTAATTTTCATAGATCGAAATGGTCTGTTGGAAGCAGGGAAGTAAAGTAAGCAGGGTTTTGAACTAATCCGGATCGAACCCGGAATTCCGACTTTAGCTTTACTGTAAACCGAACATCTTGTGAAAAAAATAATTAAACCTAAACATGTCCCGAATCAATATTTTCGGTTCGGTTCAGCAAAAGTTACACTTCATATGCTGATAATTTGCTCGCAAATAATTTGCCCAATTTTTGATGGAAATTTGTCTAAAGTACCAGTTTGCAAGAATGCATATATCGTCTGCGTAGTCCAGATGCCTCAGAGTCGTTGTCATAGACCATTTAATGCCACTGTTGTTAGGTGCGTTAGGCATGGCAGCAACACATCTGCGACCACCATTACACTCAGAGAAAAAAGCGTGCAGATCGTGCTTGATATCAAGCAGATTTCGTGTCAGAAGTTCGGCAAGACAGAATCTTCTTGGATCCAAAAAGAAAATACTGAAATCAAGCATGAATTTTTAAGCTCGATCTACTCGGTTTTAAATTTAGTCGGCTTCATATCAAGCATGATTCCATCTCGAATTCAAGAATAGATCGTCTTGAAAGTAAGCATTTTAGAACAAAGTTGCCAGAGAGCGAGAGAACGAAATGCTCTCGTTTTTTCGTTCGCTCTCCGCAATGCGACCTCCTCACTTCCCTTGCTACCAAACTCAAAATCGAGCGCACAAGTCTTCTCGACTTCGAGCAGATTTCTTCTTGAAAATTCAAGATGAAAAAAAAATAAATTGAATCCGATTTCAGTCTTGCCTAATCGTGCTAGATTTCTCTGGGTGTATATATAAAATGGGCGACAAAGCACATTCCTGACGCACGGCGCTTTGGACTGAAAACGGCTGCGATAGTTTTCCGTTATGGAACACTCTGCAGTGTGCGCTATCGTATGTGGTTCTAATAAGTGAGATTATCTTTTCAGGAATCGCTCTTCCTCGCGTAGCCCGCCAAATGCATTCCCTGCTCACGCTGTCGAATGCTTTTCAAAGTCGACAAACACCAAGTACAGGTCCGACCGATATTCCGTGCATAGCTCAATCAGTATACAAACCGTGCTCCAGCTTTGAATCCTGCTTGCTCATTCCTGCTCCTCATTTCACACGCTCTAATATTATTTTTACGATGATCTTGGAAATGTGTTCGAAATAAAAAAATGTTCTAATGCCCAAAGGTATGAATTGGATAGGGTTAAGAAATTTCATTTTAATTCAATACAACTGACTAGCTAACTATACAGATTTTAGCATTGCATACTTTAAGACACCCAAATCTAATGGGACATTCTTATAAATTTTGACACTTGTATTCAAAATAGTTTATCTTTGTTAAAAAATTGCAGAATTGTTTGAAATAATTTATTTTAATATTACTTGGCGATAATATCAATTAGAGCCAAAACAGGTTACCCATAGAACATGCCTTTAAATGGACAATACATATAATCATTTTAAACAACTTTTGGCTGAAATTACCAAGAATCCTGACGTGATGGAGCATTTTGACAAAAAAGATTCGTGTTTAGCACACTAAAATCATCTAGAATCACCATCACTTATTCTACAAAGTAAAATTATAATTTTGATGCCTTGTGTTACTTTATAAAAATCGTTTGAAAAATAATACAATTTATTATATCTTGAATATGACTTTTTTAATAAATCTTAATATAAATTGCGCCGTCTAAAGATTTCTTTTAAGTCAAGAGACTTGCACAAAAAGGGTAAAAACCCTATAACATTGGACTTAAGATAAGTACAACTACACAGAGAAAAAAAAAGCTCAAGATTAATTTAATCTTTGCTGGTTAAACTGATCTTTTAAAAATATCAATTTTTTCATACTTAACATAAATAGTCTCTTAGACGTTTGTCCATAAGCGTGTGCGTTGGCTGACTGCGTTGAGGCGTCATCCCATTCATGTTAAGTGCAAGGTCTCGAGTTCGCCTCAGACAAGGCAATGTTTTTTTTTTTTATAAAAAAGATCGTATTGATATTTTTATCATATCAAGTTAATCTTCGTCATATCGGAGTGAAATTGATATGAAAAAATGTGAAAATGACTGCCATTTCATATCAATTTTTTTCTCTGTGTAGTGTCGAAAACAGTGAAGGAAAGGTTTTTTGATTGTTTGGTTTTGATTGTATTCGCTTCAAGCCCTTTTTTTTGAGTACACTCAATAAAAAATCCTTCTTAAAAGACCGAAATCAAGCACATTCGTTGACAAAAGTAGAGTAATCCCGCCTTTTTTTTAACCGTGAACAGTGATGTCATTTAATGAAAACAATTTTTAAGCCCACTGCTATCTTCATAAACGTTACGGTGATGTGTTAATAATAATATTTTGTGCTTTATTTGGAAAAGAGTTGGGGTTAATTTTCAACAAATTTTTTTTTGGTGTTGTGTAAGACCACATCGTAGTTATTTTAGGAACATTTGGGCCAAGTTGAAAAATGTATTGCTCATTTTTGACATTAAAGAATTTGATTAATGTTTTAATTACACTGTGCAAGTCGAAAAAAAAGACACGACCAACTTTAACGGCTATCCCCTAATTCGATGGCTGCATACAAAATTTTTTTTTTACTTTTTCATTAAGTTAAAATTTTTTGTAAATTTAAAAAAAAAATGATTTAAAGTTCTTGTGAAATCTTAGTAAATAGATTATTATGTCCTCTAATTAACTGCATTTACAGATTTAAGATATCAATGCGCTTTCAAAGTTATGTTAAAAAAAAAAAAAAAACAAATAAGGTTTTTTTATAAGAATTATTACAAATTTTCAAATTTTTAGAAATATCACAGAAAAATAAAATTTTAATGTTTTCCCTTTTGTTCTCCAACAATACCTTTGTTTCTAATTTAATGTTTCGTAATATAATGTAATTTTTAGTAATACATACAGTTCGTTTCGGTTATATGACGAACCGCTTGTATGCAAATACTTCCCACCAATATTGAAATTGCTGCCCACTATTTTGATCGGTTGAAAAACGCGAGAAAGGAAAACGGATAGAAAAGGAGACATTACTTTAAGCGCATCTGTTTTGCTCACTAAGGCACAAAGGCACTTTTCAAGTGTATAAAAATATTTATTGAATTAACTTTGATGTTATAGCCTATTTTCACTGCTACATATATGTACATCCGAGCTGATGTTGATGAGGATGGAAGTTTTTTCACAGGGCCTTCTTTATGAAAATTAATGTTAAATGGATGTACATCAATTCATGATGTTGGTACTTGCCCCAAACAAACTGAGTACATCCGAGAAATTTAACATAAAGTACTCCAATTTAACATTAGTTATCGATTAACTATATAAAGAAATTAAGCTACCTGCCTTACGGAAAAGGCATTGGCTGAGTGGATAGGCTTGACGCCTTGTTTTTTTGATATGCAGGTTCGAATACGGGTAATGGTTGGTCTCTTTTTTTTCCTTTATTGTTTTTTTTTTTATGCATTATTTTTATTTTTATGATTCTGCTTAAAATTACCGTTTCTTGTAGAGTAAAACAGGTATACAAAGCTTATGCAAATGTTTGGATGTCATCCAAATTTTAACATGACATTAGAGTTAACACGTAAAGTTAACATTGATGGAACTTTTTGTAGTGGAACAGCAAAATTTGTTGATGTACATATATGTGGCAGTGGAAATAGGCTATTAGTTAACGAAATATGATTGCTCTGATTATAAAATCATTTCAAAATGCATTGGAACATTAAGAAGGGTTTACTTCATAATGAGGCCGGTGTCAAAGATGTCATTAGGACATCTTAGAGAATGTGCTTCATAAAGAAAACTGAGATCTATAAAGTTAATGAAGAGGTTGCTCAGTTTAAGGCCATTTTTGTACTGAAATTTGTAATATTCTTGCTGACAGTGAAGCATTTTATTTATAAGATAAATTGCAAGTTTTGCTGCATCCTGTAAATACTTAAATGGTCAATATTGTTCTAAAGCAATTGCCAGTACCAAAATCGTCGTAGTTCGCGAACCAGGGATTCTTTGGTAAATATCCCTTGTGGAGTTCGGGGGTTATTCTGGCGGTACCTTACCCAATTGATTAAATAAGTAAATTACATTTGTGATATTGTGATAAATGACATAATTGCTTATATGCAAATGTTTGCTTACAAACGATATGCAAAAGTCTTGCATATAACCGAAAACTATTTGGATGCAAATATCGCTTATATGCAAAAATTAAAATTTTTATTTTTATTTAGCTTTTATTCTATTACTTTTGAGTGCGCAATGATATCGAAAAACTGTAAATGTAATAAATTAGAGGACTTTTCAATATATTTATTTAGATTTCAGAAAAATAATAACTTAATAGTGAGACTGTCCGATTTTCGTGACCCATAGTTTACGGACGTGGGTTTGTTTTTTGTGCATGGCTCTGGTGCTTTTAGAACGATAAGGCTCAAATTGAGATGAATGGCCAAAGACAAGTCAATTGGGAACAAAATTTGCTTGATTTAGGAATAACAATCATTGGGTAAAATCAGATTTGTCTTAAATGATATGATATCCCATAGGACTAAGAATCACCACTATACTTGACACCAATGCTCGCCTGGTTTAGAATACTATTTTATATAGTTGTCAGATCAAACCGACTCGGATTAACAAAAATTTGGTGCATTTTTTTCCAATATCAAAAAATGATGAATAATTTTTATAACTTGCACAAGCTTGAAGTGGATCAGCTCCATTTTATCTTTGTCCTTTGATTTGAAAATTTTTAAATATTTGTTAACTTTTAAAGGCCAAACGCATAAAACTTCCCTCAAACCTTTTGCAGTTCCAAAACAATGCGGACATTGTGCGAGTAGACACAATACGCACCATTACAACAGCTAAGGATACATACAAACCTACATTACATACTTACATACAGATCCGGGGTGCGTAAACGTAAATTTGGTAAACTTTTTGCCGGCAAAAAACGAACCGAAGCCGGTCCACCAGGTCTGTTCTCCATCTGAAGATGGACCTGGGCATGCGTCGAAACTGTGAGAGCCATTGACATGGCCATGTTATGTAAACAGAGGAAAGACTGCAAAACGGAGAGTGGGAGTCAAAGCGATTCATGACGAAAGCAGGGAGAACTGCTGTTTGGCTACTGCCGTTCGCTGCTGACTGCCTGATGACTGTGGAGGATGCCGGGCCCCGGTGGTGGCTACTGGATGGTGGCGCAATTGAAAGTCACGTCATATATCAGATGCTCGATGATGTGAAATAAATTTGCATGGTTAGTTCGCAGTAAAAAGTAAGGGGTGGGGGGGTATCAAATGTGGGTGGTCCAAAGAAAAAATGTGCAACCTTTTCAACTTTATGATAGACAGAGGCTGGCACTCTTGGCACTTGAGGATTGTGTGTATAATGTAGGGGCCACTTGAAGTTTTTAAAGTTTGTACAAGAATTCGTTTGATATTTTATTTTTTATAATTTTGTTTGAGAAGCCACCCCACATTTTTGTTTGCTTTCAATTTTTATCCCTGACATCGTTTGCCTTCTTTTGTTTGACTTGAAATCAAATTCAATGCCAAAGGCGCATCTCTTCCCCAAACTCTTCGTCCTTGTGTATGTGTCCTGATAGCAGACAGCCTTGCACTTGCCCGCAATTGAACCTCACTTGGGGTTGTTCCGGTTGTACCACCCACATGCGGAGTAATGTCTCAGCTACCTCAAAGCTGATTCAGCACTCTCTTTGCTGAATTTATCTGCGAGCACAAACTTGATGGCTATTCTCTTCCATCAGCTTCACTACTGTTGACTTTGGTTTGGGTTTGGTACAAGTTTGTTATCCTCATCTCGGGTGTGTTTTGTTTTGCTCTGACTCTCGAGGGGTTAATCAACCTTTTTTTTGTTCTGACAAAAAAGGAGCAGAAGATGTGCGCAATTTAAGTTTTTGTCCTGGGGTCTCTAAAGAAAAAAAAAGTGTATGAAATTTATGAGCAGAGATTGTGTTTGGCTTGCAAAATACATACATAAGCATAAAGTTAGTTAAAGGTAGATTTATGGGGTTTATTTTATGGCAGAAAGGTCAAGGATAGTGTGGGATTATTGTCAGTTTTAGACATGTGCTCTCCAAAGTATGCTATGCAAAAACTTGTGAAATATATTTTCGGGTCCTTTAAGTCATTACAAAAAACTTTAGAAAATCTCTTGAAAGAAGAAATTTTTAATTTTTATTCAATTCTATTCGATCTGCATAAAATTTCCAGCACAAATAATAATTTAAAAAATTGTATTGAATAAGAAACGGCATTTTTTGAATTTAAAATCAAAGTTGCAGATATCATCATCAGATAAATAACACCGAAATCAATCATTGGATTGAAAAGTGAAAACAAAATGGTTAAAAGCGCATTCAATTAACTTTAAAGAAAATTTAAAAAAGTATAGCCTTAAGCTTCTGCCTTACAATCGGTCTGTGTTATTATCTCATGACGACTAGTTTTTCTTTGGTCTTGACTATTTTATACAGCGATCGGCTGCTAAATGTTTGGGATACCACTTTTTTTTAAACTTGTAAACTAGTGCTATCAGTGTCGTTTAATTTTCCATTAATGGTACTGTAAGTCTTTAGAATTATTTTCATTTGTATTTCATTTTGGTGAACTATAGTTCATTTTTTTAACCAATTTTATTTTCTAATGGCCTATTTCCCAACTTCTGTATAAACATACATTTTACTTTATTAAACACTTGAAAAGTGTATATTAATTTTGCCCAGAAGTTTGTAACGCATAGAAATATTCATTTCCGACCCCATAAAATATATATATTCTTGATCAGGACGACGAGCTGAGTTCATTTCCGTCTGTCCGTCCGTCCGTCCGTCTGTCTGTCCGTCTGTCTGTTTCTACGCGAACTAGTCCCTCAGTTTTAAAGCTATCGAGCTGAAATTTTGCACAGAGTCTTCTTTTTACTGCACGCAACTAATATGTCGGAACCGGCCGGATCGGATAACTATATCATATAGCTGCCATAGGAACGATCGGTCGGAAAATAAGTTTTAGTAAGAAAAACTTTTTTGTTTTCCATCGTACCGTCACTAATCTTGGTATGTGTTAGTTTTATATACTTTTACACAATTCTGAAAAAATTGATCAAAATCGGATGACTATATCATATAGCTGCCATATAAACGGTCGTTCAAAAACTAGTTCTAGTGAGAAAAACTTCTTTGTTTTCTATCGTAGCATCACCAATCGTGGTATTTATTAGTTTTATATGCTTTCACGCAATTCCGAAAAAAATGATCAAAATCGGATGAATATAGCATATAGCTGCCATATAAACGGTCGGTCAAAAAACTAGTTCTAGTGAGAAAAACTTTTTTGTTTTCCTTCGTAGCATCACCAATCGTGGTACATATTAGTTTTATATACTTCCACACAATTCTGAAAAAATTTATGAAAATCGGATGACTATAGCATATAGCTGCCATAGGAACGATCGGTCTTAAAACTAATTCTAGTGAGAAAACTTTTTTGTAATCAATGGTAGCGCCTTTCCAAATCTGCAAGGGTATTTAAAACATCGGCGTAGCCGATGTCAATTCAATCAATTCAACTTTTCTGAAGTGAATAAGCCATGGATTGCTAAACTTAACATTTACTGGATATATAAACTTCCGCGGATATTAGAAATCCACAAATTGATCGTATAGTTAAAATCGCATTTAAAATACGGAAATATTTACTCAACAATGTAAATATGATATTTAAAATTTAATTTGTTAAGTCGCCTAGTAAGACAATTCAATTTGCTTCAAATGTACGTACATTTCATTCCATTTATTTTAGTTATTTTTCCGGCTACCACTAACAACTATATAGACTTTTTGATTTATGGATTTATTCAATGCCAACATGAAAATGCATTTGCCAGCACGAATTGAGCCAAATTGCATTTCCATTCGTAGACCAGAGCGGTCATTGAGCTTCAAGTGTTCGAGAAAAACAAAAAAAAAAGTCAAAACGACTACTAAAACCGAAATCCACTTCAGACACGACAGTGCAAAAAAAAAAAAACACAGATTTGCAGTTAATGGAAGTCAACTTCAACTTTTGGACGGTCTCCACTGGCGCCAACATATTTCGCTGTCGCATTAAAATTATGAGCGTTGGCCTATGAAAATTTTTGCATAAATCGTTGAGAATAAACAGCGAAAGAAAGTGGAAAGCCCAAGCAGAAGTGAAGAATTTATGTGTACGTGTAGGAAATTCCTTAATTTGTAAAGAGAAAAGATTGTTTGTGTTTACCTGGCGGCTTTTCTTTTCGGTGTTTTTTTTTGTCGACAGTTGACAAACAAATTTTCCTGTCACGTGACAGCAGCTGAAATAGCTTAGAATTTACGTAGCGCACAAGATTTGATTATATAATTTTTTTTCGTTTTTTGGTTAATATGCAATTGGATGGATCATGGGAAAATCTGGTGGGGCTGGCTGGAAACGGCTTCTACAGATCATTTAACCCAGCTGCCATAAATAATTTGTCGACTTGGCGAGGTCCCCATGTTAATCAGCGCTGTCAACTGTTGCCGCTGCTGGAAAGATACTGCAACTCTGTCAGTTGCATATGGCAAATTGCTGGGGCCGTGTATCTTCTTCACCATCGGTATACGGAAAAAATATGTCACGCATTCTTCGTTGTGCGTTTTTTTGTCTTCGTATTTTTTATTTTTAATTAATTTATGCAGTTTGGGGCAGCAAGATTTTCCAGTGCAGATTAAAGCTTGTGGGGCATTTAATAAATTACTGTTAAATTATAGAAAAAAGAGCGGCGAAAAAAACACACACACACACACACAGAAAACGAAGTATGCAAAGATTTATGACAGAGACCCGGAAAGAGAAAAAAGTTGCAGATGAGAATTTGTAAGGGGAAAAGATCTTAGATGGAGACCGAATACGGGAGATGCTCGTAATTAATATCGATGAGCATTATTATAGCCTAAAGAAAGGGCATGCATATGACATTTGTAAGGGAAGATTTGCTGCAGCAACCAATTTGTTTATCCACTGCCTGCTTTTAAGGGCATTTAACAAAAACATAATGTTAACAAGTAAGAAAGTCGGTCAAGCCCGACTGTAATATACTCTGTACCTGTTTGTATGTAACTGATAACTTTAAAGTATGAGGGTTTTTCAAAATCTCGTGGTGGCAACTCTTTCAACTATCGTTCATCTGGTTGAAAAACGATGTATGGGGGCTCGATAAGTAATGATGAGTAGAATTACCCTAGTACATAACTCGTAAAATTATAAAATTTGTATATAATTTCCTATTAACACAAACGTATCTATATTAGTCACGCGGGAATCACGCGTGATTTCTGACCGCAGGTCATCTTAATTGCATCGCTCCTCTCATACTTGGTGTTTGCCTCCTTACACAAATATCTATTGGAAAGAAGGGAGGGGGGAAACTGAAAGCGGCGCAGTCCAGTTAGCTAATGCCGTCAAGCCAATTCCAATTGGGAAATTACTAGTAAGCTATTGCCCTCTCGCTCTCTCTTTCTCGTAAGTTCTACCAATAGCTGCGGTGTTGTTGTTGTCGTTGCATTAAATTTTCTTTTACATATAGCACCATTATTGTTCATCTGATCGGAAAACGATGTATGGGGGCTTGATAAGAAATGATGGGTAGAATATATCTCTAGAAGGTTAGAACAACATAACTCCAAAATGGTGGAAGATACTAAGTTTTTTTAAATTTGCGAGGGAGGCAGGGGGCGTGGTAAAAATCAAAACTAAACTTGATCTGCCTGCAAGTATAAGAAATATATGTTCCATACACCTCAAACCTCTATCTCTTACCATCTCTGAGATCTCTTCATTCATACGGACAGACGGACGGACATTGCTATATCGACTCGGCTGTTGATGCTGATCACGAATATATATACTTTATAGGGTCGGAGATGCTTCCTTCTGGCTGTTTCATACATTTGCACAAACCCAATATACTCTGTGTACCTTCGGTACAGAGTATAAAAGCATCCGTAAATTGAGTTAATTGAATCAAATTAATAAATACAATAATAATAAATTTTAAACAAAGAGAAAAGCATAGGAAAACTGCCCCAGTAAAAAAATTGTAGTCTCCTAACGCAATTGACGGAGTTATGAGGCTGGAAAGTTAAACAGAAAACTGTTTTTTCTTAAGAACCGCTTGACCGATTTTGATGGGTTAATATATGTTGTAACCAAATACAAAAAATATTTTTGCAGATTTTTATTACCAAAATATAAAAAAGAGAGGGCAGAAAATTATTTTAAAAATTCATCATCATTTTTGGACCAAAGTTTTGGGTAATAAAAATCTGCAAAAATATTTTTAGAATTGTATTTTGAACACTTACAACATTTATTTAACCCATGGTCAGCGGTTCTTAAGAAAAACAGTTTTTCTGTTTAACTTTCCAGCCTCATAACTCCCGTCCAATTGCGATTAGGAGACTACAATTTTGGGAGAGTGAGTTTCTTATAGATGTTAATCAAACATTTAAATTTGGTGCTGATAACTGCGGGGGCAGTTTTCCTATGCTTATTCTGCTATGCCCTTTATTTTTAAATAGAAATATACTTTAAGGGATCAATTTAATCGGTCCCATTTTTAGTTATCAGTTTATTTGACACATATCAAAGCGGCTCTAAATGTTTGCTTGGTTGAACTAACTTAAGAGTGGACCTAATTAAAGTTTTAAGTTTCACGGTTAGCGATAGACTAACCTAACCTGATTATTCGATTAAGTATTTGACTGTCACATGGCGTAATAAAAAAGAAAGGCCCTTTCTTCTCAGATGATATTTATTCAGTGAGAGCTACTGATGTGAAAGGTTGTCTCTACGCTACTAGTCAGCTTGCTTGCTGATTAAGCGCTCATGCCACAAAAGCAAAAGCTTTCAGTAGAGAACGGAGCGTGATCGAATTACACCATGGACTGATAGTTAAGTGTCGTTAAAGCTATATTTAATCCGTTCCGCACATTTTAGTTAGTTGCGGTGGACGGAGGTACCGAACTCGATGTCGCTTATACATACTACCAGTGGCGGATCCACGGGGGGGTTTTCGGGTCCGGACCCCCCCCATGGAATCATATACTTTCAAATTTTATGCTTTTATTCTGCATGTTGGTGAAGTTGAAACACAAAGTTATTAATAAAAATTCGTAATTTATTGAATGTTTTACACAAATTTTAATTTATTTTCGAATAATAAATGCAATAGAAGATAATTACGAAGATAATCAATATGACCGATCAAGAAAAAATATATGATCCACAAACGGTTCTAGTCACTGTTAAATTTTCGAGGTTTTTCAAAAAACTTTCTGAGAATTTCGTCTTCAGTCAAAGTTATGCGATGATGAATGTTCAAAGATGCAAGACCATTGAGACGCTCTTGACCCATCGTGTTTCTCAGATAATCTTTCATTCTCCTCAAAGTCGAAATTGATCGTTCTGGAGTTGCTGTGGTCACGGGTATCACCGCCAAAACCTATATATACGTGGTAATTATGCATATATCTCAAGGAAAAAATGTCTACCCCCTCCCCCACTTAAAAAAATTTTGGACCCCCCCCTTATCAAAATCCTGGATCCGCCACTGCATACTACTGACCTACTTAGGCGGGCAAGAATGAAGAGGGTCGACATAACAATACGCAGAATGAAGTAGAGCATACATTGCGGGAAAGCGATAACAACATCGCGAGGAAGGAAATGGAATGGAACCCTCTAGACGGACTTGGTCGGACAACAGGCAGACCCAAAGAAACGAAAAAATCTGAGGAAAACTCAAAGCTTCGGCTAATAACAGAGTCCGTTGGAAAAGAAGAGTGGTCGATGCCCTATGTCCCATACGGGATTGAGGAAAAGAAGAAGAAGAAGCAGAAAAAACACTTTTGATGTAAAATATGATATTTTAAATATCTTAAATTTCGTTAGGGAAGGTTTTTTGGTAGGGACAAAATTCTAACTTATAGTAAAGTATAACGTCTGGCCAAACGTGGTTAGATTCTTAGCATTACAGTTGAACTATCGTGCGACTTGAGAGCAGTGTTGCCAACGCCTACTCAAAAATAAAGGACAGATGACCCTTGAAAAAAAGATAGAACACGGACAGATTTTTTTTCAAAGGACAAATGGCATAGACAGGCTTACATGGCGTATCGGCCCCAATTCTATCCATATTTTAAGTATGCAGTTTTAGAGTACATCAACGAAAGTAATTTATCAATTCTTTTTTATACATCTAGTTACAACCCTGCGTTTTTCGGACCAATTACCCATTCTAAAAATTCCCAAATTTTTATGGCAATAGCTGGCATGCCAGGACTCCCCCTGAACAATTTTTCTGATTCTTAAAATGCAATCCGCGACTTACAAAAAAATTCTGGGAAATTTTTAACTTTAACTATTGTAGACTTTTAGTTGGGGTACCACTTTAATAATAAACATGGTTAAAGTTCATTGCAAGATACAATTCGTATAATTTTTGCAGAATTTTTGAAGGTGTTAAAGATGGTAAAAATTAATAAAAACCAAAATGTTAAAAAACTTCTTGAAGATCTTATTGGACTAAGATTGGTTTCAAAACCTGGCGATGTAAGCATTGTTGACCGTGGCTTTCACCATGTTTTGCGAGATTTAATTAGATATTGTTCAATAAATAAACTTTATCTAAAAAGATACATTTCTTATACATAATCATATACATTTTTGCTCCAGGATATATAATGATGGCAATTTATAGCCTTTTGGGAGAAAAGTAGCAAATTATTCATCAGCAGATGGATAACAAAATCTTAGCAAAATAAAAGTCCATTTGCAGGAAAGCAGATTTTTAAAACAATAAGTTCAGCAAACATCTAGATGTAGCAAGGAAAGCTCTTATCTCCTAATAAACTAAATGATTCGAAATAGAGCTCTCGAAAGCTTTATAAAGGATGAATTAATATGTAGCTGAATAAGACACAAAGTTTTGTTTCAAACAGTTTCTTCTCTGGATACTATGAACTTTTTTGAAACAACTGAAAAGGACCTTAAAACATTTTTTACCGGCTCGTACCAACTAAGGCGGTATCCCTCTTGAAAGAAATTACTGATGAGCTTGGGATTTTTTCAAAGCAAAATAAATTTAATTCAAATTAAATTGAGTTCGCTTTATATTTTAAGCGAAACATATAAATTCTATACTGAGTACGTTCCGCAGTCTGTGGATATTCAGGAAAAGTGCGCTATTGGTTTGAATTTATAAAGCTAATTTATAAAACTAAAAAAAGGATGAAAAAAGGATAGATCAAAATAAAAAGGTCATTTTTTCCGGATAGGGAACAAATCAAAATTTTTCCGGAAATGCTAGTTTTAAAAAGAACAGATCTATCCGGAAAAAGGACAAATTGGCAACACTGCTTGAGAGCTATTATTGTTCCCGTCCAAACGAAAAGTTTCGCTGCAGCATGAAGTTGTTGTTATTATAAATTATTTTATTGATGACTTGAGTCTCTACTTGCTGAACATATAAACCGTGTGAACAGAAACCCAACAAAGATCTGCTGAACTTGAGAGGTAACTTTAATGTCAACTTTATCTTCAAATAATGCAAATGAATTCAATTCGTTATATTTCCAACCTGATCTATAACAACAATCTAAAAAAAATAAATATCTTTACAGCCCCGAAGAGCCAAACCGAGATTTCCTCAATCTCCTGGCTTGTGCACTCAGAGAAAAACTCGAGCAGATCGTGCTTGATATCAAGCAGATTTCGTGTCAGAAGTTCGGCAAGACAGAATTTTCTTGGATTCAAGAAGAAAATACTGAAATCAAGCATGAATTTTCAAGCCCGATTTTTTCGTTCGCTCTCCGCAATGCGAACGATTTCAAGCAGATTTCTACTTGAAAATTCAAGACGAAAAAAAACTAAATTGAAGCCGATTTCAGTCTTGCCGAATCGTGCTAGATTTCTCAGGGTGTGTGTTTTTTAATTTTCGCACAAGAGAAAGGGACCTACAGTTTAACGCCGAATCCGAACGGCAAAGTTTGAGAAGCTATTTCATGGTTAGTTACTACACAGCTGCCGCCAATAACTGGGTGAAGGTGAACGGATGTGTACAAGTCTTCCATTGCAGCATACACGGCCACTGAAAACTACAATCTAAGCTGTATATATAAAAGTTGGACCATATTTATTTTCTTACTAGGTCATTTAGTGCATTTGTTACATTTAGGTACCAAAACTTAAGTGGAATTGAATAAACCTGAAAATTCACATCATTTATTTTTCCAAGTTATATGCAAAAATGTTCCAGTAACTCGAGTATATAGATCAGAGTCAGAGACGAACACATTCGGTAATTAAAAAAAATAAATAAATCAGCAAAGCCAATCATTCGCTGGCTACCGTTCAATGAAGTAGGTCAGAGCCTAGCACACCAATAAACCCTCACTTTTCGCCTTTTCGCACGTTGACAAACGCTGGTATAGATTTTATGCTTGACCATAACAACTTTTAAAATTTAATCTAATATCGACCAATAGGTTCTTGTATTAAAGTAAATACAAATTAATACATTTTGTAAATTGTGATGAATTCGTACTTGAAGTGGAGGATTTTTTCAATAGACGAAAAGATTTCCTATTCCCTCAGGATGATTAACACCTGAATGCCAGGTTTTACTATATATCTAAGCTTTAATTGTTCGGCTGAAATCGACTTGTATGAAATAAATTGTTAATTTTTGAAAAAAAAATCTTATCCAATTTTTCCAATAACTTACTTGGTAATTTATCAAAGTATCAATTTGTGATTAGATAGATAGATTATTCTTTTATTCCTTTTTATAATGAAATTTGTGATTAAATCAAATCAATTAGTTAGAGTAATTTCGCTTCCATATATTTCTGTTTAAATGTTTTTCTACTCCTGCTTTTAGCCAAAAAAAAATACAACAACAACAAAAAATTCTTCAAAGAAATCTCTTTCCATTGCGTACAACTGACCCATTAATCCAAAAATGTCAGCCAGCGGCGTTAATGATCGTATTGAAGATTTCGATTCGATTTTATCACGGAAGGCGCCCACGTTCGTCGTCGTCTTGGCCCCCGTGGCCTGTTTTGGTGTCTCTTTAAGTTTTTATGTGCATTTATTTTCGTTGTACGCATTGACCTTATAAATCAGACCCAACACACTCACAGAAGAAGAATACACCAAATTTGTAAGCCAAATGATGATGATATGGCGTCCAAAAATCCATAAACTTTTCTAAACATAAATTTTTGATTTACGCAATGAAAAACACGAGAGAGAAGGGAGGAAAGCATTTTGTTGATTTATCTGACTAATTTCAACAGCCATCAAGTAATTTGGAACTTGTACAAATTGGAGATGACAGCCAATGAGGTAGATATAAATGAAATTTTTGGCTTGGTATTGCTCTGATAATCGTGTAAAATGCATAAAAACATTTTTATTGACCAATTATAATGGAGTGTGTTGTAAATTTGTCAGAAAATTGATGAGGAGGGAAAGAAGAAGTATAAAATTTGTGAATGGTTTATATGGCGGATGGTAATTCAATTGAAAGAAAATCAGTTTCAAATTCGGGAAAGTGTGTCAAAAAAAAAAGTGTTTTTATATGCATACGCGTAGCTCAAAGTTGTGAAACGAAAAGCAATTCACGATATTCACCAAATTCTTAAATATATTTTTAACGTTCAATGTTGGTTTATTACTTCAAGACTATATACAAATTGGTTAAGGTATACTTTAGCTCTCATATTTTGGGAGTCAACCTGAGGAAATTGCCTTGATATAAATTTGGATCAATTGGGTATTTCAGTAAGGTGGAAGAACTTGTTTAGAACGTCATGGATCAATCCTATACAAGAGAATACTCTGATTCATATTTAGGGCCTAAAAGTATGCCACGACTTAATAAAATCTATATAATTTATTGCATATGTACCTTTACTTCTGACTGCTGTTCGCCTGGTATTTAAATGGTAATTTAGTACAATAAATTTATAGATTTTTATTGAAACTTCTTGGACTTTGTTTTCTACTGTGCTGGTCTCTGATCTCGATGACTCGAAATTAAGTCTGGCAATTGTTGCTTTTACTTGATCATTTGAAAAAAAGATTCGGTTGTAAATTGTATGTTGTTTTGATCTTCTCAGAAGCACATATCTCCTTTGCAAAACTTTCCCACGAAAAAACTTGCTAAGTCCGCCTCAAATACTTAATTCCATATTTAATCTGCAAGAAAACATTTCCTCTCACAAACATCTATAAAACTTAATCTAATTAAATATAACAAAATTCCTTAGAAATAACTTAAAGCCTTCTCCATAATAAATATATTCCAGTTCTGCGTACACGTATTTGTACAACTGAACTTGTGCAAATGTGGAGGCGACATTTATGGATTTACAACTCCAGCTGAATTGGCAAACGATATACAAATCTAATCTTATCAGAAACTAGAGCTTTTTAAACGCATTTTGAACAATTTTGTGTATTCATTTGTACGAGACTTTTCTCCTAGATAACGTTGCCAAGCCATTTGCAAAAAAAAAGAAACAAAATTATATAGAGAATTGTCAACATTTAGCCACGTGATAAGATAAACCTCAAAATACAAACAATCCAACCATTCCAGATAGCAAATGAGTTCTTTGGAATGTTTTTGCAACTGAATTGTGCAATCAGGTAAAAATAGCTTGTCCTTTAGCGCTCAAGAGTATATAAATAAAGTTTCATGTTTATCAAATGCGTATATAAATATTTATGTCTATTTTTTTTTTGACTAATATCCAAAAGAAAAAAATACAATATACACAAATCAATCATAAATTTGGGGAAAAACTCTGACGTATGTATGTGCAAGATTTACACGTGAACCATAGCTGACTGATGTGTTTGATAATGATGAGGCTGCATTATAGGTTTTCTCCAACAGCCTTGAGTTCATTTATAATGTTCCTCAAGTGTTGACATCCCTCCAAAAAAAAAAAAAACATGAAGAAATTTTTTGTGCTGACGAAATGTGAAAACCGGCACCGTTGAGTCTATAAGAAAGAAAAAAATAACAAACAACATATACTCAGTCAAGTTGAACATGACTGATAAAAGTTGATAAGGTTAAACAGTATGAAATCATTCATCACCTGTGTTAGTCATGGAATTTCCGCCAACCCAATGTTTAGGGTGAGGGATCACGTTTGACGTCAATTACTTGACTTGGATATACGAAATTTCCAAACCAAATTCGATTTTGCATTTCAAATGTAGCAAGTGAAGATTTGCGGAGTTTTACCAATGCAAATTGTTTTTAAAGGTCGCTGATCTAGAGATCTGAAATGGGAACAAGTGTGCATTAACATTATCATTTATTGAAAGAATTTATTAATTTTGTATAAAATAAACTGAATGTAGAATCAATGTAGATTCAAAAATGCCACAGTTCGTAAAATCTACAAATATTAATTCCATGCCATGATAAATAACATTAATGTAAACGAGAAGGCAAAGCTAACTTCGACTGTGCCGAAGATCTAATACACTTGAAAAACTTAACTCCAACTGATTTAACCTGTAAAATATATATAGGATATAGATATCAGATATATAAAATTTTTAAATCATTGATAATAAAAATTGTATACCATAAAAAAAAACTTTTCTTATTAAAACACATTTTCCGACCGATCGGTCATATAGCAGCTATATGCTAAGTCATCCGATTTTGCTCAATTTTTTCAAAAATTTGTAAAAGCATATAAAACTAATATATAGCAAGATTGGAGACGCTACGATGGAAAACAAAAAAGTTTTTCCCACTAGAGCTAGTTTTTTGACCAATCGTTCCTATGGCAGCTATATGATATAGTCATCCGATTTTGATAAATTTGTTCAGTATTATGTGGAAGCATGTAAAACTAATATATACTAAGATGGGTGAAGCTACAATGGAAAACAAAAATGTTTTTTTTCACTAAGACTTATTTTCCGACCGATCGTTCCTATGGCAGCTATACGATATAGTCATCCGATCCCTCCGGTTCCGACATATTAGTTGCGTGCAGCAAAAAGAAGACTCTGTGCAAAATTTCAGCTCGATCGCTTTAAAACTGAGGGACTAGTTCGCGTAGAAACAGACAGACGGACAGACAGACGGACGGACGGACAGACGGAAATAAACTCAGCTCGTCGTCCTGTCTGTTTAGGATTTAGTTTGTTTCGGTAATTGGTTCCGTATTGGTACTTTGGATTTTATTTGGGTATATCGTTACGTACCGGTATGTGCCGGTAAAACTTTAAAACCACAAACTTAACATAGTGGGTAGGCAGTCTGCTCATATATAAATATGTATTTGAACATTGTTCAACAGAATGTAGTTACAAAGTTAAATTAAACATTAACATTTTTATGGTTTTCTTATATACGAACTGTGACACTTTAAGTGTCTTTTATCTTACTTTATAAGCTGGTTTAGATCAGCGTTTGTCATCCATAACACATTCTTCAATTCACATGCATACAAGCCGATTGCTTGCCAAACTCATGCCATACTGTGTGTTAAAGAGTAAGTCGCAGTTAGCGCTTCAAGGCGAGCAGTTCTGTTTCACTTTGATAGTGTGAAACAATGCCAAAGCCAGATCAAAATTTACTCATATTTATTTTTCTGTTTCTTTCACGTTTGCCCATTCTTATGTTATAATCGTCTCGTAGAGATCGGAATTGACAATGTGATAAACAATCAGTATGAGGAAGTGCTATTAGTGACCTATAGCTCGCAAAGGGTTTTTTCGAATTTTTAATGCACTTAACTCTCATTATTATTTACCTCAAATTAGGTTTTTACACATATTTTTAGCCTTCAAGATAACTTACCAAAATTCGGCTTGGATAACTACTTCATATAGCTGCCATAAAATCGATCTGGCCGACTAAAATCAATTGTTGTTGTTTGTTGTAAATTGGGCAAGTTGGGGCAAGATGTGTGAGTTAATCATAAATTTGCACACTTAGGTGTATATTATACTGTATTATACTGTATAACATGACACTTAAAACTTTTCGCAACGTTGTGCCATTCTAAGTAATATTCCACGAAACACTGACACTTTTTTACGGAGTAAATATTAAAATAAATATAACTGGCTTTACAGCCCCAAAGGGTCAAGCCGAGCATGGCTCGTGTGTCTTTTTAATTTTCGAAAAGAGAAAAGCTTTTCATGGCTACAAACTATAAAACTGGCGCCTATACCTGATAAAGATGACCTTATGTGTAAAAGTTTTTAAAGAAGAGACTTTCAATTAAATGTTCCGAGAAAAAATTTAGTTTATTACGAAAAATAAGGAAAAACTACACGATGGATCTTTTTTTCGGGTTCTTCAACTTACGGGATATTTTTAGGAATGTGTAACTATTCCAGACTGAGTTTTATAGTATCAGTCTTAGTCTTATTAGTAGATTATTTATTATTGTGTGAGCAAATTAAGAAAAATAAATTAAATAACTGACTTAAAAGTTCAATAAAGACACTTTTGACCCCGCCAATTCTTAATGTAGACAGGAATATATTTACAATTATATCGAGCTGTAAGAAAAATATTTTTGTATTTATATTTTAACTACCTGACCTCACTATTAGAGCTGACTCATAGACTAAACATAGCATCTTTTATTATTCTATCGTATGCCTAACCCTGACCAAATGCATTTCGCCTTCAGTTCGCTTTATGATTTTGATGACTCTGGCAATTTAAAGGCCTGAAACCAATTTCTGGTCTGATGACATGAAGATTTTTTCTCTCCTTCTTTTCTTTTGTTTTATAACTGCAATCAACGCCTCAGGAAAAATCTTCCACAAACCATAAAACTGAGGAATGCAAGTATATGATGCATTTCCATTCAGCATGCAGAAAAGAATCTCAGAGTCTAGGCATTCCAAGAAACACTTGACTTGGTGCGGAGCATCCACCAAAAAAAAAAACTCATTGTCCGTGGTAAACACTTCAGTCATAAAAACTGTTTATTTTTGCCAGAGTCGAGAGTGAATTGGGTTAAATTTTTAATGCAGTTTCAGCGGAAAGTACAAACAAAAAAATCGAAGACCACATAAGGTTGCAATGTGTTTCATTCATAGGATTGGCGCTGGGCTTGGACTGTGGTCAGGCTGGTTCATCAATGGTAGCTTAATGGCCTGGGTTTGGTCACTGAGAGGCAGATACGATTACAAAACGAAGACAACGATACTTGCGGTAATTGGAAGGCAAGAAACTCGGCAGGAGGCCCTTCAAGAGATACAAAGAATAAAAATTCTGGGGCTACTGTTACGCGACTCTCAAAATGAAGAAGACAACTCTACATCATATCGTAGGCATCGGGTTTCATCATTACCAAAAAACAAAAAAAGACAATACTTGTACTCACAATCGAAAGTTGTTTTTTCGTGTTGCAATTGAAATTCTTGAGAAAGTGTTGCAAGCTTGTTGCTGCCTCTCTTGCTCAAGCACTTTAAGTGACAACAACAATCACAAAACAATGCAGATACAGATACCAGCTACAACAACTCACTTCCCTTTTTTCTTCTCTTTAGCTTCCATTCGCGTTTATCAATTGTGCGTGGCGTCTGACACTTTTTGGCGCGTAATTGCAATCAATGCACTTTTTGTCTTGGCATTTATATCTCTTCCGTGGACTGCCAATAAGAAGTGAGCGACAGACCCAAGTTTGCAAGTTGCAATTATTGCAGAGATTTTTGTGGAGCAGCTGCTTTGCGTGTGGTGTTGTTTGCCTAGCACTTGGAGGAGGCTGTGTGCAAGCGCAATGACTCAGCTGTAAAAGCAAGAAGAGAGTTGCTCCATGTGGAGGAAGTTCTAATTGCCTGGGAAATCGCAGTCAAAGCAAAATGGAATATATTGTATAAAAGAGTTAAGTTACGTTGGCAGATGATTGGAACGTTTACGAACGGTGTGATTCATCGACTTTTCAAGGGAGATTGCGTTTAAGATCTTCCGCTTACACTAGATTAAATAAGGTACATGATAAGAAATGGTCTACGCTAAAAGGGAAACATTTTTACTTATGTGAATATTATATAGAACAGATGCCGTCACAGAAAAAAAATCACGTCTTACTGAAAGCAACCGTTTTTACATGACACCTTTTCCTGCATCCATACTCTTCAGATTATTTAAAAAACGAGAAGGCAAAGCTAACTTCGACTGTGCCGAAGTTTTAATACACTTGAAAAACTTTACTCCAAATGATTTAACCGGTAAAATATCAGTAGGATATAGATATCAGATGTTTAAGATTTTTAAATCATTGATAATAAAAATTTGATACCATAAAAAAAACTTTTCTTAGTAAATCACATTTTCCGACCGATCGGTCCTATGGCAGCTATATGCTATAGTCATCCGATTTTGATAAACTTTTTCAAAATTATGTAAAAGCATATAAAACTAATATATACCAAGATTGGGGACGCTACGATAGAAAACAAAAATGTTTTTCTCACTAAAACTAGTTTTTGAACCGACCGTTTATATGGCAGCTATATGCTATAGTCTTCCGATTTTGATACATTTTTTCAGAATTGTGTGGCAGCATATAAAACTAATAAATACTACGGTTGGTGACGCTACTATGGAAAACAAAAAAGTCTTTCTCACTAGAACTAGTTTTTGAACCGACCGTTTATATGGCAGCTATATGCTATAGTTATCTGATTTTGATCAATTTTTCCAGAATTGTGTGGAAGTATATAAAACTAATATATACCACCATTGGTGACGCTAAGATGGAAAACAAAAAAGTTTTTCTTATTAGAACTAGTTTTTGGACCGATCGTTCCTATGGCAGCTATATGATATAGTCATCCGATCCGGCCGATTCCGACAAATGTGCAGCGTATTTGTATTTAAAGACTTTATGCAAAGTTTGGTTAAGATAGCTTCAAAACTGAGGGAGGAAATAGCATAGAAACAGACGGACAGACGGACAAACGGAAATGAACTCAGCTCGTCATGCTGATCAAGAATATATATACTTTATGTGGTCGGAAATGCTTCCTTCACTGCGTTAAAAACATCGTGACAATTTTAATATACCCTCTGCAAGGGTATTAAAACAAAATGAGGAACAGAAGAACAAAGCATAGGCTGTGAAAACTAACAGTTAGTTGGTTTTTATAACAGCTCTTGGAAAACAACCGTTAGTTTTGTGTCAAGGCTACCGCAATTCGACTAGTTGCAACCTTATCACAATTATAAGACACATTCCGGAAATTTAAGGTAGACTGTTCGGATTGACTTTATTTGTTCCAAATAAAATTTTAAAAACTAATTTAGAAAAATTCAATAAAATAACTCGCTCAACTATGCTCTGGGACGAGATAAAGGGCTCAATTCGTGCTTTTACGATGTCCGGATTGAATGTGAGCCAAATATCATGAAAAATTGGACGCAGTCGTTCTGTTATCGCCCATTTTTTAAAGATTGAAGAATGGAAGAAAGGCAGTCCTGAGTGAACGCGACAAAAGACGAAATATTAAAGAGGCAACTTATTCGAAAGCGTCCTGTTTCCAACTCTCCGGAATTGTAAGAAAAAACGCTTCTACCATCGCTGTTTTTCACACTTTAAATCAATATGCACACATTACCCGAAGTGTGCTTAAAAAGATTCCGCACTTGGCCCCCTGCCACAAAGCAACGTGGATCGATTTTGAAATAAATAAAGTAAGATACCAACTGGGTCTCGGAAATGAAACTTTTGCATTTGTTACAGGTAATTTTTTCTGATGAGAAAAAGTTTAATCTCATGATATTGGGTTGATTTAACAAGTTCGGATCAGATTTACCAGCTTAAGGATGAATAGTACTGACTGACTGACGAGTACTAGTGAATATTAATTGGAAAAAGCCCTATGTTTTCTATAGGAAACACTTTTTGTTTTTAATGTTAGCGCTCTTAAACTCAGCAATTATGAATAATATATGTCGGGTAACTGCATCAATTAGCTGGAATAGGACCAATTGGTCAGAAAATAGATTTTAGAAAGAAAACCTTTTTGTTTTTAATGTAAGCGTTCATAAACTTACCAATTATGAATACTACACGCTTTCCAAAAACTCTGCAAAATTTAGCTGTCAGAGAATCAATCGGTCGAATAGTCCGCACTGTGGAAGTTATCTTTGTTTTCTTGTTATACCCTTGCAGAGTGTATATTAAAATTGTCACGATGTTTGTAACGCATAGAAGGAAGCATTTCCGACCACATAAAGTATATATATTCTTGATCAGCATGACGAGCTGAGTTCATTTCCGTTTGTCCGTCTGTCCGTCCGTCCGTCTGTTTCTATGCTATCTCCTCCCTCAGTTTTAAAGCTATCTTGACCAAACTTTGCAAAAAGTCTTTAAATACAAATACGCTGCACATTTGTCGGAATCGGCCGGATATATAGCTGCCATAGGAACGATCGGTCCAAAAACTAGTTCTAGTGAGAAAAACTTTTTTGTTTTCCATCGTAGCGTCACCAATCGTGGTATGTATTAGTGACATATGCTTTCACACATTTCTGAAAAAATTGATCAAAATCGGATGACTATAGCATATAGCAGCCATATGAACGGTCGCTCCAAAAACTAGTTCTAGTGGGAAAAACTTTTTTGTTTTCCATCGTAGCGCCACCAATCGTGGTATATATTAGGTTCATATGCTTCCACCTAATTCGTGAAAAATTTATCAAAATCGAATGACTATAGCATAAGCTGCCATAGGAACAATCGGTCTAAAAACTAGTTCTAATGAGAAAAACTTTTTTGTTTTTCATCGTAGCGTCACCAATCTCTCTATATATAAAAGAGTTTGTCCTGACTGACTGACTGACTGACTGATTGGCAATCAACGTAGAGCCTGAACGGTAAGAGATAGAAAGCTGAAATTTTCACAGAAGTTTCCTTATAAGTTGAAAGTGAGCACTAAGGCGGGGTTTTGGAAAATTCCACCCCTAAGGGGTGGAAAACTCCCGGAAAAGCTACTATGGGGAAAATTTTGTTTTTCATCCGATTGACTTGAAATTTGTTTTGTAAGTAAAGTAAGCGAAATAATTGGACACCTGTGTCCCAGATTTTGGAAAATCCGCTCACAAGGAAAATGGCCGGAAAATTCTTCATGAAAGAAACTATTTTTCATCCGACTGACTTCAAACTCGGTTTGTGAGGATGTTAAGCAGAATAATTAGACTTGAGATTTTCCGATGATGGAAAATCCGCCCGAAAAGTCGGGAAATTCCCGGAAAATTCCAAAGGGAAAAAACTATTTTTCATCCGATTGGCTTCAAACTCGGTTTGTAAGGATAGTATGCTAAGTAATTGGACATGAGATTTTCAAATGTTGGAAAATCCGCCAACAAAGAAAATACCCGGAAAATTCTATATGAAAAACTATTTTTGATCCGATTGACTTCAAACTCGGTTTGCAGCGATAGTATACAAAATAAGTTGACATGAGATTTTCCGATGTTGGAAAATTCGCCCCAAGAATGGGAAAATGCCTGGAAAATTCTATATGGAAAACACTATTTTTCATCCGATTGACTTTAAACTCGGTTTGTTAGGATAGTATGCAAAATAAGTGGACATGAGATTTTCAAATGTTGGAAAATCCGCCCACAAAGAAAATACCCGGAAAATTCTATATGAAAAACTATTTTTGATCCGATTGACTTCGAACTCGGTTTGCAGCGATAGTATACAAAATAAGTTGACATGAGATTTTTCGATTGTGGAAAATCCACCTACAAGGAAAATGTCCGGAAAATTTTAAATGGAAAACACTCCGATTGACTTCAAACTCGGTTTGTAAGAATAGTATGCAAAATAATTAGACATTAAATTTCCAATGGTGGAAAATCCAAACGAAAAGTCGGGAAATTCCCGGAAAATTCTATATGGTAAAACCTATTTTTAATCCGATTGGCTTCAAAATCGGTTTGTGAACACATTATAGAAAATAATTACCCATTTGATTTCTCGGTGGTAGAATTTCCGCCCACAGGCAAGAATAATGGTGGGCGTATTTCGGTTCAGTGACAATGGCTATTTGTGAGCCGATCTGGGCCAATTAAATAGGATAAAGTTTTTAGCTTTGCACATACCCACCCTCAAGGTCGGATAATGGGTGCCGGGGTTGGTTTCAGCGTTTGTACGCTTAATGGGCCAACTAGGTGGAAAATAATTTTCTGATTTCTGATGGTCGGAAAATGGGGGCGGGGGTGGAGTCATTGCCAAACGTTTTTTTCATCATTTTGGCGGCTAAACTGATGGTGGCGAAGCGAAGCGCGCCGGGTTATATGCTAGTCGTGGTATATATTAGTTTCATATGCTTCCACCCAATTCGTGAAAAATGGAGTTTCATATGCTTTCACACAATTCTGAAAAAATTTATCAAAATCGAATGACTATAGCATATAGCTGCCATAGGAACGATCGGTCTTAAAACTAGTTCTAATGAGAAAAACTTTTTTGTTATCAATGGTAGCGACTTTCAAAAACTGCAAGGGTATTTTAAACATCGGCTTAGCCGATGTTAGCCTTCTATTTTTTTTATTGATATTTTTCGGCTTATACTTTATGAAAATTAATTTCGATCTTTGAAGAAAATCTCGTTAAAAACAGCAACGCGTGGTGGATTCTGTAAAGAGAGGGACTTGCGAACTGCAGGTTTCGAATATAAATATTTCTTCAGGTAGAACGGAAGATAGTTTATGATAGAACGAGACAGAACCAGATGAATTTTATTAAAGCTACAACAACAAAGCGCATTGCTTTTCGTCTATGAGGATTCTGCTATCATTGAAATTGTCCCTTTACATTGAGTGTGATGAAGTCTGTAAACTATGAATTCTTCTTTCTGATCAATATGACTTCTGGAAGTCTGTTTAAAAATGACTCGCCGGTCTAGTTTTGACTTAAAAATTAAATACACTATTTTCAGTTCATTCTCTGCTAGCCGCACACACTTAATCATCTCTCTCAAGTTGCCTCGCCCTATCAATGGGTTAATTACCATGCCCAAGTCATTTAGAAATAATATTAATGTTCAGTCGTTCCAAAGAAACTTTCAAATTCATCTTATTTTTCACTTCATTTTTCACAAAAAAAATCTTCTAGCTATCTTCTGTCGGCAATTTCACACATTGTGCCAAGTAGACCTAAAAATAAAGCAATGAAAATAAATGAAAACTTCCCGAAAGCAATATGGCAAAATAAATATGCCTAGACGATGATGCCGACGCCGACCACGACGACCTAAGTAAATCGTTGGCAGCTGGCGGCATCTTTTGACAATTTGCCGCCTCGATCTGACTCCCAATCCCGTAGTATCTTGGCTCCCAATGTGCCACCCAGCGATAATAACAAACAATTTGTTTGTTTGCAGACAAAAACAGTCAGGAAAACTGTCAGAGGAAATGTTTGCATAATTCATGAGAGATTTTTGCAGTTGCAGTTGCACCCACATGCCAGAAGAAGAAGCAGAAGACGATGAAGAAACGAGCGATCTTGAAAATTGAGATACAAACAAAACAAAAGGCATAACGACATGGCAATGGAGTCGTCCTCGAATATCGAATATGGACAACATAAGTTATGGCCTGATGATTGTGTTGGGTTTTGGTTTCTTTGTGTGTGTGGGAGAAGCTAACGAACCATTTCCAACTTCAGGCAGACATTTGGCAAAATGCAGCAAAAGAATTGAATTTCAATTGCTGACTTTGGCATTTTGTTGAAGTGAAGGAACACAGAAATATAGAGGATAGTTTCGCATATCGGACAAAAACAGAACATTATGGGGGGAGTAGGAGAGAAGAAGATATATGCAGCCACATTATTTTTGTCACTTTCTTAATACTAGAACCAAGCGTTGAGAACAATTTTTAGAGACTTAAAGAATTAGAAGACAAAGCTAAGTATCGATAAAAAATTGGAATATTATTGGTAAAATGAAGTTAGTCATGTCATTGGTTCAATACCGTATCCGAACCAGATTTAAACGGGCTTAAAAGTACTCGATGCTTAATTATCCTGCAACATTTAGCAGTGGGGGTAGAAGACTTAGTAGATCGTTGTACCTTTCGTCTACCAAGTCAGGGAGAGAGTTGCTCTAAAATCCAGTATCATGTTAAGAGAGCTTTGGTCTTGGTTCCTTAGTATTTCGTTCTTAAAAAAATAAGGGCACACTCTTTTTTTTGCAGGTTTACATTTCTGTGCATTTGATGGTTTGAATATCGTATATAAATGAGTTTTGGTCGGTAAAATCAAATTTCTTTCTATTTTTATATCAAATTTTTATAACTTTTCTTTCTTTCTTTTCCCCTACCATAAAATCTTTATTTTTTTAGCAAAACATTGTACTCCTTCCATCAATTTATATTTATGCGTTAGGTCTTTCACTTTATTTTTATCTTGCCTTGCCTCCCTCTGGCTGCAACCTAAATGCCTATATGCTAAAAACTAAAAAACCAAACCCGCCAGACAACTGGTCATCTGTTTGCCTGGTTTGGTTCCATAAATGGCCAGAACGTGCCACTTTCGTAAACAATGGAAACAATCACAAAGAAAACCAATGCAAACCACAAATCGACTTCAACTGAAAACCAAAACCCAATGGAGTTGCGCCGCAGCATTCCCCCAAAACGAGACAAGAAATCAAGTGTCGTAGTACAAACGGAAATAACAAAGCACACACACAATAAAGCGGAGAGATTGGAAATGGAGCAAGCCCGAAAAATGCATTTCCAAGAATAAGAATCTACTATTAACCCTCCGCCAGGGGCAAATGGTAGAATAAAACCCCCTCGCCCGTGCCGGTTCTATTAGAAAAACAGCCGGCCGCACTTCATTAGCTCAGCTCAGCTACTCGTGATAAGCCCGACAAAATAAAACAATCGCAATCAAGTAAAAGTGATGTGTGCCAACGAGCACTTCATGTTAGGTCGTAAATTCATCAATTATCAGGGGACAAGACCGACCACCATCGCCACTCCTCGTGTACAACACACAATAGAGATGCAGAGTCGCGGTCATACCCTGTTTTGGTGGAAAGTCGAATAAAAAGGATCGTCTCCAACAGAGATGTGGGCGCAATTAAGATGTTCATCTTAATGAAAGTCAAAATTTACAACTGGTGGCGGATGGTTAGGTCAGTGACAGCTGATAAAATATTATGTGTACATATGAATGCGGTATAGTCATAAAATTTTTGTAGTGCGGGCTAGTGCTGGATATGGAGACAATGCAGAAAGGAGATGAAATTGTTGTTGGGGAAGAACTTTGGAATCAATGATATTTTATTTAAAGGAACTTTGGAAGTTTTTAGAATCAATAAAATTCCATTTTAACGGAGTTTGCTGTGTTTCCACCTTCACTTTTTAAATCGCAAAAATCTTGCGAAAGAGAAAATGGGACAACGGTTTTATATTAGGGATGCCGGAAATAATATCGATTTTTAATATCAGTTTCCTTTCACTATAAATTCTTGAATAAGTTTCCACAACATCTTCTGTTATAAGTAAATGAATGAATGACATATAAAAATAGAAGGCAAATATGATATCTATTTCAATCAAAATCCTTCTTTGTATATTTCACCTTACAATGTTCTTACTTCAATCACGTTTGAGATCTCATGTTTATAAGTAAGAAACATGCGTGTGCGATGAAGCAGCGCGTTGAGATGCGTTTCATGTTCATTGCAAAAGTCCTGGGTTGAATTCCTAGACAAGACTAACCAAAGCTGACAAATAAAAGTTTTTATATTTCGTTGTATTTCATAATTCTGTGGATAATAAGTTCGGATAATATCCAATCGTTCTATAGAGCGCGAACTTGTTCGTGACATATGGGCATTTCCACCGAGACCAAAATATTAAAAGTTCTTCAAAACACTTGGTTTTTTGATATTTTTGTAGGAAAACAATCAAATTTAACTAATAAAAACCAATTTTACTTTAATTCATGACCCACTTCGAGATATTCAAAAGCAAAGTCGCGCAAGTGCAACTTTTCTTATTTTAATATTTCTATTGGAAATGCATTATGCATTGACATTCGCTTTCTCAAATATTTCTAAGGGTATAGAGTCCAAAAATGCATAAGAGGCAATGCGTTTGCCAAAAAAAAAAAATTGTTTACTTAATTATACACTTGAAAAGTGTATATTAATTTTGCCCAGAAGTTTGTAACGCATAGAAATATTAATTTCCGACCCCATAAACTATATATATTCTTGATCAGGACGACGAGCTGAGTTCATTTCCGCTTGTCCGTCCGTCCGTCTGTCCGTCTGTCTGTCCGTCTGTCTGTCCGTCTGTCCGTCTGTCTGTCTGTCTGTCTGTCTGTTTCTACGCAAACTAGTCCCTCAGTTTTAAAGCTATCGAGCTGAAATTTTGCACAGAATCTTTTTTTTACTGCACGCAACTAATATGTCGGAACCGGCCGGATCGGATGACTATATCATATAGCTGTCATAGGAACGATCGGTCGAAAAATAAGTCTTTGTGAGAAAAACTTTTTTGATTTCCATTGTAGCGTCACCAATCGTAGTATATATTAGTTTTATATGTTTCCCCACAATTCGAAAAAAATTGATCAAAATCGGATGACTATAGCATATAGCTGCCATAGAAACGGAGGTCAAAAAAACTACTTCTAGTGAGAAAAACTTTTTGTTTTCCATCGTAGCGTCTCCAATCTTAATATATATTAGTTTTATATGCTTTGACACAATTCGGAAAAAATTTATCAAAATCGGATGACTTTAGCATATAGCTGCCATAGAAACGGACGGTCAAAAAACTACTTCTAGTGAGAAAAACTTTTTTGTTTTCTATCGTAGCGTCTCCAATCTTGGTATATATTAGTTTTATATTCTTTCACATAATTTCGAAAAATTTTTTCAAAATCGGAGGACTATAGCATATAGCTGCCATTGGACCGATCGGACGGAAAATGTGTTTTACTAAGAAAAGTTTTTTTTTATGGTATCAAATTTTTATTATCAATGATTTAAAAATTGTAAATATTTGATATCTATATCCTATATATAATTTACCGGTTAAATCGTTTGGAGTAATCTTTTTCAAGTGTATTAGAACTTCGGCACAGTCGAAGTTAGCTTTGCCTTCTCGTTAATTTTTTATTGGTTTTTATACACTTGAAAAGTGTATATTAATTTTGCCCAGAAGTCTGTAACGCATAGAAATATTCATTTCCGACCCCATAAACTATATATATTCTTGATCAGGACGACGAGCTGAGTTCATTTCCGCTTGTCCGTCCGTCCGTCTGTCTGTCCGTCTGTCTGTTTCTACGCGAACTAGTCTCTCAGTTTTAAAGCTATCGAGCTGAAATTTTGTACAGAGTCTTTTTTTTACTGCACGCAACTAATATGTCGGAACCGGCCGGATCGGATAACTATATCATATAGCTGCCATAGGAACGATCGGTCTAAGAACAAGTTCTAGTTAGAAAAACTTTTTTGTTTTCCATCGTAGCGTCACTAATCTTGGTATATGTTAGTTTTATATGCTTTCACATAATTCTGGAAAAATGTATTAAAATCGGATCACTACAGCATATAGCTGCCATAGGAACGATCGGTCGAAAAATAAGTCTTTGTGGGAAAAACTTTTTTGATTTCCATCGTAGCGTCTCCAATCGTAGTATATATTTGTTTCATATGTTTCCACACAATTCTGAAAAAATTTATCAAAATCGGATGACTATAGCATATAGCTGCTATATAAACGGACGGTCAAAAAACTACTTCTTGTGAGACAAACTTTTTTGTTTTTTATCGTAGCGTCCCTAATCTTGGTATATATTAGTTTTATATGCTTTCACATAATTTCGAAAAAAATTATCAAAATCGGATGACTATAGCATATAGCTGCCATAGGAACGATCGGTCGGAAAATGTGTTTTACTAAGAAAAGTTTTTTTTTATGGTATCAAATTTTTATTATCAATGACTTTAAAATTTTAAATATCTGATATCCTATATATATTTTTCCAGTTAAATCAGTTGGAGTAAAGTTTTTCAAGTGTATTAAAACTTCGGTACAGTCGAAGTTAGCTTTGCCTTCTCGTTTTTATTGGCATTATTGCAAATTTCGATGTCCCGTGCGACATTGAAAAACAACTTTTGTTATCAGTAAGTCGAAAGTACATGCAGAAAGCTTATCCAATATTGAGTACGAAAAGAGACTTTTTATACAATTGAAATGAAAAAACGCTTGCTAAAAATAAGATGATTTGTCTAAATATTAACAAATTTTCTTACATAAGTTATTTATTTTTTGTATAATCAAACTTTTTAATCATTTAAATCTAATTGAGGAATAATGGCAGTGATAAAAATATAGAGAGAGTTGTAATCGGTGGAAAGAAAAGTTGAAGGACGATTCAATAATTTTGAAAAATTTTTAGTTTTATGTTATTATATAAAAATAAAAACATTAAAATTTTCTGTTGACTTAAAAACATTTATACAGAGCTTGTTTATATATAATTTCGTTAAAAGAGTGTGTGAAATAACATAATTATCAAGATGAAAAAAATGTCCCGTGCGACATGTCCCATGCGAAAGTGCTTAAAATTGAATTTAAAAAAAGGACAAGGATTTTTTGTGTAAAATCAAAACCATTTTTAAGTGAGATTAATTCACAACAATTTTAAATTTAACACATTGAATCATTGCCTAAGATTTCTCTAAAATCAACTAGCAAAATCCACCTCTGCTTTTGTCCAGTGCGAATGACTTGGTTTATTGCAATTATCTTGAAAAGTGAAATTGCTCAAAAGCAACCCTAGCGCCAATTATGGGGCAAATTAAAAGCCTTTAGCTAAGCCTTCTGACAAAATAAAAATCCGTTTTTTTTTAACTTTTTTCGTCCACTTGAAATGTGTTCGACGGTCCCGTTCGACATAATGAAAAGGCCCATATACAATAAATATAGTTAAGCAATTATTGCGGTAGTGTACTGTTAAAGTTAAGAGGATCCTAGTTTTGGACAATGTTCTGTTTTATTTAAGGGCAGAAATTAATACGTATTTTTTGGTTTGTGAGATTAACAAATTTGCGGAGTAATACAAAATTTATTATCTTTATTTATAAAATCAACTTAACCTACTCAATGGCTAAGCTTAAGTGCTCTAATTGTGTGGCTAACAATTCACTAACAAAGTGTTTATCAATACAGACAAAAAGGCTTTATTGAGGGTCAGTAATGTTCTTATAATGTAAATTAATTTTCCTAGTAGAGGGATGACATTTTCAATAGAACATCTGGCACAACAATTAATGGGTAGTTAATGTTAGATACCGGATATCGTTAGACACCCAACACGACGATGACTTCCACTTACCCAAGGGATATTGGAAATTCCCTTTTTGCCCACTCAGCAAACACCCTGGCACTGACACCCTCCATAAAATATCATCATGCTTTGTGTATTGCTCAATTAACAGGCGACAAATATTTGCAAAAGACTTTTTGGCCTTTGTGAAATATGGACCAAGGGAATAGCATGAATGAGGGCCATGCCACCAGGTGCCACAGTTCCCAAATTCCATATTTCCAGTGACTTGGCAACAGCACAATATGGAAAATCCAAAGAGAAAAACAACATAATTTAGATAAAAGATATGACGCCTACAATTTTGTTTCTACAATATATATTATGTTGTTTTTGTATTTGCGTAAGCGCAGGGAGAGGGGGAGACATATACATATATTTATATAGGTGAGTGTGCGTGGTCTAATTTACATATATTATTTATGCAGCTTCTAAATTGCAAATGGAAACAAGTTACGAGGTGTTATGAACGACAGATTCCATTTGCATATTTATTATTGTTGTTGAAGTTGCTCCAAAAAATTTAAAAAAAAATTTAAGAAAATATGGTGGAAAGGTATGTCAAAGGTGGGTGGATGCCAAGTGTTTTAAAATGGGTTAGAGAAGGTCTTTGATATTTTTTTCTGTGGAATGCGGGTGGTTTCTTCTAATTGTTAGAAACCGCTTTTCATAAAATTAAAAGAGGACTTGCTGTCCTTGTTTCCACAATACCCAATACCCAAAAAGAGAGCATAATAATAATGACTGTAAAGCCAAAGAATACATTTTGAACATTTTCCATTTTATGGACCAACTTTAGATAAGGCAATAAAATAAAACTTTCAAACCGTTTGAGATAAGAACCCCTCACGCCAAGCGAAAGAAAGCTTATGGCCAATTTAGTTTAAAGTGTTATTTGTCTGGCTCTAGAAAATCAAATCAAATTAAATCAAAGCCAAACGAAAGTGACAATAAAACTCAACGAGTGTCGACTTTGATAAGTTTTTCTTTTTTCTTTTTGGACTAGGGGGTCCGGTTCTCCAATTTTCCACTCACTCCAACTCCAACTGCTTTTGCCTTGGTCTGTCTGGGTTTGTCAGTTTGACATGACTGATGTGGGCGTGGCACTTGGCATGCAAATCATGTCAAATGTCACATTCAACTTACCCGCAACTGCAGCTGTGAACGACGACAACGATGACGACGCTCAAGTCGAGTTTTCTTCAATGGGCCACCACTTCCTTTTGTGTGTGTTTGGAACGGGTTGCCTGACCTTCAATTTTAGCCTGACTTGTTGTTGAGGATTCCCTTTGTGGAGTGTCGGGAATTGAATTATTCCTTTGGATTTATTTAGACAGCTGTGCACTTCCTAGTAGTACGAGTATGTACACTCATTTAGCTTTTCTTTTATTTCTTTTATATTCTGTTGTTTTACCCACTCGAGCATCTTTAAGCTATTTGAGCTTGGTGTCTGCATTTGATACTTTATGTTGATTTATTTTAAACAAAAAGTATGTGAAATATTCGATAATCGTTTAGGGGTGTAAGTAAGGTAACAAAATATTGTTGATATCTAAATAGTAAACATAAATGGATCATATAGGCGATGAGGTTAATAATCTTTTAAAGAGTGAGTAAGAGGAATACTGAATCATGCATTGCAATTGCTGATTCCTTTAGGACACTCACAAATTTTATAATGACTTGGAACTTTCGCAATGCTTTACCTTAATTACAAAGTTGCTAAAAAATTTATTCAATATTTGTAAGTAATTTAATTTTTTCCCATAATGTACTCACAAACCGAGTTTATAGTCTATAGGACCAAAAATTTTTTTTCCACACATTTAACATCAGAATATGTCTTGCGTAATTATTTTTCATAATATGCTTACAAACCGAGTTTAAAAATAGTCGAATAAAAAATAATAATTCCCATCGAAAATTTTCCGGTTATTTTCCTTGTGGTTGAAATTTCCAATATTGGAAATTATAATTATTTTGCATACTATCGATACAAACCGAATTAGAAGTCAATCTGATCAAAAATAGTTTTTCCCACATCGAATTTTTCAGGCATTTTCCGACCTTTCGGGCCTTCTTTAGCACTTTACCTACAAACCGATCTAGAAGTCAATCGGATGAAAAATAGACTTTAAAAAAAGAATTTTACAGGCAATTTCCTTGTGGGTGAATTTTCAACCAGCGGAAAATCACATATCTACGTTTTTTGCTTACTATCGGCTATATTCTAAATTCTACTTCCACAAAAATTTTGTGACTTAAAACCGGTTTTTGGACCAAAATTGGGCTCTAAATCACAAAACTTTTGTGGATGTGGAATTGAGAACATGGCTGTATGTTTTCCAACCAAGCTTCAAGCCAATGGGATGAAAAATAGTTTTTCCATAAAGTATTATCCCGCCATTTTGCCTTGTGGGCAATTCGCCCGACTTTTCCGAAATTGGGGAAGCAGGTGTCCAATTAATTCGCTTACTTTAACAGTTTTTTTTTCGAATTTGAAGTCAATAGGATGAAAAATATAGATATAGAGAGATATATGTTTTGAAACTGTTTTGCTAAATTTGGTCTAAGTCAGGTAACTGCATCGCATAGCTGTCATAGGACCGATCGATCAGGAAATAGGTTTTAGTTGAAAAACTTTTTTGTTTTCAGTGTAGGCGTTCCTAAATTTACCATTTGTGAATACTATTCGCTTTCAAAAAGTTCGGAAAAATTTAGTCAAAATCTGATGACTATATTGTTTAGCTGCCAGAAAACCAATCGGTCGGAAAATGGATCTGAGTGAAAAAACCTTTTTTGATATTGACAAAAAGGCGGTCGAGCGAGTTTTTTAAGTAAACTATAATTTACGCACAGTGGAAGTTAGCTTTGCCTTCTCAATTTTGAGTGTGATTTGACAATTTATTGGTCCTTTTCATGGGTTTTACCAGGAATTTTTAAACAATTTTGCCCCTGCCTTTATAAAAAGCGGTCTACGCCCTTGCACTCTCTTTTAGCGCTTTAATCAGTGTATTGAAATATATTGGGCGTTGATGAACTACATGAGGACGATATTCCTAACAAAAACTCAAAAATTAATTTGCCATCGAAATCCGATACTTTTTTAATTTGAGGCTTTATTGGGAAATCATGGAAACAAATTTCTTTTTTAAAGTAATATCCATCGATAGTCACTTCTTAATTTCTTCGTTTTGGCAGTATAAGAATCCGCAATAATAAAACTGCTTATCTTTTGAGGCGATCTATAAATAAGAGGAAGTGCTGGTTAGCCAGAAAACAGTAATAATTATCAGATTATAATCTGAAGCAGCAATATCTCGAAAATATGGTGGGTGTGATAAGACATACCATTTCAAAATGTTCGGTTGGTTTTGAAGGATCCTAGAATGTGGCCAAGATTTGTCATGCAAAAATCAATTAATTCCCCGATTCTTTATTCATACTGGCTCATCAGATATTTTGCTCACATTTTAGCAGTGAATTCAAATATCTATAAGCGGACTATTTTCTTTAGTTTTTTTTCCTAATAGGTTGCGCAATAAAATATATCCGTTATAAATTTTTAAAATCTGTGGCGCTAGGAGTAAATTCTAGTTAGAAATTTCAGATTAAAAACCTTGCACATCCATAGATAAGTTCACATCACAAGGCTTTCAACAAATTTTGATCGTTAAAATCTTATGCGGCTTAGTGGTAAAGTGTTGCTATAAAACTTTGAAGCATATTAAATATCAAGACTGAAAACCGCTATGGAAACCTTTAATAACCGGTTCTTGTTTTAAGGACTATGAACCGGTCCGTTCAAATTGAAGTCCACCCGATCCAGAATACAAACCGAACCGTTTCTTTTGAAAAAAGTTCGGCTTCAAAAAATTGATTTTCCTAATATTAAACGAGAGCGTAAGTTAAAGTCGGCCCTGCTCGACTTCGATATACCCGTTACTCAGGATATCAACATGTCCAAATTGTGGGAGATTGAGTTTTTCCAATTTGCGGGGAGACAACTCTCATCTGTGGAAATGATGTATGGCTGATCGTAGGTTTATTATTAAAATGTCTAGGGGTTCACAATCTATTTTCAAAATGGGGAGATATGAGTTTTTTTTAAGCGGGGGGGTGAACTTTTCTATCGTTCATTTGGAAACGTGTATGGCGGTCGTAGGTAGTGATGTTAATTTGTCGAGGGTTCGAATAATCTATCTTAAAAATTCGGGAGATATGAGGTATTATCCAAATTGCGTGGGTGGCAACTTTACTACCGTACACGACGGGAATCGAAGTTGGCGGACCGATAGGTAAGCGGATTAAGATTTGTCTAGAAGGTTCGAACAGTCTATTTTCAAAATGGGAAGATATAAGGTTTTTTCAAATGCGGGGGCGGCAACTTTTCTATCGTTCATCGATCAGGAAATGATGTATGGCTGATCGATAGGTAATAATTATTAAAATATAGTCTAGAAGGTACAAACAATCTATTTTCAAAATTGGGGAGATATGAGGTATTTTTCAAATTGCGGGCGGCAACTCTACTATAGTTCATCTGATCGAAAAATGATGTGGCGGATCGATAGGTAATGATGATTAAGATATATGTCTAGAAGGTTTGAACAGTCTATTTTCAAAATTGTGGGAGATAGAGGTTTTTTTCAAATGCGGGGGGGGGGCGTAAAAAGTTGAAACAAATTGATCTGCGTCGTACAGTTCACTGAAAATTGGTAGCTCAGTCTTATGTTGAGACTACGGTTCGGGACGGAAGCGGATGTTATATCGCGTTGTGGTTATATTTGAGGTGATGCTCTTCCCTGTTTCGGCTAGTTACCTGAGGTATAAAAATTGATTTTCTTAATATAATGCACCGAGCATTATTTAGTAAAAAAAAAGAGGATCCATACAACAGTTTCCTGTAAAAGTGTCAATGTATTAGAAATCGAATTAGGTAAATTTGTATAAAACTTTATCGATGTGTTCCTTGGTTAACCGCGTTTTGTACGAGCGACGCGGCTTAGTTTGGAATGTCGGGTGCTAAACCCATCCTTAAATCGCCTTCAAGACTTAGTCAAAACCATGGGGCACTATTCACATGATCTTAGCCCTTTCCTTTCCTTCTAGGTATTAATCAGACACGTTTGCTAACATTGCTGTTTTTTATCGGCGTAGAGTTTAATTTGAAAATTTCTAGTATTAACCACTGATTCTTATCCACATTTGCCTCCTCCCTTCAATAAGTTATACATAAATAAGATAGATACAAAAAAATGTTCCACGGTTCAAACCAAAATTTCTAATGCTTATTTTTTAAATGCTTGCAGCCTTGAAAAATATATTGTTCTAAAGTTTCTTTTTTTTATCAATGTTCGATAAGTTGTTGTTTTATCAATTCCAACGTTTCAATATTTGACTTAAAATTTTCCAATCATTCTAACATTCAGGCAAATAACCGTGTATATTTTACACCCTCGCCTTTGAATATCGTATGAATTTTACGATAAGACGAAACACAAAACGAATTGACGATGCATGGCCCGAGCGTGGCACGAACTAACCGCTTCGGACTTCGCCATCATCATCAACAAAACACATCAGGTCTTAGTTTAGTCTTGTGTGTAGCTCGCTGCAGTGCAGTACGTTATTGCGGTAGGCCGGTTTTCTCATTCACTCGATTTCTAAAAACGTGCTAATAAAAATCGTTATTTTGCTGCGTTTGTGGTTTTTTTATTTGGCCAAACGCTTTTGTTTTGGTTTTTTTGGCCATCCCCGCGGGCTAAACTTGAATTAATAAAGCTGATTTGGCAAAACAAGCATTTTATGCAGTGAAGTGCCTTAAAAAAGATACAAGCAAACCTTTTCGAGATACTTTATCTATATTGTCCTGGATTAAATATATTTAAATATCTCGATTTGGTGGTCATCAACATGTTGTGCTAAAGTTGATACGCTGTTAGACGAAGACAGATTCTAACCACCAAAAATGCTGGACAAGCTGAACTCCTCCTCCGTTTCGGTGTCGCCCTCCTGCTGCAGCTCGAATGCCACCAACACGGACTTGGACTACGATGTGCCCGTCTCACGACGACGCATACACATCAAAACGGTTAGTAGATATCACGATCATAAACCATACGACTTTATGGAGATTTAAAAGCCATGATTAAGCCATTGGACAAGTTGAAGGCTAGCCAGGATCAGACATCAGCGTCGTTGTCGTCGTCGCCTCATCTCATTTCGCATATCTTTAGCGGCATCTTTCCACACTTTGCTGTTTGTTGTGACAGACGATGTTCGTGTTCTGCCGCGTTTAGCTGAGGAAATTGTAACGGATTTTAGTAGACTATCTTGGCAGCTGCCAGTTGGAGTTGGACTTTAGAAAAAGTTTTCCGCAATTTTGCATTTGTTATCACCTCGTGAAACCGACCGTTTGATGTGCCAGTTATGGCTCTCAGGTGCGATATCACAAAGTCATGATAAGTTTCTTTTAGGGTTGTGTAGAACTTGTTATTGTTGACAGCAGCGCTCTGCTTTACTGGGAAGTGGTAAAAAACACTTGAGTAAAAATATGTAATGAGCTCATCGAGGTTAGACTTTTGTGATTCCCCTGGATTTTAGAGAATTAGTTAACGATAAGATTTTAAGCCAAACAGTGGCATTTGTTTAAATGAACTTAGTTGCATTTTTATACCCCTTAAAAATTAAGTTTCTAAAAACTGAAGAGGTCTTTAAAGCTTTTGCTGCCATTTTTAGTATTTTATTACATAAAAATTCCACTCCAAATTAACAAGCCATAATTTTCCGTTATTATACAATTATTACATATCAATTTGAGTTTTTTTTTAAGCAAACTTAAAACCTTCCCATTAATTAGTATAATTGTTAGTCTTAGCCTGGTAGCAATTTTGAAATGCACAAATCATTTATTGATATCATATGCCATATATTTTCATCAATAGATCAATAATATGCTAAGACATTCGCTTTTAACGCTCCCAGACTCGTTCAATCAATTTCAATTTTTGTTCGTTGGATTCGTGTTAATTTTCCAAATTGAAAACGTTGACGCTGCACGCGGACATTAATTCTAATCAATTTCTCAAACACTTGGCACTAAAAATTAAGTGCCGAATCGAAAGAAAAAAACGCACACACTCACACTCGTGTTCAATTTCTTTTCGTGTCTAGACGAGAGAACTGTGGGGCGCCCACTTAATCAAACGAGCAACGAAAATGTCCCTAAGGGAGATTTTTCTCTGCGGTTGGGCCTGTCAGGATAAGTGTAGATAAACTCCTGACATTCTCTGCTCTCCATAATCGTAATTAATATTAAAGACATCTTTCGTTTGCTTTTTTTTAAATTTATGGTATTCTATTTTGTTTTTTTTTTAAGTCAATTAAACCTGATTAGATTTGCTTAGACCCTAAATTGTGTGCTGTTGTCGATAAGATTGTGTAGAATAGCCCTGGACTTGCCGCCTTATCAATGCCTTTTTGGTTACGCCCGATAAGGAGTTGGCGTAGTAAAAGGGAAACCAGGCACAACGTGCGTGGTCTTCGGCTTTCGATGTGAAATTTATGGTGATTATTTATAGCTTCTCACTGACTACTTTTGCCTTTCAATCAATTGAAATTAGCTTTGGCAAGGACTATTAATAACTGATTTTATTTGCCTGGCCAAAAGCGAAATCTACTCCATTAATTGCAGACCTTCAGTCAAGCGCACGTCCCGAACTGAGAACTGAGAATTGCGACTATTAATTGCCAACAGTCAGCGGGCATGCTAATAGACCCTTTACTCTGCTCCTTTGCCAGCTAGAGATGTGAGCGTGTGCGTGATTTGTGTTGCATGATGTAAATAAAGTACGAAAAAGGAAGGGCGAATATCCAAAGAAGTGGGTACAGGCACGTAGCTATGGAGGGGGCTCTCGCATGAGACATGACAATGTTGTCTTGTTTTCATTGTGAATAGCTTGTCATTAGACATTCAAAACAATACAACATGAAGGCTTTCTAGTTTATCATGTCTTCTTCAAAATATCTAGACTAGCTAATTTTTTTCCCTCATATAAATTGTAAGTTTGTAGAAACAAGTAGGCTACTAAATGATTTTTTAATACTCGAATCAAAATTGATACATTTTTAGATTTTACTGTCGAAAAATACTTTTAAATAAATCCGACATAAAAAATCTAGCTACAGGCCTGAGTGGGTGACTTAAAACAGGTGACTGAGAGAAGTTTAAGATAAATTATTTATAATCTGATATTTGGAATATACTAACAACTTCCTGCCTGGTTCCTTTTTTCCTCCCAAGGGATTCTTTTAAATTTTCTATTTCGAAAGAAGAAAAATGTATGTATTAAATAGTTGAGGAAGTTGATTATGATAGGAACGAGTAATAAAGATATTTTTACGAAGTTTATAAAAAAGGAAGTCGACGATTAAGAAATCCTAAAACGGAGTAAGAGCCAAAAGAATGAAGTTGGGTGAAAGTCAGGATCTCAAAGAGATAATGAAACATTTTTGAGAAAGTAAGATTTTTAATGGGAAACTTAATCTAGTCTTATTTTTCTCAAACGCTATTGTGAATTATATGTATGTATGTCAATTTTTTGTGGGTTTTAATGGTTTGGGATTAATTTGATTCCGACGCACATTGGCTTCATTTAAGTTTTTTCGTTGCAAAGTTAATCATAACTTTTGAACCAAATGAGATAATCAAATATTTTAAATGGCATATGATAGATAACTGCCAAACCTATAAAATGAGTCGGAAAATGGTGCTACGCCTACTAGATGCTTACTTATGAGTTATCAAAGTCAAAATTTGTGGAAAAGTCAATTTATATATTTTATGATTTTTTTTAAAGTTTTTATTTTTTTTTTTAATTATTTCGCAAAAATATTAAAAAAATTAATTTTTTTCGAATTTTTATTTTAGTTTAAAAAAATTTTTTTTTAATAATTTTTACTATTTATTAGACTAGGCATATCTAAGATTAATCATTTTAAAAATTAGAATCATTAAAAATGGTGCTACGTCTACTAGATGCTTACTTATGGGTTATCAAAGTCAAAATTTGTGAAGTCTTTTTTATAGTAACTAAAAAAAAATTATTTGTAACAATTTTATATATTTTATGTTTCTTTTTTATGACAATTAATTTTTAAAATGATTACAAAAAATATAAAAAAAAAAAATTAATAATTTTTTTTTTTTTATATTTTTAAATAATTTTTACTATTTATAATGCAAGGAATATATAAGAGATTGATAATTTTTGAACTAAAACTAGTGGATTCTAGCTCTTTTCGTGACTTCACATGCCGCAGAGATGAAAAAGTTGTCCGGAAGATGGGGTCCTCATTTTGCCATGTCTTTTTAAACTATTTTACTTCTAACAGTCGCAGAGGCGGCTTCGGGCAGCTGGACCTTTTTGAATAAGGCAAAGAAATAGTCAAAGAAGATATTTTAAAAATATGGCAAATATTAAAAATGAATCATTTTTTTATTTTCCATCATGGAAAACAGTGAAAAATTTACAGTTTTTAAATAGCGATTTAATTGAAGAAAAAAATCTAACAGTAATTTTTTTTTAGATTATACACTTAATTACATTAATCAATAGAATAGAAAATTGACGATTCGTTACCTAGTCCACCTGAAATTGGACCAAATTACCAAAAAATTGCGTGATTTTTAAAAACTGAAAATCGGTCAACTTTAAAGGACTATATCTTCAAAAATGCATTTTATTAAGGGATGCATATTTGAAATCGATGAATTTCTTATAAGATGGGTTCTTTTAAAATTTCATAGGGGCATATGCAATTTTTGCAAGCCCATTTGTTCTACGGGCGCTACCGTGCGACGTTCTTACTGAAATATCAAGTAAGAGTGTAACGTGATTCTACTTAAAACAAGTACGAAAGACTTGGAACAATCACAAAATTTTTGTATTAATCCGAAAACGGGCATCACAAGTTCCGATCCTACTTGAAAATAAAATAATCCTGCATCGAGATTAAAGTAAGCACAGATTTCTAATGTCAAAGCAAAAGAGCTCTTATTGAATTAAGTTAGCTTATTTCGAATGCCCTAGTAAGTGGACCAAAGTGGAAACCTAGATTTGGAAATGAAAATGATTAAGTTGGTTTATAAATAGAGGAAGAAAACTTCGAAAGCTTATTTGTGTAATTCATCTTCGCTTACGCAAGCAAACAAATTGCCCAAATTGAACAGTCATCCGATCGAAAAACAGTAGCTTCATGCTTCCTTTTGTGCCTTAAAAACCTTTGCCTAAATAAATAGCAATGTTTAAATATTTGTAAAGGTTTACCTTCAGTTTAACCAAATTTGTTGTCCATCACGCCCTCCTTCCTTAATCGTTAACTTCCAACTCTATCTGCTCTGCCAAGGCCAAAGCAGAACGGATAGCCACTCTTTCAATGTTTTCCGCTTTTTGCATTTTGAAATCTAACCCCAGGAACCGGCTTTTGAGTTGGCTTCAGCGTCAATTACTTTTCGCTTTTTTGCGCATTTGGAGCACATTTATTTTAATCTCACCTGCGTAGTCGTCGCATCGCTGATGGATGCAAGGCAGCTGCTGCTGCTGCTTCAGGCCGGGAAGACTCTGCTGGCCCCCTGCCTTTAATTATGGCGTACTTAGTGTCAGCGTCTGTTAGAACCCAGAACAAGTATTGGGAGACAAGTATCCAGGATCCCAGAACCCAACCCAACCCATCCCATATCGAATGCCCAAGATCATGTCCAAAGACACGACTCTTTGTAATTAGCTGTTGTTTATTTAATTTCAAGCTTAATAACCAAACAACCATGGAACGACTAGTGAGTGTTGTGAGTGCTACGTGAGTGCATTTGCATTTTGCATGTTCTCGGTAGGAGAGGGGAGGTGAGGACTGTCAGCACTTTACTTGTAAACTCGTAAGTAAGCTAATTTATTTTCAGCTCTCGAGTTGTGCAAACATTTTTGAATTTGTTTAACTGGTTGGCAGTTGTTCATTATTATGGATATATGTGTATATGTATGGCCATAATATTGATGAATGACAGGGTTAAAGTTTAGCAAAGATTTGCATAGTTTAAAGATATAAAACTCAATCATCCAAACATCCCTAACGGATTTAAAATTAAATAGTCAAGCCGGGTCTAGAAGTCATATCTATTTGCTAGTTTATACCCTTGCGGAAGGTTTTATAAATATTGATTGGTGTTTGCAACGCCTAAAACGAAGGAATCTTCGACCCCATAAAGTATGTATATTCCAATTGCCGAAAAATATTTACTCATTTTATTCTAAAATAAAGCCTGTCATGTGCTCGAATACCACAATTCAGACTGCTTATTAAGATTTTTCAATCTCGAACATGCTTCAAGGGTTCCTGCTTTGGGGTTTAATTAAGTTACATCCAGGGATTGTAAAATAACACACATTTTTCTTTACACGAAAATTATTTAAAAAAATTAAAATGCACAACCCGAAAAAAAATTGTTTTCAGACATGTAAATAAAAAATTTTTCCATAAGGAAAATTTTTTTTTCATATAACTAACACAAGCATTTTTGAAATGCTTATTATTAACATTCGTGTAAATAATTCAAGCTGCGTTCTGTACAAAAATTCGAAAAATTTTTTACACTAAATATTTTACAGGAGTGTAAAATATTTTTTAATTGGTTTTTGAATTAAGTTACATGCAGGGTTCGTAAAATTACACACATTTTTCTTAACACACAAATTAAGAAGAAAAAGTAAAATATACAACCCGTAAAAAAAAATTATTTTCAGAAATGTAATTAGCTATTTTTTCCATAGAAAACATTTGTTTTCATATTACCAACACAAGCATTTTTGAAATGCTTGTTATTAACATGCGTGTATATAATTAAATCTGTGTTCTGTAAACAAATTTTTACGCAAAATATTTTACAGGCGTGTAATATATTTTTAATTTTTTGTAATTAAGTTACATGCAGGGTTCGTAAAATAACACACATATTTCTTAACACACAAATTATTACGAGAAAGTAAAATAAACAACCCGTTAAAAAATATATTTTCAGACATGTAAATACCAATTTTGTTCATAAAAAACATTTATTTTCATATTACTAACAAAAGCATTTTTAAAATGCATGTTATTTACTTGCGTGTAAATAATTAAAGTTGCTTTCTGTAAAAAAATTCAAAAACATTTTTTTAAGCCATTGCAATTGAGCTACTACCCATAAGTGGTTTTTAAAATCATAAGTTTGAGCATTAAAAAACCAAAGAGTGAAGGATCTCAATTAAATTTCCGTGCCTATTGTCCCCTGTCCGCGTTATCAATCTTAAAATCTGCTAGTTGCAAAAGAAACGATAGTTAGGAAAATATATATACTTGACTTGGCCTTGCAGTTTTTATATCAAGAAATATGTTTATGAACAGTTAACACAGTTTGATTTTTTAATCAAATCTTAGTAAGTCATTTCCTGAAGCAAGTCCAGTAGCCCCATCAACTGAATGGATCATTAAGATCGTTTAACAACTGCTCAGCCCCTGGGGCCAAAGTAAAATGCAAAAAAAAAAAATCACGGCACAGACTGATGGCCTACCCCACTTATGTACAAGTCATATAACTTTTATTACCCAGGTTAGTAAAGAGGCGACCAGTTTGTTGAAGTGCTGTAGCGCTTATCTAAAGAATATAGTCATAGCACATTTCCGGTGCTGGACAGAGGGGAATATCTCATAACAATATAGTGCAAACTATCTGTCTTAGTTCGTTAGATAATTTGCAATTGTTTATTTATTGTAAACATTTCTCTAGCCCTACAAAGTATTGTTCAACTGAAAAGTGCTACGACATATGAAGTGTTTTCCTAGTACTTTAAGGTGTTGCCTAATTAGCATAGAACGCCTTGGGGACCAGACGTGACAGCATGTACGTACATATGTACATTCACATTGCACATCTCCAACACAAATCCTGATAAGACAAAGTTCGCATGCCTTGTAATTTGTTGGGGCTGAGCAGGAGGAGTTTCTTCTTTTTTTTTTTTTGCACATATCATTTAGGTTTTATCTACAAGAGGCATTTGTCTTGGCCTCTCTTGGGCACGTCGCATGTTGGGAAAGTGCAGACGATGAAGAAGTCTTCCATTCGACACAACACCTGTGCATGTATGCCTTCCTCATTATCGTAGCTCAAGTGCATAATTTCTCAGAGTTGTTGCTGTTGCTGGTTTTGTTGTTCCATAATCCATTTGCTTGACATTTGTTTGCAAAAAGAAAAACCTTTCAATGATAACTTAATTACTGTAGCAAAAGTCTTGGACAAGCGCATTGGCAAATGGCAGGCAGAAGGTGCACATGACTACCAAACTCTTTCCATGGTTAGATAACAACAATGTGTGTGTGTGTGTGTTTGAGTGCGTGTGTTTGTATGCTTACTCAACTGAGTGGCAAAAAGTGCTACGCAAATACATAGATAAAAATAACTTAAGGAAAGCGAAAGTTTTGTGAGTTGGTTGAATTTTTCGGTGGATGAGTTTCACACAAGGCGCGAAAAGTCAAATACATGATATGCCGGAAAAAGAGTGATGATATAAAAAATAAAAAACGAAATGGCAAAGCTTACTTTGTCTGTGGCCAAGTTTTAATACAATTGCAAGAGCGTTATATTATCTGATCTTTCTGATTGTAAGAATATATATAGTTGATAGATGACAGTTTTTGCTGTAACAATCCTTAAGTATCTGCATTGTTACCATACAAATCCACGATTCTTTCATATGCCAGCTACATGATATAGTAATCCGATCAAAGGATCTTAATCAAAGGATTTTAATAATTATTAATGCTTTTCTGACCGATAAGTCCTATGGCAACCATAAGCAATCGCAACTTTTCTCGATTTATATTTCGTAACGTCACTCTTTATGCATTGACTTTTGCTTTATAAATCTTTATAATCTTTCTGAGGCGGGGTCTAATCCTAGTTTTACGCCACTATACCACAGGATTTGCTTAAAGGGGTTGTTTTTTTCTGTTGTTGTTGGACTGCTTCTAAAATTAATTTTCAAGCCCACCGCTGCACTAAACCACAAACGGGAAGGACTTTCGGATTGGACTTTGATTTAATTAACACTTTTTGATTTATTTTTTTGCGCTTTACTTATCAATTAACTAATTCAGATAATATATTTTAAAATTGTTAGTGTACAACCCAAAATGGTAATAAAACACAATTTCACACATAATTCACGAAAAATTTGAGGCAAATAAGAATAAATAAAAATAGTTTCTGAATAAAAAATCCCCTCTTTCTTTAACATATTTAACAAAACTCTTAATGATCTAGAAATAGAATTTCCTCTCTATCTTTTTACTGCTTTCAAATCACACTTTCATTCATTAGCAGACTTATCCAAAAACTTTAACTGGCATTTGCGTGGGCCTACTTAACTGTAATCCATCATAAGACGCCTAACGAATGATAACATACCTTGTATAAAGCCAAAGTCGACACTGAGTTCAAGGCTTGCTTCAGTGTATGCGTCTTCAGAAAGGGCCTCGCGACGATCTTTACAACGAAAAAAAAAAACAGGTTAGAAAAAGCTTCACTCTCGCTCATTGAGTGTGTAAATTCCTTCATCTGCATGAGTCACATCCGGGGTATTCCACCAGCTTAAACGGAAAGTCAATGGGAGTTAATGACTATTCAGACATGTGACGTAGAGTGCAAAAATGAAGCGACAGAGATTGACGTTAATACTACGAGTATTCTCTTAACAAATTCAAAATTTGATTTTCTTTGTTTAATGTTTTTCTCTTCTCTTTTATGCTTCTCGTTTAATTGGCTTGCATTTTGCCTCTAGGGGACACTTTGGCATCAAACATGTTTGTGCTTAATAATTTTTGTTTTGTTTTATTATTATTGTTATTGTTTAATGCTTTAATGCACATACGCTGGTTGTTAATCAAATGATTGATCTTTTGTTTATGGGCTTTCAAAGATTTTTATGGCTGTTCTGTTTTGAGAAAAAATTATAGGGTTTTTTTGTATGTTCTTTGTGGCAAATGCAATTCATTATAAAAACACTCGCTTGAAACTACAAAACAACAAAACTTTTCAGACACGCTTGGAAATTGATTTTTTGTATATTTTTTTTTTGTATGACTGCGGTTGATTCATAGGGGCACCATTGAATGGGTTGTTGTTATTGTTGTTTCCTCTCTTCGTTTTGGAGGGAAGTAATTTTGCAACGTTTTTGCGTAATTTAACTTGAAATTTTTGCGAAGGTCGGCAATACTTTTGTAAAAAACCGAAGCCGTTTTTTATTATTATTAATATTTGTTCTTTAATCTGAACCGTCAACAGTTCATTTTTCAAGTAATTTTTCTTTGTTAATTTTTGTGGGTTTTGTTTATTGGATAAACAAGATTTTTTAAAGGTCTTCGTGACTGTTTTTTGATATTTTGTGAGTCATTTACCTGTAAATTAGCAGGTGGCCTATTTTCAAGTGAGCTAAAAGGGTTTTTCCCAGTTAGTTAATGTGATGACTGAAACTGATATAATTTACATCGACTTTAGCAAACCCTTTGACTCTGTCAATCTCGATTTACACCTACATAAATTATTCATTCATTCAACTTTATTTGCTGGGTCAGTTCATACACAAAGAAAAAATCAGTTCAAAATGTAACAAAATCATTAACATTTCTTTACAAAAGTCGCTCAATAACGATTGTTCTTAATTCATGAACGTACGTTATTTCATTAGCAACATTTTGCGCTCGTTTTATTAGCAGTTTGGCCAAGTTTCATGAACATTTTGTTTTCATCTCGAAACGGTTTAGGCTTGTTTTAATAAATATATTAAATTTGGTTAATTTCGTAATTACAATGGTTGTGTGGGTGGGTGGGTATTACAGGTCAACTGTTTGTGGGTTTCCATTATACAAAAATGCCGTTGGATTGGGAATGGATATTCTTACAAGCCCTTGGATTAGCGCTGCTTGCTCACCCACCTTATCTTATTAAAATTTATATGATCTGGAACTCAATATTATATTCTTTTATATCAATAAAAAGCTGATATAATACATATTCGATTCATATGATTTAAGATCAAATTTATATGTTGAAATAACAATGTTACCTTATTTCATAACATTATGATAGTTCTTTTATATCAAATTAATATTTTTTCATATCAATGGAATATTTTAATGACAAAATGATATTTATTAGGGTCAAAATTATATGTTTTCGTTTCAAAATCATATAGAATAAATGATGATCAAATTAATCAGCCCATTTCAGATTGATATTTGTCTTTTTTTCTGTGTAGGAGTCCTGACTAAAGTTGGCCCTAACACGCACGGCTCAACATGACGTGTTCGTGTTGCTAAGACAGATTTCGTGCGTGCACGTGAGTGTCAATCTTTAGTCCCTTAAAACACGAACACGGTCCAACACGACTGAACACGATAAAACACAATAGAATTCTACACTACTTGATTCGACTTAACAGAAGAAAAAACGAAATCAATACAGTAATTCAAGAATATGCTTGGACAAAAAAATAGTTTATATTTTCTTACTTATTTTGCCAAAAACGCTATTTTTCCAATTGTTTATTATTTTATTCTGATTCTCTTTAGTTCTGAGAGCCAGAATATGTACAATAGAATGTAACAAAATGCATTTAAATTTAACAGTTTTAACACTTTTTGAATTTGGACAAGTTTTCACGCTAAACTCGAATCTTGTTTCAGAACTTTCGAGTCCCTTCAAGATTAACTGAAAATTTGAATATACATTTATATCTGAAAGTGCGATTCTCCACAACATATATGGATATAAATCAGGACTACAAACCTTAATAATTTTTGGGGAGCTCCGGTTCACGGGTTCAAACCAAAATTAACAAGTGGTTAGGGTTACGAAATTTGAGGTTCAGAAACCTTGAACCTTGCTAAGGTTTTGATTCGAACCTTGGATTGTACCAAGCTTTACCAAATTTTGATAGAAAGCAATTAATTTTTTTAAAATATAAACAAAAATTCTCGATTTTTGTTTATATGAACATACGAGTAAATTTTTTTCAAATTAAAGTTTTTTAAATAACTTCTTTGAGTTATTTTTGGTCTATTCTTCTTATTTAATCAGACAAAACTAAAATAACGCTTAACTAAGACTTTTGCTGAACCGAACCGAAAGTTTTGGCACTGCACCATCGCACAGGCTTGTTGCCGAACGTCTTCGATACTTCTTATATTTTTGTACGGTGGTGAATTTAAGTTCATGTTTTATGAACAGAAATATATAATAAATTTATGATTTATAACGACATATTTTTTTCTCTGTGTACCTAGCTAATCGCTCCCAACCAGGGCGATTTAAATCAGCCGTGTCTGGAATCGTTCTTCCTAAAATTGAGAAGTGTTATGTCATAACCTTTCAACGTGATGGCGTTAGCGGACTTGTTTCCTATCCATCCTCCTATTGGTAGGGTTTTATATATTTTTCCAATCTAATTAAGCTCTTTTGGGGTAGAAACATTCTATGGGCTAGGTCCATTCGGAACACTTTTTGAATTGTGAAATTAGCTTGGAAGATATAACCCAAAGCTCGGAGATATTTGTTAGGAAGTATAAGCCGAGGGATTTCTGCCTTTGACAATTTAAAGCGGGACACGAACAGAAAAAGTGTGCGACTGAAATGTTAGATAAATAAATAAGAAATCACTATATATGTATAAATAAAAGTGAGAACAAGATTCACTACACACAGCTCAAGCTCCATCATCTTGAAAAAACAGGTCAGCATCGAGAAGAAAGACTTAAAACCGATCTAGAATTTTAAATAAACAAGCCACATAAAAAACTACTAAAGTCAACAGTTAGTTATTGAATAATTAACCAATTTAAATTCAGCATTACAATCTTTGTATACAAAAGAGTTAACTAAATAAATAAAAACTTAGCTCGAAATAAATTTCTAAAAATAAAAATTTGTTTGCCAAACATTCCTCAAATATTTGCAAATTTGTTAAATCAACAGCCATAAATTGCCTAAACTCAGAAGAAGCCGCCCACTCGGCAACTTAATGAGACACATAAAAGTCTCAAAATGTGTAAAAAACCATAAAAAAAAATACAAAATGAAATTTGTTAAATTTGCTGATTGAGCTTAAAAAGTTTTCGGACCACTTGAACAAAGATGACAATTTGATTTTGAAGAGCCATTAACCGCATTAGCCCCAGAGGAAAGTAAACACCGCAGAGAATTGCCAAAAATTAAGGTGGGGACTCGTTAAGATTCGAACTCAACAATTAAGTGTAATGTGTAGACAATTTTATTTATATATTTTATTTTTGCTGATAACTCCGCCTGTCAGTTGATAAGTTCAGTCAAAGCTAGCGTGACTGATAAACTTTTTGAGTATTTTTTCGGGGCTTTAATTAATTTTAATTAATACAATTTAGTTATAGTGAGTAGTTAACTCTATTTTTAAACCCACATATGCGTCACTTTCGTTCAAGGTTTGTGAAGAACTTTGGACTTTGTTTTTAGTGTTTTATTAAAAGAGGTTCGTCGCGGGGTCTTTTCAACTTAAATCATTTGTCTGCACAGAAAGATACACATACCGTTTCGAACATAAAACGCCATATGTCGCATTGAACTGGTTTTTATTTTTAAAGCACAAAAATAAACAAAATGTTTATGGCACATTTCGTCAAGTCGTGTGCAAAAAAATGGAAACAATAAAAACTTTAAAGCAGGCCAAGTCAGGCGGCGGAAAACACGTTCCGACCAACTAAAGCCAAAACGGGCAAACAGTTGAGAGTAAATTGCATTGACAAGTGCATGAAATCTTAAATTGAGCTTCACTACACACACCACATGTCATCTGGGGTCACTATTTACATGCATACCTTATGGAGCTCACTGAGCTGTAAGCGATTCATTGAAAGTGCAATTGATATATGCAAGTACATGTAAGTACTTATGCCCACCCACAATAGAATGTTAAATAGACTCAAGTGAGACACATGTCAATTGCAATTTACATTCCTCATAAAGATCTTGAGTTCAGTAGGGACATGAGTTTCTCATACTCTAGAAAAATAGCAACTCGTTAAGCAAATTAGGCGAATCAAAGTCATATGAACTATGATTTATAAAGTAGTTTGATTGAGTTTGGTACGGAAGCTGCTCCAAGACTTGTCAAGAAGATTTATTGTGCTCTGAGAAAAATCAAAAACATCAATTCGATTTGGCGGAGAAAAAAAAAAATTTTAATTTGATATGGGGATGTATAAGTTGATATTTTGTCAAACATCATTTATAAATATCATTTCAAATCTTTAACATTTTATTTTAAAGGCCTGAACTCAGATGAGATAAAAATTTAGTTAGGCAGAATACTTCATATAAATAAATAAGTCATTGAAAAGCGTTTAAAGCTGTTTGAAAGTGTTTCTATTAATTATTTTGGGCCGCTGAACTCGAAAATCACTATGAAAAAAATCTATAGGCTACTTATAGAGATTTTCTCGATAATCGGGATTTTTGAAGGTGCTTTCACTTAATTTCTCAAAACTTATTTGTTTTTGCTCCCATTTGAAAGTTCCTGTGTTTTAAGTACACGCGTGTGCGATGGTGCACTGCGATAAGACGCCATTCCATTCGTGGTAAGGTAAAGTAATTAACCAAAATATTTAGAACTTGTTATTTTTCAGAAAGACTATGGTTAGCCAAAACTATTAATATTACTTAGCTCAAAAATGCAGTTTGTTTTATAGCATATATATATGCCTTTTCATATTAATTTTTTTGGGGTGGTATTATGATAATACGAAAAATCAATTGTATCTTTAAAATATATATATTGGTTCAAAATCGATTGAAAGAGATAATTTTGTTAAAGTTTTCCAACTTGTGGACGGATTTTTACAACATGGTAAATAATATTTGAATTTATTTCCCAAAAAATGATCGACCCCTTTCTCCATTTTTCGACCTTTTGTGTGGGTTTTTCCAAATTGGTGAGTTCTATTGCCATTTGATTATTGCATTGAGCTAACAAACCGAATTTCATACAGATCGGTTCGTATATAACGTTTGGCTGGAACCACAGCCGTCCCCATTTTCCAACCTTAAAGATGGATTTTTCAAATTAAAAAAAAATTTTTTTTCAACTGTCAACTTTGTTCTAAAATGCTTACTTTCAAGAAGATCTATTCTTGAATTCGAGATTAAATCATGCTTGATATGAAGCCGACTAAATTTAAAACCGAGCAGATCGAACTAAAAATTCATGCTTGATTTCAGTATTTTCTTTTTGGATCCAAGAAGATTCTATCTTGCCGAACTTCTCACACTAAATCTGCTTGAAATCAAGCACGATCTGCTCGCTTTTTTCTCTGAGTGTAGCCATGAAAAAGCTTCTCAAAAACTTTGCTGTTCGGATTCGGCGTTTAACTGTAGGTCCCTTTCTCTTGAGCGAAAATTAAAAGACACACAAGCAAAGAGATTGAGAGAAGCTCGGTTTGTCCCCATTATGGGGCTGTAACAGCCAATTTTAACTTAAGGGGTTATATACCTTCTTTGTCGAAGAAAAAGAGGAAAGTTTGGATTTTTTTTTAGGTATGTAGCAATTATTTCATTACACGAATGTTTTAATTTTTTGATAGTACACTTTATTAACAATGTTTGTGCAAAATTTCGTGGAAAAATATTAAATTGTTTTTAAGGGGTGGCTGTTTCCCTTAGAGGCTTTTTTTTGAAGAGCCTTGCGGTGATACTGCCCCAGGTCGAACAGGTCAACTGAAACCATAAAAGTAAACAAATTTCATTAGTTTAGTGTAATTCCTTGTGCTTGAACGATCGTTTTTAAGATTTTTTTTTTGTGCATACGGGAACGTTTTATGCTAAAAATGAACTTTTTGGTCGCTAGAAATTTCACTAAAAAATTCATTTCGGCGAAAAAAAAAGTTTGTGCGTGAAAAGTCGATCGTTCAAGCACAGAAAAATTTTATTACGAACATTTAAAAAAAAATTTGAAGAAAATCGGTTCAGTAGTTTTCCGCCAATCCATATCACCGCAAAGTCATTTTTCAAGAAACACCATTTCGAGATATTTGCGTCCGGCGCTGGCCGCTCGGCTTGGGGCCGGGACGGAGCGCGCGGCAAGAAGAGCTGTAACTTTTTTTCTACTGCTCAAATCTTTATGAAAATTTGGGAAAATGTTCTCAAGGAGTTGTTCTATAAGATAAAGCAATAAAAAAATTTTCGTTTTTTTGAAAATGAAAAAGGTATATAACCCCTTAACTTTGAATACGCAGAAAAGCAGGGGCTAGGATTAGGGGACGTTTATGGAGGGTGGTCCCAAGGGATCTTGCTACCAGGCGTACTTAGCTTAAATTTCACACATGAACTTCAATGCAAGTTACCGTATAATAATGGTAACAAATAAAATGAATGGAAAAAAGAGAGTACAAAGCGGATATTTAAATATATCGGTCTGAAAGTACACTCAGAAAAAAACCGCTGCAAGCGTTCCAGAACGATCGAGATAGAATTTTTTTGTACTTGAAATTTGAGGTATAATTGTACTTGCTGTACTTAAACTAAGTACGAATCAGTTTTAAGTTTCTTATATACCCAAAATGTTCCCAAAATGAAAACAAAATTCTTTAATCAAGTACGAAATTCTTAAATCAAGAATTTTTTGCACTCAAACGTTCTAAAACTTCCTTAAACTAAATACGAAACAAACTAATAAGAACGAATCGGGATTGGTTCAGGACCATTTTTCCTAAGAACAAGGTTTAAAAAACATTCAAATAGCCCCAAATGTACTGAATTTATCCCGAAAAAGTATAAAATCAAGTATATTGGGATTAAAAAAATCGTACTTGCCCTAAGTATTTTGTACTTGTATCAAGTATTTTCGTACTAGGTGTACTATTGACTCCGATTGTTCTGGATTAAAGTACAAAGCTCTCGGTTTTTTTTCTGAGTGTACTGGTTGTCCTAAAACTCAGAATTTTTCGAGATTTTATAAAATTATTTCGTCCCATGAAGCCCATGCAACAATAATTTCACTTATATTTGCTCAATTATAACGTTTGTTCTTAAAGCCACCCCCCTTTTCCGATCTTTGTGGTGGGTTTTCCAAAATTAAGAAATATTAGAACATTTATTCGGCATATAGAGCGTATTGAAAGAATTTCCAAGCTTAAAACGAGTTTCAAGTCAGTCCGATGAAAAATAATTATTTCTGAGTAGATTTTTCAAAATCGGGAAACACTTGTACTTTACTTGCAAATCGGGTTTGAAGACGATCGGATGAAGAGAAACTGTTTCCCATTCAAACTTTTCCCTCCTTGGAGTTGGAATTTTCTGAAACCTCCACTTTAATTCCCACATTCAACTCATCTGAAAACTTCTACACAAGTTTCAGCTTTCTAGCTCTTACCATTAAAGTCAATCAGTCAGTGAGGAAGAATATTGAACATTTATGCCGAAAAACCAGGAATGCAAACCACTCGGAAATTAAGACTGGTTTTGTTTTGCAGTTTATGTAGCCTTGAAACCACCGTCTTGCAGTTTATGTAGCCTTCAAACCACCGGTTCAATTTCACTCTGATTTTCAAACATTCTGCTTTCTAATCAGTACTTTTTAATCTTTTTAGTATTATTTTCGAAATTCACGTACATAATTAAATAAAGTCGGTCATATAAGATTCAAGATTATCAAGAAGAGCAGGAATTTATTTGATTCTCAACCAGGTCATCCTCAGGGGCGAAAATTTGGGATGTCCTAGCCAAGTAGGTGCTTGAAAATTTCTATACTGACAAGATCACATTCCAAACGGTGTGGAAACACTGGAAGACGACTACAACCCCGTTAAGAGGTAGTTAGATCAACTCTACATCACGAGAATGATGCAAGGCTTTTCGAATAAACATTACAATTTTGCGGTATAATAGACCTAGAACGCTCTATATGTTTACCCTAATGTCTTATAAAATGTTCATTTCCTTAGCACTCTGTATTTAGAATATCAAAGTAGGATGTGTTTTTTTTTTTGCAAAATTCCAACCAGTTGAATGACCTCTAAACTACCAAGCAACTTGAGAAATAAAAATAACCAAAAAATTAAGTTGTATTTTTTATTTTGTTATTTTTTATTGTCTGTTGTTGCCGAAAATCTGCGTAATGTACAAGTTATGTGGAATTGAAACTGTTTTTTTTGTTTTGTTTTTGCTTATGGCTATGCGGTGGTCAGTCAGTCATACGTGAGCCCATTAAAAACAATAAATCGTTGTAAAGCTCTTTCACTTTGAAAGGAAACAACAGCAACAACCAAAAATACAAAAACTGCCCAAAGGCAGAAATTACTTTTATTAAATTTGGTTGGCAGATTTATGGAGGCATTTTTGTATGCATAATTTGTAAATGCAATTTACAATTGAATGCAGAATGGGGTTAAGCTGGCGGTTCTCAAAGATTTTCCCCATAATTTTTCAAAAGAGCCTAAACAAACCAATTAAAGTTGCTCGTAGTGTAAACAACCAATCCATTGACTCATTTTTTTTTCTGCTTTCCTCCGAACCAATCGACAACTTTAAATATTTGTCTTTTCAATTAGCGTTGTGTTAAAAATAAAATTTTTTTTGTTGTTAGTCTGCTAAGAAGAAAGCAAACCAAATTCCTAACATAAGCATTGACAACTCTGGCAGAAGCATTTTGTGGTTCGGGTTTTGGGGTTTTGTTTGATCAATGCGCGATATTTCAAGTGTCATTGTGACGTTGAACTTCAAGTGCGCTCATTTTCCTTTTTGACATTTGGAACGGTTTCAGCTTTCGAAATTCGACAAAAAAAATAAAACGGGTTTCTGGCAGAGTTGAAAGTTCAACAACGATTCAACACCGCGATATTGTTGTAATCGTCGTTTGCTCTATGCGATATGCGCAGCTCATATTAAATGAGCCACGAGTGGAAGACATGGTGGAGAGAGGGAGGAGTGGGAGGGGCACTGGTAAAAGGTGAAGGAGTTTACCTCCAAGTGCCGCAGTCACGGCTTTGGGTTTGAGTTCAAAATGTTCGTTTTGGATTTTTGTTCGATGCGGTGGCGAAATTAAAAGCAACACGCTTAACCCGAGACCGACACAGATACACAACCACACATACATGGATATTCATTCATTGAATAAAAAAAAAAACCTTTGCCCAGGCTTACACTCGTGTGCAGGAAATTAGAGACAAGGGAAGTTGAAACTTTGGGGAATGTTAATGATGATTGTGAACAATAAAGTAAATTAAGGTCTGAATTGAGGGGAGAATGAAATAAAATGGGAAGTCATAAAAATATCCACTAAAAATTGAATTTGGTCATTTAAGATGTGAAAAATTAAATTAGAATTAACTTATCCGAATTTATGGTAATATGACAAGTAATTTTGTTTGCCTTGAAAAATGAGAAGAAATTATATATATTTATAAGGCTGAGTTCACACTGTTTGACGCATGTGACTTGACAATCTAGTAGGCCATTATGTTGTCTTGTTTTCATTGTGAATAGCTTGTCATTTGACATTCAAAACAATACAACATGATGGCTTACTAGATTATTATGACTCATGCGTCGAACAATGTGATCTCAGCCCTACTAATTTTTACAAATTTAAGATCACAGTAATTACCTAATCAACTTTCAGAAACAACACTAAGGGCCTTATGGTTCTAGATCAGCGGTGGGCATCTGTGTTTTTGGTGTTTTATCCTTGGAGAAAATTTCGTCAAAAATAATAATAATTATATTTTAATTAAAGCGTCTCTATTTAACTATCCCCGCCTGTTAATTTGCAAAAATCTCTAACAAACAAGAAAACAATAGAAAAACACAAACCAAAAAGTTGACCTGAAATTCCAGGTAAACTAATGAAGCGAACGCGGCATGAGCTTACCTAAAAAATCACAACAACAAAAAGTTTTGCATTGTTTTTAGACTTTGGTTGAAGCTTTTGCAGTTTGTGCAGTTCTTTTTTGCCCAATTTCGCTGGCTACCTAAAAAATAAAGAAAAAAGTAAGCAGACAAGTTCTTATGAATGATGTTTTTTTTTTTTTTGGTTTTTAGATGTCTCGACTGGCAGTTGAAGTCAGAGTTGGAAGTCAGAAGTCGGGGTCGGTCAGTGGCTTGGTCAGGGGAAAGATTCACGTCTTTGAAATTCCAATGAAATTGGCATGGCGGCATTTTTTTTTTAGATGTGCCCAAACCTTGCTTCAGTTTTGATAAAGAACTTGAAATTTAATTGTTTTTTGTGCGTTGATTTATTTGCAGAAACTTTATGCAAAGGCCATTTATGATAATTTTGCGGACACGCCAGATGAATTGCCCTTCAAGAAGGGCGATATACTGACAATCATCGAGCAGGACACGGAGGGCATTGAGGGATGGTGGCTGTGTGCCCTAAGGAACCAGCAGGTGAGTTAGCTAACAAAACATCTTCTTCTGTGTCTACATTTCGTAATTAAGTAATTTTTGAAAAAGAGAAATAACAAAACTCATTTGAATTTATAATTTAATTTTATGTAATTGCCCGTCTCTGATAATTATCATTATCTTCATCATCTCATCATCATTGGCACGTGGCCCACTCGCACATGCGGGTTGCCGTTTCAGTTTTGGCACTTTAATTGTGTCTGCAGCTGTAATAATAATACTCCATAATGCCAGCAGATTTGCCACAGTGCATTTAACATTTAACATTATTTTACAACATGCCAGAGCCGAGTGAGGGTGTGAAATACTTACTTAGTGGGAGAAAAAGAAAGAGGTCGATGTTGTTTGTTTCGGTTTGATTGCATTACAAAGTGGAAAGAAATGTTCCAACAGCTTGTTAAAATGGGAAATGATTGAGATAAACAAATGGGGAAACGAGCATTTACATGTCAGAGAGAAGTGTACTTAAAGATGCGGTCAGAAGCGAGGGATTAACTTTGAAGCACTCAAAGAAAATGCACCTCTAACATGCTGTTAAAGTTGTGTAATCAATAGACTTCGGATTTTAGGTTTTTCTCAGATTAAAAGGATTAAATTAAAAAATAAAAGCAGGCAGGGGGGAATGCGTAAAAAGCCAAAAAAAAAATTACAAAATGGCCTGCTCATTGTAGTGCTCCAATTAGAAAAAGGTTCTTTAACAAAACACTTATCCTGGCCTACTACGATTAAATTCAATCTGAATAAATAACATTTTCTTTGTGCCTTTACAAAAATCATAAAAAATATTTCAGTCGGTGTTAAGTAATTTTAAAAAGTATAGAAATAAGTTAAATAAAACATTTGAAAGATAGTTCAAGTCGCCCATTATAAAGTTAAATGAAGCCACTCAATGCTCTGTCACACTCTCGCTTATCTTAATCTAATTATCTACATGCACTCCCACTCACGAGCCAATGCGAGCGCACTTTAGTTATGAGTTCCTTTTTTGAACTTAAAAGTGACTTAAAAGTGACCTGATATTCGCGAAGCAACGCGAAGTTCCATACCAAAAATTGTGGAAATATGTGAGTTGCTTTTTACGTTTCTGGCCTAGGTCACTTCCAGCCATTTTAGGACCAATTGGCCTTTTCCCAAAAAAAGTTTGAACTTTTATCGATAAAAGCTTCATACAACTCTTTCATGTGTCACCACGTTTGATATCGATTAACGATTAATCAAAAACTTACCTCGGCAGAAAAATGGAATTAACTCGTGAAAATTTTTCATAACTTTCGACGTGGATTATCACCACAAGAGTGCAACGATGAACTTAAATCTTTGTATGGCGATGAAGCACCATCCTATAGCACTGTGAAAAATTGGTTTAATGAATTCAATCGCGGGCGAGGCTCGCTCGAAGACGAAGGTCGTGAAGGTGGTCCAAAAACAGTCGTTTTGCCAGAAAACATTGATGCCGTGCGTGAACTGATAATGTAAGATTGTCATGTGACATACCGTGAGATAGAGGCATCCTTGGGCATTTCTTCCACCAGCAAACTTTCGATATTGCATGAACACCTGGGCGTAAAAAAGGTTTGTTCTCGTTGGATCCCGCACAATTTGACAATCGCTCAAAAAAGGCTTGTGTGGATTGGTGCAAAGAAATTTTGAAAAAATATAATCGAGGTGTTTCAAAAGACGTTTATTAGATCGTCACAGGTGACGAATCATGGACCTATGCTTATGAGCCCGAAACAAAACAGCAATCGACCGTGTGGGTCTTCGAAGACGAGCCAAATCCAACGAAAGTCGTTCGTGGAAAAAGCACTTCAAAGCAAATGGTCGCCTGTTTCTTCGGTAAAACTGGTCATGTGGCGACTGTTTCGCTTGAGCAACGTAGGGCGGTCACCACAATTTGTTTGCCTGAAGTCTTCGGAGAAATTCGAAAAACGAACAAGAGAAGAGAGATCATTGTGCACCATGACAATGCGTGGTCTTACACATCAGCTCACACCAGCGTCTTTTTGACCGCACAAAACGTCGAATTAATGGGTCATCCGCCTTACAGCCCTGACTTGGCACCCAATGACTTCTTTTTATTCCCGCACATCAAGGGAAAAATGAGTGGTCAACGATTTTCGTCGCCAGAAGATGCTGTTGAAGAGTTCAAATACCATGTTTTGGAGGTGTCTCAATCGGAGTGGAAAAAGTGCTTCGACAATTGGTTTGAGCTCATGCAAAAGTGTATAAATCTTGCTGGAGAATACTTTGAAAAACAATAAAAACCATTTTTGATCATAAATATTCGCGTATTCATTATTAGGTCAGAAATATATATAGTAACCTACGTACTTTATAATATTTTCAAAAGTTTACTGGTTGTAACTCAACAAAATGACAAAATCTTTAAGCTATCACCCTGCCCATTCCCGTAAAACTTGCTAGTTAAACATTCTGAAGCTCGTTAAAACTTTTATGATCATTTCTGTGTACAAGCAGTTTAAAAAGTATGAGTTAAAAATTGTGTGCTAAAAAAAAGTACACCTCTTAAATTCTCATCTTCTAATCGTCTGATGACCATTAATCAACTTCGTATCCAATATGAACATTTTCAACTTTTTCCCATCTCACACTTGCCCCCAATCTCTAAGTCTTGTTAATGATCACACGCTCTCAAACTTCTAACCTTGACTGCTCTGCTCCAAATTAACCCCTCTCGACCGATCACCCCAGCTACTTGAGCTCTAAAAACAACCTTTCAAATTAAAAACTGATTAACAGCAAAATAAAAACTTATAAATTTCTGCACGTCGCTTTTCAAAATTGCAACAATTTTTAATTAACAACTCAATTGGCGCCGCTCGTGGGGTGAGTGAGATGGTGTCAAAACATATATCAAAAATGGAAATCAAAATTGCCAACGATATAGATACATTGGACACTTTAGATACTTGTATACTATGCCGGCCAATTGTTGTTAATTAAAAAGTAGCCGCACTTTTTAATGGAAACAATTAACCCAAAAACGGACAATTGAGATGGCGACCAACGAACTAGTCTTTAAAATAAATATAATAAAAAAAAACTACAAAACTTTGGCATAAATTTGCGCGCAGCTAGTGCAGGCGAGTTTTTATGACACAAACCAAAAACACATGTTGACAAGCGCTGTTTTGTTTGTTTGTTTTTTAGTTGCCAGCTTCCACTTTTGATGTGGCAGTGGGAACATTATTTTTGGAGAATCGCACAGATGTCAAAAAAAAAAAAAATTGCATTAATGTCCGAAAAAAAAAACAATTTAAGAAAAAGAATGGCAGGCCATTAAAAAACTGCATTGTTATAAATATTTTCCAACATTTCTTATATATCGCTATACTTATATATCTGGTGATGAATAATGCATTCAGCATTGAGTTAATTAAAAGACAATCAAAATCAATTGAGCTCAATAAGCAAACAGCCATGAATTTCTGTTAAAGTGTATAATATATAGATTTCCGATCACTTAGGGAAATAAGTATGTGACGGATGCTGCAGTACAAAATTTAAATAGTAAATTTTGGAGTTTATTAAAAATATTATAAGCCTTTTTATTCTTATCATGAAAGTTGTGCAATTGTATGAAACAGACAAAAGAAAACATTTCCGATCCTATAAAGTATATATGTATATTCTAGATCATCATCTACAGCCTTGTCGTTATAGCCTTGTCCGTCTGTCTGTCCGATCTCCAAGACTATAAGAAATAGAGCCACGTGCTTTTGCAAATAATATGCATACGCTGATCAAGGTTGTTTTAAATTTGAAAAGAATACCTCCCCTTGTGACTTGAAATATATTAACTTAGTTCAAATATCTATCTATTCTGAAACGCTTAATAAGATCGGTTAAAAAATACGGAAGTTTTGGAAGTATAATGCTTTTCAGCCATCCAAGAGGCAGCGTTGCGGTGTCGCACGGTGGGGCAAAAAAGCCAAAATCGTGCCATAATTCAGCGGAGCCCTGTTGCAAACAAATTTTATGCCATCTTTTTGAGAGTATTCACAAAAAAAAACTTATAAATTACAAATAATTTAGTGGAAAATTAATTTTTATAGAATGTTAAAATATTAAAAATGTTTACACTGTTTTTGTTAAAATATAAATTTCCCTTGAATTTTACTGATTATTTAAAAATTTTTCATTAAAGAGTTTTAAATCTAACTTTCAAACTACTAAACCGATTCGAAAAAGTTTTTTAAAGTAGGAATCAGAATACGTTGCTGACTCCATCTAAAGCTTCTAAGTTGATTTAAAACACTATACAAAATTCAAAGATTTTAGAGATATTTTTGAGTTCAGCATTAAAAAAACACATGAAGCAAACATTTTCGCACTAAACTTTTATTTAATCTCTGAAACAACCAATTTGTTATTTTATTCAACATTTTTCTTTATTCCTCATCGCTACTTTGCAAAAATCACTTAAATTTGAGTTTTCCTCTTTAGCTTTAGTTACATTTTGTTATAACTCTATATTGGCATTTGATATTTTTTTATTCCTGATTTTTGATATACTACAGGATTCTAGATTATAAATATTCTATTCGGTGCATCGAGGTTGCACTTTTCCCCGACTGCATTTTCTCGAAAATGTTCTCGGTTAAATTTATATAAAGTTGGCGACATATTATATCAAGGGTACAAATTTACGAATTGCACAGCAGTCTGCAGGTCGTAATTTTATAATTTTTTGACATCCATTTCATGATTGCATGAAACAACTATTAATATTGTGTGCATCTTCTAAGCAAGTCGATCTCTATCTTTGTTATTTCCGCAGTCAATTCTGCGTTTTGAAATATCGCCTACTACTTCAAAATTCAGGCTTCAGGACATCTATAAGTAAGCCTAGTTATTACTTGAATTCGTTCTAAATTCGATTTTTTTTGTTTCACCTTCTTATAGGCAATTTGGAGGACAAATGCATTCAATAAACCGAATCCATCCATATAAAGTCGAAAGCCCAAATTGCAAATTTTCAGTTTTAACGTCTTTTAATAACATTTCGTCAATGTTATTTATTACAAATATATTCCAAATTTTAGCCACTCGCTTAAATAAACAATACAAATGTTAAAACACCTGACTTTCACATATGCCTTTCAATTAGGGGCCCGAATGTTCCAGGGCTGGCTATATTTGAATTTTGGCACAGAGCATTATTATTGGAGAGAAAGATTCAGACCACAGAACATTATTATTAGAGGGAAAGATTGCTCTCTCGCCACAAACTTAACAGCGAAATAATCAGCTAAGGTTTTTTAACATTAGCGGATCACGTGAGTACAGTCAAGACAATTTCCGTCTCGCTCTAACCACCGTGTTTTCCTATCTGTGTTATAAGACAAATTGAGAGGCGTCACAATCTTTCTCTCTAATAATAATGCTCTGTGTTCAGACGCCTCTCGATTTGTAGCACTGCTTAGCGATAATACGCATGTAGATACTTTTGAAATGTTAACACATCAGAGGAAATCACGTGTTTAATATTAAAACTTATTTTAAAAAAAATTTCTTGACGGATCTATCCCGATTTATTACTTTTTGTCAATTTTGACCTTTTTTTAAATAAAAAAAAATATATAAAATATTTTTATAAAAACTTTATTAATGTTAATGAACTAAGAATAGTCCAAACTTATTCTATTTTATTAACTTCTATTTATTCCCATAAATGTTTCATATTCATGAAAAACAGTCATTAAAATGTCCTATTCTGTGAATTCCTTAATATCGAGGTCGAAAAGTAAATTTTGAATGGGAGAACCAATTATCCTAGACTTTTTTTCTTCTGGATTAATATGTAAAAATTTATAATCTTCAAAGTGGCATTTAAACTTTCTTAGATATCTCAAAAAAAATCTATTTTGGCACGAGATTTGCTCTAGTCGCCCCAACGTGCTTCGTATGCGTCGACCACGTGTATGTGTATATATGCGTATAAAAACACACAAAACTAAGGACACACTGTATTTCGAAGTCGGGCACTTAATAGCGAAATTCTTACTTATCTCCTGTCTGTACAATTTTTTTAAATTATTTTTTTTAAGCTTCCAAATTTGCTAAATTTTTTATTTTCTAGAAGTAAGCTCTGTTATTTAGCCACTACTTTCGAACAGCATTAATGTTTTTGAAATGAGATATATTTAACGAAATATAATAAATATGCGTACAAATTACATAAAGCTAATTATCTGGGAGATATTGAATAAAATTTTCAGAAATTCCGGATTTTTTATTGGATCAAAATATAATATTCCCATATTTTATTACCTACATAAGTAGACTTTTGCGCGATTTCTCATCTTCTAGATAGTGCTATCTGACTTAGGGCCGATTTTTCATCTTCTAGATAAAAATTGTAAGTTTATCTAACACATAGCACCTATATAGAAGATGAGAAATCGGCATTAAAGTTTTTTGGATTAGTTTATGGATCCCGAAATATCACTTCCATAATCAGAAGATAACTGACTAATAGCAATCTTTCATCTCACATTCAAAATCATTCAAAAAATGTCTTGCAAGTCTCTCGAGTGCCCTGATGAATTGTCCATTTTTTGTTAAATTTTTTTTTACATTTTTTTAAGCAAGCCACAATAAATGCTCACTCTCTCAATTTTTGTGTATTTTTTATTTTCTTTACCAATTTCCAGGGTCTATGCCCCGGCAACCGGTTACGCATTTTGAACTCATACGATTCGGGTTGTTTCTCACCATCGCCGGCCAGTTCGCCCATACCCTCGTTAGCGGCCAGTACAGCCACATTGAACAGTTCCATTTGCTCGGCTGAGATCTATGAGAATGGTTCCATCATCAGTACCTCAACAGGAGGAGGCGGAGGAACCAGTGGGGATTCATCATCCGGCCAGGGCCGTGGCACTAGAAGATCTTGGCATGTGTCGCCGAACAAGGTAAGAGATGTCCAATTCCCCTCCACTCAATTTCTTAATTTTACGCTTGGTCTGGCATTTTTAATTGATTTCATTTCGCAATGTCTGGGCTTATTTTTGGTCTCCACCTGGGCTACTGCATTTTTTTTTTTTTGCATTTTCGTGAATTATGATATCCGTCTGGAAAGTGAAAGAAAGTAATTTCTTCGACTCCTGCTGCACGGTTTGCCATCATTATGTTCGGGGGCCACATCGTTCATTCGGCACGTCAACTGCGTGTCGTAATTGTGCAATTAATCGAATGCAAAGAAGATGAAGAAGTTGAGGCTGAGGCTGAGGCACTGCAGCTGGCCAAGTGCCACTGCAACGGGTTTGCTCTTTTGCATATGCGGCCAATTTGTCAGCTGGACATGCGTTTTATTTGCTTTTTACGTTGGAAATTCAATGCCGATAATTAAAGGAAACGAACAATTTGCCGAACGCAAGATAATAGATCCTGGAATAAAAGACTTTTTGTTTTCTGATGCTTTCAAGTGACAGCTTGTTCAATATTTTGGGGTCAGCATTTTGGAAAGATTTTTAAACAAAAAGCCAGCATTTAGTTTTTATGACCCAAAGCAAAGAAAAAGGTTTCTCTCGCTCTCTTACTCTCTATCTTCAAAATGCAATTTGCAGTTGCATACCCGAAACGTTTATTTTTGAATTTGAATTTATGGTTTCACTTGCCTCAAGTGAAGATTGATAGCTGCCGATAATGCGAGGAAATGTTTACGACTCTGTAATTTGGACTTCATTTTATTTGATTTGCGTTTTAGCTGTTGTTTTTTTTTATGTTTTTTGAAAAGATGGAAAGCGAAAGTGGGCGTATTTTATGGTCTGATGCCAAAGTTCAACAAAACTTTAAAAAAAATGTAGGTAGTTTGCATGTGGCGCTAATAATGATAATGGTCAATTAAGTTGAACTGTTATGCAATGGTTTAGATTAAAAAAAAAAATTTGAAAATAAGCGAAAGGTAACAGGGATGTGCTGGGGTATAGATCAAAGACCAATTCGCATAGCACTATGGTCCAGAAGTCCATTTTTTTTGGCATAAGCATGAAGAGTCATCTTAACACTTGAAATTTGGTCCTTTTGTAAATATCAATAGACAGGAAAATTATCTATTCACCTTTAATACATATCCGATTATAAGATATCTATTTATATAGTTTCGTCAAAAATCCTAAAAACCAAATACTAACTTGCATGGTAAAACAGATAAAATTTAAATTTAACAATTTAAGAGATTTTAATTTAATAGCTTCAATAGTTTTTTCTAAGATATGGATCTAAACAACTATTTTTTGCTGATCGGACGGTTTATTGGTATTTTTATACCCATATTGTCAACCTACAGATCAAATTTCAAAGTATAGCTGAAATAATTTTTGAGATAGACTGAATGAGTTGGCGTGTGGTTTACTTCGGTCACGCAGCGATGTTCGGTTATAATCGTGCGAAGGTATTTTTTTAAGCCTAAAACGCAATACGGCTTACACGAGAAAAGAGGACAAACCTGACTCAAGTATTCAAGAAGTACAAATAAGAATCAACTCTAAACAAAAAACTGAATAAATATTGTCCTTTATCGCTGTTGGTCACACTTATTAAAATTCGTGCTTCTTCCATGTTTGTGGTCAAGCGACGTAGATCGATAACAAATCGGAGGTGATCGCGCCATGAAACATTTTGACTAAACAGGCGGTGCGTGCGTCTGACAACGAGGAACCGTATGCAGTTTTTCATTCGCTTTCCAAAAACCCATGAAACAAAAGACTTTAAATATCTTATCGAACCTTCTTTAGAATTGCAGGGGTTTGCAGCCTTGAAGTAAACTTACATATGACTATGTACAAGTATGCTTATTTATAACGGTAAATATGTATGCAAACATACAATAACATATGTAATCGCGGTTGATTATGCCATGATTGCGGGAGTTCTACAACGATTTTGATCGCTGTTTCCGCAGAATTGATGTAACAGGCCGTCACGAGGGAAAACATTTTTACTTTTTTTTACACTAAACTACAAAAACTTAAAACAAATTTTTAAAGCGACAATTAAAAAATATATGAGGTAGGACAGAATACACATCCGATATAACCTCATTACCGTTTTAATTCATACCGGGTCCGACCCCTTTTATACATTGAGTATATTATTTTGCCCAGAAGTTTGTGAACGCATAGAAAATTCATTCCCCAAAACAACTGAGGCGGGCGGCGTGCGCGCGGGCGTCGCGCTACGCGACTCCGTTAGCTGGGAAATTTTGCACAGAGTCTTTTACTGCGCAACTAATATGTCGGAACCGGCCGGATCGGATAACTATATCATATGCTGCCATGGACGATCGGTCTAAGAACAAAATTTGTTTTCCATCAGGTCACTAATCTTGGTTTTTATGCTTTCAAAGGAAAATGTATTAAAATCGGTCACTATAGCATATAGCTGCCATAGGAACGATCGGTCGAAAATGTCTTTGGGGAAAACTTTTTGATTTCCATCGTAGCGTCTCCAATCGAGCCTATATTGTTTTAAAGACTAAAAAATTTATCAAAATTGGATGACTATAGCATATAGCTGCCATAAAAACGGAGGGTCAAAAAACTACTTGTGAGAAAAACTTTTTGTTTTTTATCGTAGCGTCCCCAATCTGGTATATATTAGTTTTATGTGCTTTCACATAATTCGCAAAAAATTATCAAAATCGGATGACTATAGCATATAGCTGCCATAGGAACGATCGGTCGAAAAATGTGTTTTACTAAGAAAAGTTTTTTTTTTTATGGTATCAATTATCAATGATTTAAAAATAATAAATATCTGATATCCTATATATATTTTCCAGTTAAATCAGTTGGAGTAAAGTTTTTCAAGTGTATTAAAACTTCGGCACAGTCGAAATTAGCTTTGTCTTCTCGTTTAGAACTTAATTGGCAGGCCGATAACTTTTTGAACAGCCCTTGAATTCTAACAATTTTATTTTTAATATATTTATATATTAATAAAAAACAAAAAAACCAAAAACTAAATTGAAAAAATTCTTATAGTTTTCACTCCAGAATTTTTGTTAAAAAACTTGAAAACCCAAGTAAAAAATGCAACATTGATTTGCAATACTTGTCGAATGCTTTTCATATTTGCACTTGGTTTTTACTTTAAAATTCAAGACACAGCATGCATGCAAAGTTATCAAACGATCGCATTTTCTTTGATCAATCAATTAAGTATGTGGAATTATAAAATTGATTTAATTTGAATTTCAAAAACGTTTAAAAATTGAATTTATGCCAAAAAAATCGATTATGAGTACCAAATCTGTGTTTGTTAATTTATTTCTCAAGCACACAAAATACACTCGACCTTGAGCCGACTAAGAAGAATAGTTTTCTAATTGTGCATTAGTCAAAAATGGAATAGTTTAAAAATAATCTTTGATGGCAAAACTATTTAGCTTGAATTTCAACCAATTTCCAGGGAAGTCATTTTTATTAAATAATTTTTGGTACATTATTAACTACCTTTCATATGTTTAACTGGCAAGTTTAAGCGGACTCGTGTCCATGAAAGTTTTCTTTTCTCATAACTGTAAATGACAAGGCACGAACAACCCTCTAAGTGATCAGGTCAGCTATACTGCTGTTTAAAGAACCTACCCGTTTTATCATCAGTAGATTTTGCAAAATCACAAATGCTTCTGCTTTTTAACGACCTTTCTTATGTTTAAATAGCTGATTTAAGACGCCTCAAGGTAATAAGCTTTAAAAAGAACTATGAAAATTAAGCATTGTTTAGAATCTTGGGAGTTTAATTACAAATTGGTCTCACTACGTAAGGTACAGACAATATGGCAGCTTTTCGAAATGATTTGGTCTTCAGTCCACTGTTTAGTTGTTTCCTATCCAGTTGTTATTACCTTTTAAAATTAAGTTCTGTATTTCTTAATGTCATTGCTGAAATAATAAAACTTCAGACTAATAGGTAACAAAAAAACATAAGCCGGTGGCGTTATAGTCCTTGTTAAAACAAGTTGGCAGCATTTTTGGCCGCTTAATCAGCTTAGCAGTTTTTTAAGGCGAATTAAAGCAAGTTGTCAGCGTTAAATGGTTTAATTATAATAGATTGCACAGGGCAACAGCCATTTCGCTCTGGCCTCCATAATTTTCCAAAGGCTAAAAAAACAGCAAAATGGGTTTTCCGCGATTTCTCGAAAACAAGAGCTGATGGAAAAAAACCGAGACCAGTTTTGGAATCAGGGCACAGAACAGGAACAGAATTTTGCATCGAGAAGGCCAGAGCTCACAAAAGTGGTCATTTTGTTGCCCTGTGTTATGAGGCCTGTTCTTGTTTCCGAATCACATTGATCGGAATTCGAAAGAGATCTGATTTTCAAGAATGGATTGGAACATTTAGTTGGAACTAATTGCCATCAAGACAGTTGAATGAAGTAAAATGAAAATTGGAAGTTAAATAGGAAAAGGGAACATTTACCGAATCCGATTCCGCATAATTGGATCGAAATCGAAAATGGGAACATGCCTGTATATTTCATTTTTCTTTTAATAATAATTTTTTATCAATTTTGGTATGTCTTTTAAAAATCGATTGGATTCCGCCCTTTTTAATCAATTGATTTCTCATCATAAGCGGATTATGTTAGAATACATTTTTCATCAAGTCACCTAATCCCTTATAATGCTAAATTGAAAATCCAGAGCTTAACTATTCTTTAGGCATTTGTGGATGCAAACAACACCCCAAAACAAAACACGATCCTGGCCATATGTTTGCATAGACTGATGAAATTTTATAGTTTCGACATATGCCAAAAATTCATCAATATTCACAATAGGCACGCTTCAATAAAAAGGACCGTCCACGCCCAGCATATTGAATCGATTCCTAATTAAGTACCCCGTTACGCAAGAACTTCCCTTCAAAATAAAAAAATAAAAGAGAAAAGGGGAATAACTACACTTTGGCTACCTGAAGTGGACGTACGCGGTTAGTTTAGGGGAAGCAGGCAGGGCAGCAGCTCATTTCCTACCTATTCAAGTACCAATTGATGCGTAACACGAGTCAATAGCCAAAATGGGAATACCTACCTTCTTGCCTACAACAGCTGAAGAATCACATGTCGAGGGGGTAGTTGCAAAACATTTACTTATCTACTTGAAAAATCAGAGCAGCTGAAACAGCTGAAGTGACCACCACCTGATGAAACTAGCCCTAAGATTCTTCAGTTTTTGAAACCCAGCGGGAGAAGTTGCCTTTAATTTTTTGCGTGACTTTTGTCCCTTTTATCAGCAAATTTCCTTTTCTTTTTAGTTTTGTTTGCGTCTGACCTCAATAATTCGTATGAAAATCTTTTTGAAAATTGTCTATTTTATGACACATTTGGGGCAAGTGGGTTGGGCCATTCGGACAGGCCATTAATTTACTAGTTCCACCCCGAGGGGGGCGGGGGGCTGTATTTTTGATGTGGCTTTCTTTTTGCTGACCGATTTTTAATTGCAATTTTGATAGTCGAAAGTTTTGAATTCATAACACGATTTTGTCTTTCTCAACCTTTGAATTTGGTATGTTCTCGTTGAAATTCCATACCCAGAACGGTAGCCATGTAAAGATAAAAATCTTGTGTTCATTTGATGCATTTCAATGTCCCTGGCTCACACCTGCGCCGGGAAAGAACCAAAGTCAAAATATACGCATTTTCTCACGTACCAAAACATTTGTATTGAAATGGTAATTGTTTCAAAAGAAAAGAGAAGGTACGGTGTGTGTGCAGGGGGGAGGACACTCAAATTTAGTTTTGTCAAGTCATGAAGAGTTGTCCTCAATCAGGCTTAACATTTGTGTATAATTAAGGAAAAACGACCTTGCTGGAGAGTTACACAAATGTTTTCTCTAAGCGCAAAATCCGCATTGTTTTGACCAAACAGAAACGAACGTACGTACGGCCTCTTCTGCTGAATCCATAAGGAATGGACATTTTTTAACCATTTTTGGTCAATAAAAATAAAAAATGACATCTTTTGCTCAGCAAGTCGAAAACTCTTTTTGGAGTTGACCATAAATCTTTATGGGCTTTGGCCAACAGTTGCAACCACAACACAGCCACCTGACTGTATGAACTGAACAGTGCGTGACGATGGCTATGGCAACCAGACCAGACCAAAGACTTTATGTGGGCTCAAGGAACTTGAAATTGTCACACAACACACACACAGAGCACATAACTTGGCTAACGGTGGAGGCGAGTTTTCTTGTTTCGGTTTTTCTGACTTGATTTTTTTTTTTTTTTTGGTCAGAGACTGCAAGCGAAATATTTACGAGTATGTGGGATGTGGCAGTACCAACTATTGCGCAATTCTGCCCAAGACATTTCCGTTCTCGTTTAAGTTATCAAGGAATGTCTAAGCAAGCGGCGTTAAAAATGTTGTAATATATAAGCCAAGTACCCTCAAATGTCAGTTCAAGTTTGATTTGCAAGGCTAGTTCAAGCCGTTGTCGAGATTTAAAAACGTCATGCTCTTATCTGACTTCTTTAAAGATGCCTTGACTTGATGTCTGCTTAATCAAAATCTAGGAAGTCACGTAGCCATCTAGCCTTTATTTCCTTAGGACAGGATATCATGAGATCTTCTTCACATGAAGAAAATGGCACTTTAAGATTTGTATACTTGTCGTGAAAATAAATAGTGCTGAAATATTTATGTGTACAAAAGACATTTTAAAACTATATCAAAGCCGAAGGCCACGACTCTAAGGATCAATCGTTTAAAAAAATCACTGAATTATGAGGGTAGAATATCAGAAACTATCTGATTGTATTAAAACCTCGTAAGCGCGTAAATGTGGCTTGTGAAGGACATTCAGTTAAAGAAATTTCGTGAACGATAATGAAAAACTTTTTCTGAAACATATCCGAAAACGAATGTTCGTCGACTGCACATTATTTTGCCGCTGGGCTAGTGCCGAGTGCTGGGTGTGTGTTCTATGCCTAAGGTTGTGTACACATTTGTTGATCAAAATCGTATCGATAAATCGATATAAAGATGTTATTCTTAGATATGCGTAATACCGATATGATATTTCTTGAGTCGTAGTTTAAGTAGTTTAAATGAACAAGTCAATAAAATGAACTAATAAATTAAGTCTAAGGCTGGGTTCACACTGTTCGACGCATGAGACATGATAATAACCAGCCTTAGGGCCATTGAAATTTTCGTTAAACGGAAGGTGCGTGTTCAGGTGCTTATTGAGAAAATATTGGTTGCCTACCTTTAGGGCGCCTGTCTGCGACGACCCACGAATAATTTTAAACGCGGCCTAAAAATAGGCTACACATATTTTATCAATAAGCACCTGGATTTACAAAAAGGCAACATTAGATAATGGACCAAAGTGTTTAAACTATGTTTCATTTTATGAAACAGCCATTTTTCCAAATTGCTTGATAACGACACAAAAAGTTAGGGGTGGTTTTTTTTAAGTAAAAAAAATTATCTTTATTTAAAAAAATAAACTATAGTTCAAAAGTGAATAGTTCATGAAAAAAATTAACTGATAAACTTGGTCATTTAAATAAACTAGGATTTCCAACTATTGCCTATTGTCAAGCGCAGGCTTTGTTTATTAATTAATCTTACGTTTTTATTTCAACTAGGAGAAAGCTCAAAAGATTCTTTGGTATAAGTAGAACTAATCTATCAGGGATGTCTTGGAAATCTCTAAGGATTGAGATCAAAAAATTCGTCGGTGTCACAGAACGTCGAGAGATTTCATAGTTAGTCAGCATTTACACGATGAAATTTCCTTCACGAAGTTCTTCAAGTTTTTGTTTGGGGGGAAGAGGTGAAGAGGGGCACCTACAGTGGCGTGAAGCTTTTTGATAATCCTAATCCTTTACCAGAAAAAAATTATTTTAAAAAATATGAAAAAAGTCAAAAAACCATTCAATTTCGCTAAAATCCTACTTAAGTAAAGACTTTTATGAATCGTTTATTTTTTCTCGAAAAGAAGAAATGAAAATAGCAGAATCACAATTTGGGTTGCTTAAATCGGTTGCACCGTTACGATGCTATAATATTTGAACCGCTCATACTGATTTTTTTGTAAAACAAACTAAACTTGGGTGGCTGAGTTCACTTGGAATGACCCATATATTCTTGATCAGCATGACGAGCTTAGTTGATATAGCCAAGTCCGTCTGTTCGTCCATCTGTTTCTAATCTCTTTTAATCTGTATAGACCATGATACATCATGATATAGACGTTCTTTAAAAGCTTTTCAATATCTTTTAATGGCATAAGAACATACCATCCAAACCATTTTGCCAACTTTGGTATTAAATGTAAAAAATTTCGAAATTTTATAAAATTTCAACACCTTTGCTCTAAACGTAAATGCGGTTCCGGTCCCCAATTTCTCTAAATGTAAATTGTCCTTTACCTTGACACTGAACGGCATTGAACTGCAGTTTGTGTTAAATAATTTCCCTCTATACTAAAGCTTTGTACAGCGCATGTGCAGTTTTTACAACCAAAATTTTCCCACTATGCCATCCGCATGCAATCAACTTTGCAGTCGAGTTTCACCTTTAAACAACGACGCGTTTGTTTTTGCTATGCAGGAATTTTGGTATAATTTTTTTTAATACCTTTTGTATTTTTGCACTAACCGACAACAAAATGTGATAATTTACAAAAATAAAGGCTACTCAGGTGAGAGATGTAACCACACCTTAACAACATGATAAAGTCCATTCATTAAAAAGAAAACCCGAACGCAGTCAGAAAATCAATAAGCGACGTGTAGTAAAAAATGAAAAAATGGTGGTAGGGGGGCGGGGTAAGTTGTAACTGACTTACTCAACTAAAAAAGGTACTCAACTATAAAAAACCGTAAAACTCATTTGGTTGTGTTAAATTTTAAAAGACTTTTTTTATATATAGGGACAAAATACTAACATAAATTATTTAAAATGAAAATTATAGAGGAACACGTGAAATTTATTTAAAATTTCAAAACTGCTGACATCTGTTAGTTATAGCTGTCAAAAATGTGTTGTATTGTATTTAAAATTATACAAAATTGATTAGAAATATAAGTAAGCATTGGCCGTGTTCATTAGAAGAACTTGCTACCTGATCAATGATTAATTTCTTGTTTATTCACTTAGCCTACTTTTCCTCTCCGGAAACCGAACCAGAGCAATTTAAATTTAACATCCCGAACCAGAATCGGAGCACAAAAGGGGTAGTTTCGAAAATCTCTTTTTATTATCTAGTGTCTATTTTCTAGTCCCCAATGTAAGACCATCCAAGTACATATAAAATTCTCATGCAATCAAAGTACTTTTTTGATGTATCTTGACTGGCGTTCTCGGATTTTAAATGCGATTCCGATTTCAATATTTTGGGATCCATGAAATTGGTTTTAAATATTGTAGATAAAGAGTCAGTATTATTGATAAATAGCTTGAACTAAAGAGCATAACCGGTATTTTGAACCAATTTCCTAAGGATTATCTTTCAAATCTAAGAAGTTAATAGCGGGCTATGCCCTTTAGCTGATATTCTTTGGATTTTATTCTGCACGAATCAAATTGCGTGTGTTGGTTTATACGAGCTTTTTGCTCTCTCATATATATATAATATTGTGAATTACGGTTTTCTGAAGCAAAAAAAATAATTAAACCAAACAAGGGTTGGCTCCTGAACCTAGGTTCACTGAACTTATGAACCCGCTCCAAATACGCGGGTTTGAACTATAGGTGCGCCCGTGACGTGAATTTAAACCACCGACAGAAAAAAATAACTGAACCTGTTTCGAACCAAAACTTCAGTTCGGTTCAAAAAATGATACAAGTCTTAGTTTAGCTGGATTCTTTTTGATAAAAGAAGAAGCGTAGACCAACAATTGCTCGAAGATATAATACTTATAAATTTAATTTGAAAATAATTGAATTCGTAATACGAATTTCGTATGTTCAAATAAACAAGAATTCAGAAAATCTTGAAATTTTTTATTTTTTTATTTTATATTTAAAAACATTAATTACTCTTCTATACAAATTTTGAAAAACTTGTGACGAACCTAGGTTAGAGCCAAAACCTGTTTGCAGCCCTGATTTAAACGTGTCACGGTGATCGTGAGAAAAGACAAAGTTCCGTGCGCTTTAAAGTTGAACATTATAAGTGCATTATAAGTAATGCATTGATTATAAGTAATGCAGTAGTATTCACTAAATTTTGATTCTATTATATTAGATTAATAACAGGGATGCAAAGCGTTCGGATATAAGAAGTGGTTCGGTTCTGTGGTTCACTGAGTTTTCAAACCACCGGTTCGGTTCATTATATGGTTTTTGTAGCAATCCGAACCGCGGTTTTGATTCGGTTCGGTGGTTCATGGTTAGTATAGTATCTAATTGCGATCAGGCAATTCCGAATTTCCGATCTTTCTAAAACGAATCTTACAACATTTTGCCGCCGATTTTTAGGAGAATTGCTGCCCTGCTTTTCAGGTCCTAATGAAGACTGTTGACGGGGGTATTACTTTACAAAAACAAATAATTTACTTAAATATATTTTTAAAATTTTCAATATTCAAAATAAGGAGAGTACTATAAAAAAAAAATTGAATTTACCAAATCTAATTCTCTATTTCTCTCCATCTTTCTATTATAGGTCATTACACCACAAAGACACGGTGATGTCTACATCTACAATTGCACTGATTCACATCATCCATCACACCATCAGCCACAGCAACAGCATCAGCATCCGCAACAGATCTACAGTAACCAAAGCATCTATCAGAACCTATCCATGATGGCAGCCACTCCAAATGGCAATGGCAGTGAATTTGAGACCTATGACATACCCAAACCCGCCACACCCGTACCCCTTAACTACGACAGTCCCAAAAGTGTGAGGACTCCCACTTCTGCTTCAGGTCTGGGGGCACGCTTTGAGTCTCTGAAGAGTGTGGCTGCTTCCATTGAAGAGGAATCCTATGATGTACCACGTCCCCTACTAAATAATAGCAGTCTTTTGCAACAACAGTTGACACCCAGCAGTTCGGCTTCCTCTCTGCTGACCAGCGATAGTTTATCCCTGAGCTTCTCCAGCTCGAATCGTTCCTCCCTGGCCAATATGCCGGACTATGATATACCACGCCGAAATCCTTTGCCCGTGAGAAGAGTTTTGCCACAAAATACTTTAACCTATGACTTTCCTCTGCCTCCACTGGTCGAACAGGAGAAGAGAGTTCCTAATGGAACTAACCTAACCACCACCAAAGAGTTGCCCCTGGAGCTGAATTCTGCACTGGAGACTTTAGCCAAATTGCAAACACAGACCACTATGGCCATAACACGACTTCTTAGCTTTGTGGTGCCCAATTGGCGCACCCGGAATCAATTGGAACCGGCGATAATGGAGCTAAAACTGGCTGCCTTACGTTTGCGTACGGCTCTACATGACTTGGCCGAGTTTGGTGAGGGAGCCTTGGGTAATGCCAGTCGTTCGGAGGATCGCAATTTGGCTCTGAAACTCAGACCCTTGGTGAGAGCTTTGCGTGATGCCAACAAGTTGATACATGACTCTTCCGAGGCTCTAGATGCTCAGGGAGGTTGGTCGGTGGATCAACTGGCGCGCAGTGAGGAAAAGCATGGTTGTCGTCCGCCCGATAGTCTGGATCAGTTAATGGCCTGTGCCCAAACCCTGACAGAGGATGTACGTTCCACCACTAGTTTTATACAGGGAAATGCCTCGCTGTTGTTCAAGCGTCAATTGAATCTGGAGCAGAATGGTGGCAACGGCGCCACTGAAACTAGTCGTGGTAGTGCTGAATGGTTGGAGGATTATGATTATGTGGCCTTTGAGTCCAAAGATACGGCAGCCAAGAGAAATCAGTCGTTACGCGAGGCCATACAGGCCAGTCTGAAAACCCAGTTCGATACGGTTTTGCGTACGGCGGAGACCACCGCTATGGTAGGAGTACCCTTAATTCAGCGCCCTCCACTCCCACAACCGTGGCCCCACACAAATCCCCCGAAATGACCGATAAGGATAAGAAACTTGTACGTTATTATGCACTACAAATTTCCACGCATATGGGAAATCTTCTCCAGGCCATTGATTCGTTCCTAGAGACCGTGGAGAAGAATCAACCGCCCAAGTATTTTATAGCCTATGGCAAATTTGTGGTGGTCAGTGCTCATAATCTGGTCACCATAGGAGATAATGTGTATAGAAATATCTCGAAAGAGGCTTTGCGCGAGAAGATCTTGCAGTGCACCAATGGTTTGTCGGAAGCTTTGAAAACCTGTGTTTTGAAATCCAAAAAAGCCGCTGCACACTTTCCCAGTGGCAGTGCGGTACAGGAAATGGTGGATTCGGTGGTGCATATAAATAGTCTGGCAAAGGAACTAAAGAGCGTGATGCTACAGGCCGTGCAATTGTCTACCGGAGTCTAGTTCTTATCAAGCGTAGCGTAGTCTTCCAGGCTAATGTTCCTTAATGCGCTTCGTCTGATAAATTGGCATATCCCCCCACTCCCCTCCCCGCTATATAAATATATTTTATATATATTTTGCATTGTGATATTTTTAAGCAAAAACATCGGAAAAATGCACACGCACATAAAGAATACTGTTTCTAACTTATATCAAGCTACAATACATACATATATATATATATGCTTACGATCTAGTTGTACTTAGTCCTACCATATGCTACAATAGTTTTAGTTACGATTTCTGTAAATAGTCTTTTGTAAATTAGCGTTTTCCTTCCTCCCGCCTTGGCGCACAAATAATGTTGTATCAGTGAAGCATTTCATTAAAAATTAAACAAATAATATTATATAATTATAATGTATACTCTAGCTATAGTTTATATACCATACACACTTACATGCATACATATTCTTATAGTCAAACGAAAAATCTGAAAGATTTACAACCCAACATTTTGCAAATTTAGTCAGCAATATACAACAACCACAAAAATATACACACTAGCATTAATTACGATACTTTATAATAAATTGTATTGTATGTAATAATATACATATGCATAATATTGGCCAGCAGTCGCCAATCCGTAAGCTATACAAAACTGAATAAAATTATATATGAATGAAAAATTAACATTGCTAAAATTAATTTCAATATTTTATTTTAAACCGTAGAAAACCACGTAAGACTGTACTCTGTGGCTGCCAAAGTTTGTATATAACTGATAACTTATAAGTGTGAGGCCACACAAACTGCGCAAGTGGAGCCCATCATGGTGCCGGTGCTTTCCTGCTCAATTATGTTTTCTATCGCTTATCTGATCGGGAAGCGATGGTGGATCGATAAAAAATGCTGTTTACCTTAAAAGTACAGGAGGTCTGAATACGTTTAAAACTGTAGGGTATACATATTAGCAAAAATTTTAAATAAATTTGATCTATCTGCAAGTATAAAAAGGTTAAGTTCCATACACATACATCCCTGCCCAGTTTCCAAACAATTTGGGTCTTTTTTGGGGTAGAATGCGAATTGTAAAACACATGGGTATATATATATTTGGGCATGCAAATAAGTTGTGAGAGATTTACAAAAGATGGCATAATTAGCATTAAATTGCGTTGAACTATCTGGCCACTCTGTTTATAATAAAAGTTTATCATTTCCCTCCAAAAATCGGTATATGACATTTTGTTGAAGTGTACACTTCAACATACTTATTATTCTCTAAGCCAAAATAAGTGCAAATGTATATAACATCCAGAAGGAAACATCTGCGACCCTATAAAATAATGATGTTTTAGGTTAGTATCATCAGCCAAATCGATATGGCTATATTCCGTCTGTCTGTCAGTATGAACGAATAGATCTCAGAGATGGTAAGAGCAAGAGGCTTGAAGTGAATGGAATTGTTTGGACCTTCTAAGCATATGGGCATTTCCTAAGAACAAATGTATCGTACGAGACGCTTATTTTTGTTTATTGCTGGCGATCTAAGTGATATATCCTCCTTATAAAAATAATGCCATATAGCGTTTGAAGAGTACTTTCAAACAAGGTATTAGAGTTTCCTTAGTTCGCTTTAGTAATGAAGTAATGGCGGTTTAGAGTGCCGTTCGTACCTTACTAAAATGAGAAGTCGTGTTTGATATTAACACACATTTTCTTTATTTTTAGCTATTTTTGCAGTGTAATCAAAAAGTGGTTAAGGCATAAAGAAAAGAGGATTATTCAACCATTCTAAAACAGGTTTGGTGAGCTCCGTGGAGTGGTTTGATTACAATTATCATCCGTTTGACGAAAGAATATGACCAATCAATGCAAATATTTATTAAATATTTTTTATTTTAATAATTCAATTTCTCGAAATTTAAGAAAGACTGCGAGTCGCTACTTTATATTATAATTGTATTTAGTTAAGATTTATCGAAATCGTTCAATATAAGATCGATTGGCCACAGTTTTGTTAGAACATTCTGAATTTCGTTCGTACGTTACATAATTTACCGTGAACAATACCTTGAACGGCGATATATTTTGAACCATTTTTTCAGATTCAAGAGAAGAAAAAGTTGTGCTTGCAAAGTAAGTTGGTAGCAAATAAAATTATGTATTTTTCTCATTAAATTAAAAAACCCTATTTTTCGTTGCGTACTTTACACGATTTAAACATGATAATAAATCACAAGCCAATAGAGTTTTAAAATGTCTTCACCGTTGGAGTGTAAAAAATTTGTTAAATAAAAAGTTGGTATAGGTAGGGAGCACCTTCGCTTAGTATAAAGCAATTTTATGCCCATTAAAAAATCACATTTTTTTGGGCAACAAATTTTTGTTCAAAGTAGGTGAAGATTTTTCTTAATATTGAGACTTAGGATGGTCGTATAGAAATTTCCTTTACATATTCTTAAAGGTAAGTATGTAGCCTATTTTATCTATAATTATACACTTGAAAAGTGTATATTAATTTTGCCCAGAAGTTTGTAACGCATAGAAATATTCATTTCCGACCCCATAAAATATATATATTCTTGATCAGGACGACGAGCTGAGTTAATTTCCGCTTGTCCGTCCGTCCGTCCGTCTGTCCGTCTGTCTGTTTCTACGCAAACTAGTCCCTCAGTTTTAAAGCTATCGAGCTGAAATTTTTGTTGTCTTCTTTTTACTGCACGCAACTAATATGTCGGAACCGGCCAGATCGGATGACTATATCATATAGCTGTCATAGGAACGATCGGTCGAAAAATAAGTCTTTGTGAGAAAAACTTTTTTGATTTCCATCGTAGCGTTACCGATCGTAGTATATATTTGTTTTATATGTTTCCACACAATTCGGAAAAAATGTATCAAAATCGGATGACTATAGCATATAGCTGCTTAAAAATTTTAAATATTTGATGTCTATATCCTATATATATTTTACCAGTTAAATCAGTTGGAGTAAACTTTTTCAAGTGTATTAAAACTTCGGCACAGTCGAAGTTAGCTTTGCCTTCTCGTTTTTCGATTGTGATGGCGCAACTTCAAAAACTGACTCCTGGTATTTTTTTGGAAATGTAGTAATTAGCATTATCTACACTCAGAAAAAAATGGCTGCCAGCGTTGTAGAACGAACGGGATTGAATTTATACCGTTTCGTACTTAAAATTTCAAGTATATTTCGTACTTGATTGTACTTAAAGTAAGTACGAATCAGTCTTAAGTTTAAAATTTACCCAAAATGTTCCTAAAATGAAAATAAAATTCTTAAATCAAGTACGAAATACTTAAATCAAGAAGCCGGAACCCATTTTCACTTTCGCAAACATTTTGCGATTTAAGACCAAATTTGCAAAACCGGTGAAATCGGGAAATTTTCGAAAGGAAATGAGCATGGCTGATAAGTATGATACTTCATGAGAGCCGACTGAGAGCCAATTGGCTCTCTTTCTTTGAGTTTCGTTTGCCGTCTGGAGCAAACGTACTTGTATGTAATTTGGCGCCTAGTCTCGCACGCGGTCGAGTGCGCTAAGACAGCCGTTCTTGTGCTTCAACCGAGTCCGTTCCCAGACAAGGAAAGGTAAAGTAACTTTATTAATTTATAATATTATATGTTTCGAGAGACTTCAGTGACTTCAGTGGATGCCTTTAAAATGATGTCGAGTTCTTTGGACGTCACCGCCACACAATCGAATATCGAGCTTCGAGCCATCTGTTTAGTTTTTTTATTGAGTTATGCTGTCCCGATGGGGGGGAAAAAAGACTTTTTCTAGAAGGAATGAAGATGTGACATTTAATGTTGCTCAATGTAAGAGTTTTTATGAAAATGAATCATAGGACCCTGTTCCGAATTCCGAGTCGGTTTTCGTGTAAACGTTTGTTTTTCGAATTCAAGTTGTATAAAAGTTTATCTTAGTGACAATAAAATCTGTGATTACTAGATTCCGTTGTCTTTTTTTCTCGAATTGAATTCACTTGAAATTAAGCAGCCGGTTTCAGCTGCTCAAACAATTCCGAGTTTTCTAATACCTGATCTAGTTACCGTAAATCTTTTTCCGTTAAAAAATTTATTTATTTTAAAAATCAATGCCCAATTTTTTTTAAGAATTGAGGAAAAACTCGCAAGTTGTTAATAAAAAAATTTGCAATGTATGGTAGATTTTTAAAAGAGATTACAAAATTATTTTAGGTAATTGTCTAGTATAGCGGCCTACTCTCAGAAAATTCCAAAAAAAATTTCCTCGATGGACCGCGAATTATGAAGAATTTTCATGCAGAAAAAACGCGGGGGTCATCCATGGTTTCTTTTTAAATGAATTTTGAAAATTTGATTTTTTACCTAATAAAACATATTGTGTTTTGAGCAATGTGTCAAATTTAATTCAAATTTAATTGGATTTTTATTGTTCATTCAATAATTCTAATCAAAATGGAGTGCACGAATTGCAATTTTACGGTGTCGAAATTTTTGTCTTTGACGAATATAGAGGTTATTGAGTATTTAAATAAAGTAAAATTTTTTTTTCAAAAAATCGCGCGATCTGAAAATGTGTGCCGAGGCGAAATTTTTTTTCAAAATCGCGCGATTTTTTGAAAAAAATTTAATTGTGTACAATAAAAATATTTATCGATGGATCGCGAATTATGAACATAAAATATTAATTCATAGGAGGAAGAGGAAGTGCACGGGGAAGACGACAGTGGATTAGGCCCTTCCTTAGGGGACACCACTTAAAAAAAAACGCCCTTCTGTGGCTTTCGTGGAGTAGGCCTCATGTGGAAACCACGTTAAAAAAAACGCGCCTTGAATTTTACCTCAATAGGTGGCGTGGAAAAGAGTTCAAAACGGATCAAATAGGTGTAAAGATTTCCTCACTTTCGCATTGAAATTCAAGCAAATGTTCCCCTGAGTCATAGAAAAATAATATTTTAATATATTTATTTGAAAAAAACAAACAGAACTCGAAAAGCATATGTGATCAAGCATGTATTTGTATGGGCAAAAATTACAACTTTAAAATTCGTTTAAAAAGAAAGCACGGATGACCCCCGCGTTTTTTCTGCATGAAAATTCTTCATAATTCGCGATCTATCGAAGGGAATTTTTTTGGAATTTTCTGAGAGAAGGCCGCTATACTAGACAATTACCTTATTTTATTAGAGGGATTCCTGAAAGTGATTTGCTTTTGATTTTGATTTCGTCGAACAGCTCTTCTTAGCTGCTCCATACAAACTGTGCTGTGTGCCAAGAAAATTTAAGGAAATAAAGGTCATACTAATGGATTTAATACCGGAGTTACACAGGGCGCATCATTGTCGAAGATGCGAAAAAATGATGCAGGCGTTTAGACCGCAGCCGCATCATTGAAACAGCTGTTCGCCATGCCAAACGTAAACAAACCGAATTGGTAAGAAGAAGAGAACAAATGTAATTTATTGAAATAGAGACAATTATGAGCGATAATATTTTAAATGTGGCACGCGGTGTATTTGGCAACGGCACTGCGTTCACTAAAATGAAAATAGAGCTTGTTTATGCGGATAATTTATTTTTTTTAAATTACGCGGTCCAATTATGTTGTAGTTGCTTATCGAATTTCGATGGCAAAATCAGCTGTTTGCAATCGATGCCGTGAAACAATACTCGATACTCGTCAAAATACGGTCTCTCTTTCCGCATCATTGCCGCATCATTAAACATGCGGCTCTTCTTCTATCCACAAGTTTCTTATGGGAAACAATTCCGCACCTTCCGTTTAACGGAAAATTTCAATGATGCGGCCGGTCTAAACAGCGTATAACGAATCAGCTTTGAGGCTGATATCAATTTGATTTCGTTCTACTTTCAAGTGTGACCGTACTCTTCGACGAAATTATGTGTCCAAACCTGGGACTTGCTTACATTTTGCTTTGTGAATCTGCGAATATTTAAAACTACATGCTCTGCTTTCACACTATTATTTAAACGGCTGACAAAAATAGTTTTTTTTTCACTTTATTTCGGCATTTTGTGATTTCGCGCCTTTGTTTACTTCAGCGGCAATTGTCGATCAGCTGTTCACGAAATCAAAATCAAATCAGTGCTTTCACGAAATCGAAAGCAAATCACTTTTAGGAATCCCTCTATTATTTTTTTTTATTAATTTCTCTAATGTGCGCCATCTGTGTATGTTAATAGTCTGTGGTACAGGTTTGCAGCCCTAGCTTCCTTTATCGATAAGAAACTATCGAAACTTGCATTAAAACCCCATTTTCAATTCTGTTAAATTTTTGCATAATCTATTTACATATACAATTATAGAGCTTAAATAGAAAAAGGGTATGTAATTTGGGCAATTCATACAAAGAACAGCCTGGCATTATCAGTCAAAACCATTTGCGCGCCAATAATTTTCTATCGTTGTAGTCTGTTATCGCAGTTTATCGAAAGTTATCGAAAGAGTGTCAGTAAATGGTGATTAAATTTGTTTTATTGCTGCACTTGCATTCTACCTGTTACCTGGCTACCTAACTACATGTTTCCAAACCCCATCCTCATCTAGGCCTTACATAATGAGTGAGACCGTTTGCTGCAGATGCGGTGCGGCTCCAAATAGATTGCCCTTTTGTCTGGGCGGATCGGACTATGAATTTCATTGTTTTTGTTGCGTACCGGCGCCGCGCTTGAAGTGCATTCAGTGCAATGTTTGGCGCGATTTGGAACTACAGGAGAAGCATGCACCTTGCCTTGAGGGCAAACATCATGTATTTGTACACACGGCACCCTGGCCACCATTTCCGGAAATTGAGCCCGTACCCCAGATAATGCGTCCCCCCACGCCCGAGCATTCATCTCCATTGCTGCAGCCACTGAATGAGGAAACGGCGGACGATGAAGATGTTATATCGCTGGACTCTGATGCTGCTGCCGATGATGATGAACCTGGTTTGGAGGCCAAACCAAAAGTAAAGCATTTGGACAGTTCCAAATGGGTGACACCCAGCCAAATAAGGGAATGGTCAGAGTGTCCACGCTGTGGCAAAAAACGCACCAAGCCATCGGGCTGGGTAAATCATGCCCAGAAATGTGGGCAAGATCCAGCATTAAGAAGACCCAAATTTTTCATATACATTCACACCAAAGGCTGGTGCAACTATTTGGTAAGGGACTCCAACTGGGATAAGCATAGCAATCCGGTTGATGGAAGGTGCCACATTTGTCGGCTGTCGTAAGTAAAAATTATATATGTATATATATTTATTATATGTTTATGATGAACTGTTCTTTTTTTTCCAGACGCACTCAGGGTTTGCCTTTGCCTTATCAACCAAAGCCACCGCCACGCCCTAATGAAAGTATGCTGGCCAAGATGAGACGCTTAAATCGTCGAAGAACGAAGCTGAGACGTTCCATGGTTGCATGATTACAGAAAATATGCAATGAAATCCAAAATATAACCATCCAATTTATTTTACTCTGATGCACTAACATTCGAATGTAATCAGTCCAGTTATCATTCTGGTACAAGCCACTAATCAATTAGATTTTAAGAGACTTTTTAGGCCAAATACGACATTAAAGTGCCTGATCGGTTTGAATATCAATTTTTATTTTTGTAATAAATTTAATTTTCAATAATCCTTGGTGCTTTTTGATTCTCTTGAATGCAGGGATTAATCCGGTCTCAAATGTTGGTTCCGGTTCCGGTACGTGCCGTAATAAGAATTTCGGTTAAAGGTTTTATATCGGTTTTCAGTGAATTACCAGATTTTTATTTCGGTATACCGGTAAAGAATCATTTTTATACCCTTGCAGAGGGTATATTAAAATTGTCACGATGTTTGTAACGCATAGAAGGAAGCATCTCCGACCCATAAACTATATATATTCTTGATCAGCAAGACGAGCTGAGTCTTTATAGCCATGTCCGTCGGTCCGTCTGTCCGTCCGTCTGTTTCTATGCTATCTCCTCCCTCAGTTTTAAAGCTATCTTGACCAAACTTTGCAAAAAGTCTTTAAATACACATAGGCTGCAGATTTGTCGGAATCGGCCGGATCGGATGACTATATCATATAGCTGCCATAGGAACGATCGGTCCATAAACTAGTTCTAGTGAGAAAAACTTTTTTGTTTTCTATTGTAGCGTCACCAAACTTGGTATATATTAGTTTTACATCCCTTCACACAATTCTGAAAAAATTTATCAAAATCGGATGACTCTAGCATATAGCTGCCATAGCGTCACCAAACTTTTTTTATGACTGAAGTGTTTACCACGGACAATGAGTTTTTTTTTGGTGGATGCTCCGCACCAAGTCAAGTGTTTCTTGGAATGCCTAGACTCTGAGATTCTTTTCTGCATGCTGAATGGAAATGCATCATATAATTGCATTCCTCAGTTTTATGGTTTGCGGACGATTTTTCCTGAGGCGTTGATAAAACAAAAGTTGCAGTTATAAAACAAAAGAAAAGGAGGAGAGAAAAAATCTTCATGTCATCAGACCAGAAATTGGTTTCAGGCCTTTAAATTGCCAGTCATCAAAATTATAAAGCGAACTGAAGGCGAAATGCATTTGGTCAGGGTTAGGCATACGATAGAATAATAAAAGATGCTATGTTTAATCAGCTCTAATAGTGAGGTCAGGTAGTTAAAATATAAATATAAAATCTTTTTTCTTACAGCTCGATATACTTGTAAATATATTCCTGTGTACATTAGGAGTTGGCGGGGTATAGGGATTGTTCTCAATTTTTTATTACGAAATACATTTTTTTTCAGTCTTAAATTTTTGGAGACCACTCTAGGCATACATTTCAGGATATAAAAACACATATCACCGCATCTTTAAAAAATCAAAAGCACTGTATAAGAACCGTCGAAAGTGTCTATATTGAACTTTTAAGTCAGATTTATTTAATTTTTATACCCTTGCAGAGGGTATATTAAAATTGTTACGATGTTTGTAACGCACAGAAGGAATCATTTCCGACCACATAAAGTATATATATTCTTGATCAGCATGACGAGCTGAGTTCATTTCCGTATGTCCGTCTGTCCGGCTGTTTCTATGCTATCTACACACGGTACGAGCGAAGCTCTTTACGATGAAAAATCATAATCAAAATAAGAATTCTTGCATAAAAATATAAAACAGATATTTTATTATTTTATATAAAATGGTGTGAAATGGTGTGTACCTGTACCAGTCCCAGATCCCTAGCCCCAAAAACCTGATCCCAGATCCGGGATCCATCCCTGATCCTTGATCCCGGAATTGATTATCCCTGATTTCAGATCCTTGATCCCAGATTCCTAATCAATGATCCCAGGCCCCTGTTACCAGATCTCAGACCCCTGATCCCAGATACCTGATCACAGATCCTAAATCCATCCAGTATCCCAGAAGCCAAAAACCAGATCCCAGATCGTTAATCCTAGATCCCTAATCAATGATCCCGGGCCCCTGATCCTAAATCACAGATCCGAGATCCATCCCTGATTCCAGATCCTTGATCCCAGACCCCAAAAACTAGATGCTTGATCCCAGATCCCTAATCAATGATCCCTGGCCCCTGATACACGGTTGCCACAGTTGGCGTTTTTGCGCCAAAACTGGTGTTTTTTTTTTGCGGTTGGCGCATTGGCACTTTTTTGGAACTGGCTCTTTTTGCTTATGATTGGCATAAGCAGAAAAAAGTTAGAACATAAATCATTTTAATTAATCTAATAATAAATCTAATTTAAACCTGGATTTTTTTCGCTGTTCACACTGAAAATGATCAAAACCACAGCGTAATATAATTTATCGGAGCCTAAGCTCGTCGCTAATAATAAGAATATTGTTTTCCATTTAAAGCAGCCACATGGTTTTTCTTATAAATAATTAAAGCTTATACTTCCAAGTCTAATGGCCATATCACATAACCTTTTTCAAATCACTTTGGATTTTTTTGTAAACTAAAAATGAATGATACAGAAAAACAACCAGAAGCTTTGGATTTTGTTCTCTAAGATATACTTTTTTATACACTTGAAAAAGTGTATATTAATTTTGCCTAGAAGTTTGTAACGCATAGAAATATTCATTTCCGACCCCATAAACTATATATATTCTTGATCAGGACGACGAGCTGAGTTCGTTTCCGTCTGTCCGTCCGTCCGTCTGTCCGTCTGTCCGTCTGTCTGTCTGTTTCTACGCGAACTAGTCCCTCAGTTTTAAAGCTATAGAGTTGAAATTTTGCACAGAGTCTTCTTTTTACTGCACGCAACTAATATGTCGGAACCAGCCGGATCGGATGACTATATCATATAGCTGTCATAGGAACGATCGGTCGAAAAATAAGTCTTTGTGAGAAAAACTTTTTTGATTTCCATCGTAGCGTCACCAATCGTAGTATATATTAGTTTTATATGTTTCCTCACAATTCAGAAAAAATTGATCAAAATCGGATGACTATAGCATATAGCTGCCATAGAAACGGACGGTCAAAAAAACTATCTTTAGTGAGAAAAAACTTTTTTGTTTTCCATCGTAGCGTCTCCAATCTTAATATATATTAGTTTTATATGCTTTGACACATTTCGGAAAAATTTATCAAAATCGGATGACTATATCATATAGCTGCCATATAAACGGTCGGTTAAAAAAAATACTTCTAGTGAGAAAAACTTTTTTGATTTCTATCGTAGCGTCTCCAATCTTGGTTTATATTAGTTTTATATTCTTTCACATAATTTCGAAAAAATTTATCAAAATCGGAGGACTATAGCATATAGCTGCCATTGGACCGATCGGACGGAATATGTTTTTTACTAAGAAAAGTTTTTTTTATGGTATCAAATTTTTATTATCAATGATTTAAAAATTGTAAATATTTGATATCTATATCCTATATATTTTACCGGTTAAATCAGTTGGAGTAATCTTTTTCAAGTGTATTAGAACTTCGGCACAGTCGAAGTTAGCTTTGCCTTCTCGTTTTAATTTTATTTGGTGCTAAAAAATTTTCTCAAGTGGCAACCGTGCCCTGATACCAGATCTCAGATCCCAGACCGCAGAGCTCAGATACCTGATCCCAGTTCCCTTATCCCAGATCATAGATCCGAGATCCATCCCTGATTCCAGATACCTGATCCCAAATCCCTGATCCTTGTATGTGTGTGCATGGTTGCGCTTGCTTGTGCTTTTTCAATGCAAACGAATATCAGCACAAATAAAAACAAAACGCAAAAACAAAGATAATCTCACGCAAAAAAGCTGTCGCAAAGAAATCAAAGTCAAAATATTTCTCGTTTTAGTCCCCCAGCCGAACGTCCGTTAAAGAGCTTCGCTCTAAAAAAAAACTTTTTTATGAAAAAAAAATAAGTTTTGTCTAAATCGAAATTTGAAGCTATACCTTTATTCTATGAAACTTTTATATTTTCTTTTCGGAATACGGAATTTAAAACTAGCTTACATGTTTCCTGAAAATCAAATTAAGAAAACAATTGTTAATTTACCAACCCAAATATGGATATTTTTGAACAGTTATTATGGAAGAAGAAAGTCTGTAGAGTGTAAAAGGATGATTCTGTTTTTTTATACACTTGAAAAGTGTATATTAATTTTGCCCAGAAGTTGGTAACGCATAGAAATATTCATTTCCGACCCCATAAACTATATATATTCTTGATCAGGACGACGAGCTGAGTTCATTTCCGCTTGTCCGTCCGTCCGTCTGTCTGTCTGTTTCTACGCGAACTAGTCTCTTAGTTTTAAAGCTATCGAGCTGAAATTTTGCACAGAGTCTTCTTTTTACTGCACGCAACTAATATGTCGGAACCGGCCGGATCGGATGACTATAGCATATAGCTGCCATAGGAACGATCGGTCTAAGAACTAGTTCTAGTTAGAAAAATTTTTTTGTTTTCCATCGTAGCGTCACTAATCTTGGTATATGTTATGTATCAACATCGGATCACTATATCATATAGCTGCCATAGGAACGATCGGTCGAAAAATAAGTCTTTGTGAGAAAAACTTGTTTGATTTCCATCGTAGCTTCTCCAATCGTAGTATACATTTGTTTTAAATGTTTCCACGTAATTCTGAAAAAATTTATCAAAATCGGATGACTATAGCATATAGCTGCCATATAAACGGTCGGTCAAAAAACTACTTCTAGTAAGAAAAACTTTTTTGTTTCTTATCGTAGCGTCCCCAATCTTGGTATATATTAGTTTTATAAGCTTCCACATAATTTTGAAAAAATTTATCAAAATCGAATGACTATAGCATATAGCTGCCATAGGAACAATCGGTCGGAAAATGTGTTTTACCAAGAAAAGTTTTTTTTATGGTATCAAATTTTTATTATCAATGATTTAAAAATTTTAAATAATTGATATCTATATCCTATATATATTTTTCCAGTTAAATCAGTTGGAGTAAAGTTTTTCAAGTGTATTAAAACTTCGGCACAGTCGAAGTTAGCTTTGCCTTCTCGTCTTAAAAAATAATATGATTCTGTTTTTTCTTTAAGGCCGAATTTATAAAATGCTAAGATAAATAATAAGAAACCGTTATAGCGTTTCGGGTTTTTCGGTTCCTATTATAACGGTTTTGGGTTCTCAAAACCAATTGAATCCTATTGAAACGGTTTATTTCGGTTAACGGTTCCGGTATTATTCCCTGCTTGAATGACTAACACCCTACGATCCATTATCAAGGTTTCTACAAGAAAAAACTAGAGATTTTCTGAGCTTTACATAAAATATTTAACCTTTATTAAATCTATGGAATTAGTGGATATTTTTAACAATTTCAACTTAATTAATTTTCTTTAAAATTTCGCTGTTTCCAGCAATTGCATGGACAATCCTCAATCATATTGAAATATCCATTTTACCTACTAGGACTAACTCAAGCCGTTGCATCCTTGGCACAACGAAATCCCAAATTGCCTGCAGAACTATCTTCTGTATTTTGGGAACGTGCCGCGCAACGATAGCGATAGCAATAGGATTTATGGCACAAATATGATCCTCCCTTTTTCACACGATTGGGTCTCTCACTTATGTCATTCTCTTGCCACAGATCCGCCGTCCATTCCCACACATTACCCACCATATTGTACAAATCGAAATTGTTTTGTCGATAGGTGTCCACGGGACAGGTGTACTCATGACCATCATCGGCTGTATTGCCATCAGGAAAGCCGCCTTGCCAGATATTTAGCCAATGTTGATCCCGGGGCATAAGTTTATTGCCCCAGGGATAGAGTTTACGCTGTTTGCCACCACGACAGGCTGCCTCCCATTCAAACTCGCTGGGCAGACGTTTGCCAGCCCACGAGCAAAAGGCTACAGCATCGCGCCAGGACACATGCACCACTGGATGTTGCTCCAGACCTAAAAAACAATATTAAACAAAATTGATTTGATTCAATAATCCCACTTCATACCTTTAAGATTGCTGTTGATGCCTTGGGGCTTGCGCCAACTGACCCCTTTAACCTTGTACCACCAAGGAGCACTGGCCACTCTATAATCCTCCAACTGTTTCTGCTCTAAAGCCGTAAGCTGTGTTTTAAACAGAAAACTATCACCAAATTGCTCTGCCTCGGTGGTATAATTGTTGGCCAATACAAATTCCTCAAACTTGGCATTGGAAACTTCGTATTTGTCCAGATAGAAATCCTTTAGCTTAATCTGGCGCTCCGGTGATTCGCGATCCGCCTGAAAGTGTGGTTCATCAGTGCCTATGGCATAACTGCCGCCTGGTATAAGCGACATGTCCGGGATCTCGGGTTCTAGTTCGGCATAGTAATCTCTGTAATGTTTGTTTTTGTTGCGTGCCTGTTGCTGGCACACTTGATTCGACTCGGACTCCTGCTCTGTCTCTGTGGGCTTCTCCCTGTCCAGTTTATTGCAGCCACAGTCGGCAGTAACGCTGTAGCTGCACAGGATGACTATCAGTAGTCCTGGAATCTTCATTCTTCGCTTTGGTTGTTTTGTTTATGGCGAACAGCTGATCTATCGATAATACCGATAACAACTCAGTGGGTCTTTGCGGAGCATGGTTATCTCAAAACTGACTTTCTCATAATGATTTTGGCATGGATAAAATCGTTATGAATAAGCAACTACGCTATTAAGCAACAATCAATTAATCTTCTTTTAAATAATTAATTTCAATTGACATAGAAATATTGATCTATAATAATTTAGTTTTCTTGTCTCTTCATAATTATATGTAACTTAGTATTGGTTACACTAGCTTACAGTATTTTCGATCTCAAAAGCTAATATGGGTCCGGAGTTAGTGCGCGGTATTGCAAATACGCTGGTCGGAAAACTATTTTAAGAAAATTTTACTAAGAAAAGTTTTTTTTTTTGGTATAAAATTTTTTTTAATTATACAATGACATTAAATAAGTTAAACATTTTACGTATCTGAGTATGTCCCTTTAATACCTGATCCTACATATATATTTTACTCAGGTTTGTAAATCAGTTGGAGTTAAGTGGTTTCTTTCAAGTAGTTTACAAAATTAAAACTTCGGGACAATCGATAATTCGAGGAGAAATATTTTCTTATCTTAATTTTTAAATGTTTTTAGGACTCCTAATATAAATTATCTAGAATCGAGGAAGTAATTTTATGCAAGATTTTGACATCCGCCGTGGTTGAAAATATTTTAGACATTTTTTATATTTTTTTATATAAAAATATGTATTTAGAATATTTGTGATTTTTGAAAAATATGTTGAGATTTTCTTGACCAGTATTTTGAATTATTTTTGAACCTCTTATTTTACTCGGATTTTTCGAAGAAATGAAAAAAAGTATATTCACAATTTGGTTCGCTTAAATCGGAAGCACTGTTGGGACGCAATAATTTTTTAAAGTTTTATGTTTTTAGTTACCCGTTTATATCGTGATCTGTTAGTGGTAGGAATCTAAAAAAAAAGATAATTTTATGAATTTTTGATAAAACACAAAGCTGAGTTCACTTGGAATGATCTATATGTTGGATACAGATGCCAGATATTTATCAATTCAGAATCATCAAAAATTGGCTTGTTTACTAAGTTTTCTTAGTAAGACAAATTTTTCGAGCGATCGGTTGTATGGCAGCTAATGAATATAGTTTTCCGATTTCGACCACATTCTGTAAATCTGTTTGAAAGAATAAAATTTTCGTTATTGCTGAGCTTAAGAACGCAATCATTGAAATCAAAAATATTTTATCGTCCTAAACCTTTTTTCTATCCGATCGGTTTTATGGCAGCTATAGGATATATCCATTTGATTTTGACCAAATTTTGCTGAACTGTTTGACAGCATATAACATTTAGATTTGCCGAGTTAAGGAAAGCTGTTATTTAAAACAGATTTTCGCAAAAATACCTATTTTCTTATGTCAGCTATAATACATAGTCATCCGATCAACATATTAGCAGCGTGCAGTAGTGTTGGGTAAAGGTTGTTCATTTCGCGGAACATGTTCACTTGTTAATTTTTTTAAAGAGGCAACTCATACATATATCTTCAAAAATCTTAATCTACCTGCAACCATAGGAAGTTTTTGTTCTATAGATTCAAACCTCTAACTCTTACCATTTCTGAGATCTGTTTGTTCATACGGACTTGACTAAATCGACTCGGCTGTTGATGCTAAATAATATATATACTTTATTGCACAAACTCTTTATGCTCCGAATTCAGTAATAACACTAGTTTACACTAGTTACGAAAAAGACCCATTGAAGCCATTATTTTTTAATGATGTATTTTGGAATGCTGAACTCAAAAATGAATTTCAAAAAATTTTGTATGGATACGTTTTTGAGTTAGATTTTTTTTTAGTTTTTCGGTAGGTACCCATACCTTTTAAGCCATATCTCGAGTTACAAACTTTAGATGAAGTCAAGCAAGGGATTAATCAAGAGGTTATGCGATTCCCAATAATCTAGTCTAAGAACATTTTCCAATCGGTTTAGTAGTTTAAAAGTAAGAAGAAAAAATATTTCGAAAAAAATGATTTTTTTCTCAAAAACGTGAAAAATTTGATTTTCTAAAATCTGTAAATGGTTGAAAATAAAAATCTAAAAATTGTTTTTTCTTTTATTCTTACAAATTGCCTTATTACGAAGAAAATAAGGCGTTGATGACGAAAATCTGTGGATAAATAGCGAAGTTGTAAGCAATTGTGTGAAACAACTAGGGGTCAAATTTGACTATTTTACGTGTTCATTAAAAAAATTTTTTTTTTACTTTGCTTTTTGCTCAATGTAAGAGTTCCAATAGAGGCCAAATCACAGAAAAAAAATTAAGAGCAAGGCCAAAAACGAAGAAAAAATAAAAATATTTTCTAAGAAATACATAAAACAATGAAATTTGACTGTTAGTACTTGTACTCAATTGCTCACAGCTCCTTTATTTATCCATAGATATTCTTTACCTATGCATTATTTTCTTCGTAGAAGTGCTATTCGTAAGAACAAAAGAAAAAAACAATTTATTTTTATCAGTTTCAACCTTTTACAGATTTTAGGAAAACAAAATTTGCACGTTTTTGAGAAAAAAATCGATTTTTTCGAAATATTTTTGCTTGTAGCATTTTAACTACTAAGCCGATTGGAAAATGATCTTCAACTAGATTATTGAAAATTGCAAACCCTTTCGAATTATACCTTGCTTGACGACATCTAAAGTTTCTATCGCGAGATATGTCATAAAATGTAAGGGTACCTACCGAAAAAACTAAAAAAAATTCTAACTCAAAAACGTATCCATACTAAAATTGTTGAATTTAATTTTTGAGCTCAGCATTTCAAAGTACATCATAAAAACATAACAGCTTCAATGGGTCTTAATTTTTTTTTATTTTTGTGAACTAGTGTAATCGAGCATTTACGCTATCAACATTCGCTCAGTTTACTAACTTAACATGCTTCCTGTTAATGTTCTGTTAATTAACATACATCCTTCGCACCAGAGTAACAAGTATGTTAAAGAAAGGTAACATTTTTAAGCTCTCCTGTCATATTCTAAGCACAGAAGTAAGTGTAAAAGAAGGCATTTTTTTATGCCTACAATTCCAACTGGGTATGCAATTATTCAACCAGCATGCACAGATATTTGCTGAACATTTCGTACATAGGCACGAGTTTTCGGTAAGGATTTTCTATTAAAATGAAGAAAAAACTAGAATTAAATTAAATCTTTATGTGGCAGTGGCATTCAAAAGACGATTAACAAGTTGGAGCAGCCGCGGCTGGATACAAATTCAGTGCAGGGTTGCCTGGAGTTGGCGTTGAGAGTTTTTCGTCCCACCAACGAGATACAAACGGTGCTGTCCAGTCGGTAGGTGATGTCATGTAATATCCTGGAATCCAATTGATCCCGAGAACAATCCTTCCAGCACAGACGCGGGAGTGCATGCCTTACACTCCACAGTGCACGTGGATTTGGAGCGCTACGATGGCGCACCCTATGATACCCGCACATTAACTGGTGTGTTAAATCGAACTCTAGACAAGCAGCGGTTACCTATTAGGGTGCTCAGCACTCAACTGGTGGAGGACACTTTCCATTGTCGTTATCACGCCAGCGGAAGAACCTATCTCTACCGCTTTGCGGTGGCCCGCCATCCTGTCGAGGATAATGGCAAACTGAAGAATAAAGGATACGAGACATTTATACCCGTGGAGGAGCTAGATCGTTGCTACTTTTTGCAGTAAGTTGGTGGGAATGGTTTCACTTTTTATTCTTCTGATCCCTTTCACTTGCCAGAACCTCCTACTTTGACATCGAACGTGTGCGTGCCGCGTCGAAGCTTTTTCTGGGTCTGCACGACTTCCGCACCTTTATGAGTGTGAGTCGCCAGAAGAGTTCCAGTCGTGATCATCCCATGTTTACTTTACGCAAATTGGATGAGATTAACATACGTCCGGGACGCACTCTTGCTGTAGCTGACCATGCCACATTGGCCACCGAAACCTATGACTATTGGGATATCGAAATCAAAGCTAAATCCTTTTTGTACAAACAAGTTCGTCGCATAGTGGGCACTCTGTTGGCCTTGGGCAGTGGACGGATCGACGAGAAGTGCATTTATCAAATGTTGACAGTGCCCTCCAAGCATTCCTGGGATCATCGTATACTATTGGCGCCCGCCTGTGGTCTCTATCTAAGTAGAGTGCATTACAGACCAAAGGAAACTGATCAAGATTAACCACCAATATGATACTGCTGTATGAGCTGCAGAAACGGTTGGCCAATTTGAGACCCACCACTACCGTAGTGACCACACCCACCGGTTCGCGGTACATAGAACGCCGTCAATCCTCAGGCCAGCTGGAAGACGAGCAACAGCAACAACTGGAGGCTCGTCAATATGGCTTTGTAGTGGACACTAAACCCGATACAGTGCCCGCCTGCATTCTAAGTGACTTTCTCTATTTGGGATCACAGGATGCCGTCTGCTTGGACAACATACTCAAATACAAATTGACACACATTCTCAGTGTGGGCATAGAAACACCCTCCATGGAGTTACCATCCTCTGTTACAGTGAAATTCAAGTATTTACCCTGTCTGGATTTGCCGGAAACCAATTTGCTCAATTATGTGCTACCCGTTTCCATTGAATTTATCGAGGAGGCACGTCGAACAGCCGGCGGTTGCGTGCTGGTCCACTGCAATGCCGGAGTGTCCCGTTCGGCTTCAGTTGTGATTGGTTATCTAATGCAACGGCGCGATATGAGCTATGAGGATGCTTACAATCTGGTCAAATCCTGGCGACCGTGCATACAGCCAAATGCGGGATTTATGCAGCAGTTGAAGAAATTTTCAAAAACAAAATTGTGTGGTTAACCAAAAATGTTATAAATAAAGAAATGTTGATTTTAATATTCAAATAGAAGAAGGCATATCGCTTTGGGAAACTACATAACAGATCGAACAGCATATATGTTAAATTCCGCAGAACCAAGTCATCTTACATTAAGTTGAAGCAAGTACTATCCCCCAACGACTAACTTCCAGCGGATCAGCTATGTGAAGACATTCCGAGAGGGAATGTCAAAATTGCGGGCGAGACCAAGATTAAATGGTAACCACCAAATTTAGTTAGTATACTTAACAATGAAGTTTGTACTTCAATAAGCAAGTTCGATTTTTTTTATCCAGAATTACCCTAAATTTTTGAGGTTCGACAAATAATCTTTTACAATAGGGGAAGATTTTCTAGAGATTTTTTGTAAAAACTGTTGCATTTCAAATTAAAATTGTTTAACTCTTTAAGTTAAGTGGCAAGTACATTTTCGGTTGCTAGATCAGATAATTATATATGCATCTATACGTTTTTCGGCCAGGTCAGTCACGCTTTACCGCAGGAAATAACTTAATGTCATTTTTGAGTAGTAATCTCTTGTAATGATCTAATCTCATTATTGGCAAGGAGGTTGGTGGTAGGGCCCTGTTTCGCGAGTTCGTCTGCTTTGCCTTTGCTTTACCCTCTATGTTCTGGGAACCAAAGGGCATAGCCGAGTAAGCCTGGGAAAAATGCCCCAGGACGTTTTTTAATATTTTGGATCAGAGATTGTAGCTATTATTTAGGAGGGGTATGAATACCTTATTTCAAGTCAAAAAGTCTATTGGTTGGCGAGTAATAATAAAACATTAAAAGTGATATATCAGTCTAATACCATGCTTAACCATTTAATATTGATTCAACCAATTTTTTTAAACTCTTCTCTACGCGCTTCCAGTGGTATTCTAACACTCATAAAAAAAACGACCCAGAATTAGGAACTTTTATATTCTTTTGTTGCCCAGATGGTCAAATACTTAAGGGGCTCTTCTACCTTTGAACTGTGTTTTATGAGTGTTTTTTTTTTTTAATTCTGGAGAGAATGTCATAAGAGCTTTTTCAGTTTGGTTTTTGGATTTGTGTTATTAATGAACTAAATAATAAAATATAAAAAAAAAAAATGTTTGGATTTCGAGGGCTGTTCAAAAGTTAATGGCCCTCCAATTAAGGTCTTAAAAAAAGGTGTAGAGGTGGTGGCTATGATTCCGGGGCTCCAAGTTATCGGAATTGAAAACGGCTAATAAGTTTATGATCAGAATTGATATAATTCTGGCCGGTACCTCAATCATATTTTTCAATATTTATTTTAAAAATTGGAGGCCGTTTAAAAAAAATTTTGATTTTTGAAGTTTTTTTTTTAGTTTAATGTAAAAAAAATAGTAAAAAAAAGGTTTTTCCTCTTGATTGATATACGGGCTAGAATTACATCAATTATGGGTCAATTGCAACATGGCTGATCAAAATCGGTTCAGTAGAACTGGCCCAATCATGGCTACCAGGTCAAAAAACATGGTTTCGAGAAAAACGTGGTTGAAGTTTTGAGCAACGTTGAAAATACTCACGTTAGCAAGAACATTGCGCCACTAAAATGGATATATATGCTAAACTATTTCGAATATTTGAAAATGGTTAAAAGGGCATGAAGGGGAAATGTCCAAACAAAATAATCAAAAAAAAAATTTTCAAATGTAGAAGACCCCCTTAAGGGGGTGGATCTAAAAATCTGCCTGAGCTTTTCCTTACACTACATTTTTCTAAATATTATAACGAATCTTTCTTAAAATAGGAAATAATATTTCTTAATTTGAGAGCGAAATTTGATTTAAATCGAAAAATTTTATTTCTAAAATTTTTATTACCATTTCTCTAACATTTTAATATAATTATGGGAGGATTTTTCTAAGACTTCTAAGAAATACTTACCATTTAATTAGAGGGATTATATTTACGAAAGAAAAGATTTTGCGCCATATTAGAATTTTTTTTATTATCCTATATATCTTGAAAGAATACAATTAGGTACTGATTTTCTCCTATAAAATAATAAAAATAAATAAATCAATAAAAATAAAAAATAAGATTCCGAAATAGTATTGGTATTACCGTTTCGGTATGGTTCCGGTTCTTTCGGTTCCTAATATAACGGTTAACGGTTGTCGGATCTAACAAAATTGTAATATCGGTTCCGGTTTCAATATCGGTACGTGGCTTTAAACTGTTTATTTCCGTTAACGGTTCCCTTTCCGGTTACAGTATTATTCCCTGGCTTAAACTAATTATTTAATATTGCAGAAAAGTGCTCTGGATTCACCAGCTAAAGGTTAAAAAATTTTACATTGTCGACCCAGGAAAACGCTATAGAAATTAACAAAAAGCTTAGAAAAGTCATTAACGTTGGATCAACAATAGTTAGCAAATGCAGTCTTAAGAAAAGACTATGGTCAAAAAGAGTATGATGATAATTTAAGCGATCAAAATTACAAATAAGGACGAAGAAATGATCACCCTACCAATTTCGATATTGATTTCAACGCATAAATATTGTTGCATGTGTCGAAGAAACAATAATTTAATAGTTGTCCCAAAAGCAACTCAGCTGTAAAGCTTAAAAATATCAATTGGTCTTACCTAGGAGCAATTGAACCAACTAATGGAGTATTTGCATTCAATAAGAAATTCGACCAACCGAAAGTGGCTCTAATAATATTTTGAAGCTAAATGTGACTGAGCCATTGCAACGATAAAAAAAGTTTAAATTCGATAACATCAACAGTATCGATGTAGAAGACTTCCCGAATTTTCTTTTGAAAACTTTGGCCATTGTTTTGGGCCCATTCGAATAAGATTTTACATTTTGGAATTTTTCTACACATATAAACGTTGAATCTTAGTTATATGCAATTAACAGGGAATGGTTAAGCATGGTATTAGACCAGATATATCACCTTTTATGTTTTAGCACAGTAAAAGATTACTCGCCAACCAATAGACTTTTAGACTTGAAATTTGTTATAGTACATACCCTAAATAATATTTTGGAGAGATTTGCGACAGTCATATACCGATACCGAGTTGGTTGAGAAAGAGGTTGTTCCACTGATGGATGCTAGAGAGACCGAAATTGGTTGTGCCCCATTGTTTCGATTCTCTCAATCGTAGAGCAGATAAGGTCGCTATTCTATATCCCATCTTCTTAATGGCAGATATGTTTAGAATAGCAAGAGCATCACGGGGAGTGGTGCGGAGTGCACAGGTTATTCATATTTCAACCATTTTGATACTAAGTACAGCAGGACAGGTCGTATGATTTCTATTTAGATCAATTGAACTACGTTCGCCATTTGAGGCCGATAGATTTTCAAAGGCTTTCCTGATCGATTCTTTGGTAATCAGGTTCCAGTCGAGTTCCTGTTTAGTGTAAGATATTATCAAGAAAAAATTACAAATAAATTTTGATTTTGAAACAACTCCTTGCAATTCTTTTAATATTTTCCCCCAAGGTCGGTTGAAGACTCATGCATAAAGCAGCCTCAAATATTCTCACTCAATTTTGAGTGATGATTGCTGAACAGTTCTTGTATAAAGTCTGGTGTGTCGTCAATGTCATCGTGAGTAAAGATTAGTCTGTAACCGACAGCAGGGCAGTTGTCATCGTGTCCTTGTTCTCGTAGCGTTTATAGTAAGACAATAGTTGGAAATACAAAAAATGTGTCCAATTTTTTCGTTATTTTTTTTTTTTGTATATATCCATCACTAAATGCCGACCGATATTGTCGTTTTATAAAGTCAAGAAAGCAAATACGAATCTTACTTTTTTTTAGATTTTAATGTGTTGGCTTAAGTCATTAAAAGTTCTGCAGAAAGTCTAATAAAATCGGCCAGACAAAGCAGAGCCAGCGGCTGCTATATAAAAGTTGTATTTTTGTTTTGTTTGTTTTTGTGCGAAATCTGTGATTGCATTTGTGGGCCCATTAAAAATGATTTAGTCATTTTTATTGGCAATGGATGGATTAAATAAACAAAATGTAAGTTTAAATCTTTAAAAGACAATATATGGCTCGAAAGAGTAATTGTGGTTAAATATGGAAAAAGAATAATATAAAAATGTTTTTCGGCTAATGATTCCCTTTCTATGTCATCGCTCACTGAATTCGCTTTACTCAGCTTGAATCGAAACCTAGCGGAGACTCGAACCGTAAGCGAACTTAAGCGATCGATTTTTGTTTCTTTGACAGTGTTTGAAAGTTAAAAGTTATTATTCTTTCAAAAAACAAATTTATGAATTAAAAACTTAAAAAATTATGGAAAATAGCTTTTGATCGAATTCCAGGGGTTAAAACTTAACAAGATTATGAATTTAGAGGTCTTAAATATAATATAGTCATCCGATTTTGATAAATTTTTTCTGTATTATGTGAAAGCATATAAAACTTACATATACCAAGATTAGTGACGCTACGATGGAAAACAAAATAGTTTTTCCCACTAGAGCTAGTTCTTAGACCGATAGTCATCCGATCCGGCCGATTCCGACAAATGTGCAGCGTATTTGTATTTAAAGACATTTTGCAAAGTTTGATCAACATAGCTTTAAACCTGAGGGAGGAGATAGCATAGAAACAGACGGTCGGACGGACAGACGGAAAATAACTCAGCTCGTCATGCTGATCAAGAATATATATACTTTATGTGGTCGAAAGTGCTTCCTTCACTGCGTTACAAACATCGTGACAATTTTAAAAAATACCCTCTGCAAGGGTATAAAAACTCAGATCCGAAACTGTACCGGTACAATATTTCGGTTCTTTTTGGTCATTTCGGTTCCAAAACTAAAGGTTCCGAAATACCGGTTCTCAAAAAATAAATAATAACGGTCCCGGTTCTGAGTTTCAATCGGTTCTTTTCGGTATACGGTTCCGATTCGGTTTCCGTTTTGACACCCTGGGTATAATTGTATTTTTTGTAAGTGTTTTACGCTGAGAAAACCCTAACTGAAGCAAGATAACTGATAAAGGAAAAATATTCAGAACCGAAACTGTACCAGTTCGATGATTCCGTTCTTTTTAATTCTAAACAAATCCACTCTCGAATACAGATTCTCAAAACTTGCAAAATACCGCTTCCGGTTCTGAGTTTAAATCGGGTTTTTTCGGTATACGGATTCGGTTTGATTCCCTGGCTAAGACTAAGGTTTGGTTCGCCGAACAATTCCTAAGCTCGTTGAACCTATGAAAGCTTTGTAAATCGTAATACCACTAGATCTATAAAAAAGCCCATTTAGAAATATAAAAAATGGGACAAATAAAGGAGGATAGGAAAGAGGAAGCCATGGGAAAATTTAAGCGAATCAGTAATTTTTGTTTTTTAAAACGACGACGAGAAAGAGGAAGATAGAAACAATATAATTATCAATTAAGAAGAAGGAAAGGAAGGAAACGGAGGGATATTAAAATAAGTTCTATTCTTGTTTCTTATTTGCTTTTACCTCCTCGTCCTAACAAACCTCATTTTTCCTCTTAAATAATTATATCTTAATAATTTTAAAATTTTCTTAAATATTAACGCAGTACTGCGAATTTCGTAAAATTGTGAATTCGATCAGAGTGCCAAACTATTATCTATTAACCACTTATCTTTGTTTGTCCTGAATCGTGTTAGCGCCTGTAACTTATTTGAGCCTTTTTGGCGCGATTGTTAAACTTTTTATGTTTCATGCCATTTTTTATGATGCCCATGTTTTTTTTAAACTCACAAGTTATTTTATGAGCAACTTCTACTAATTTCGAGTAATATCCAGATGATGTCCCTCTATGGTTAATCTCAAACCAAGTCGAAAGTTCCTCGAAAATAATCTCGATTTAGTTGAATATTTGTAAATTTTCATAAGATTCCACGATTCCAATGCAAGCGTCAACATTTTGGTTTTATATTAGTTTACTATCGTTCACAATTATACACTTCTTCTTTTTATTGCTGAAAACTAAACAACACGCAAATAGTTCACAAATCCTAGCCAGCCTTGGCGGCTGGAACGGCCGCCTTAGTGCCAGCTGCTGCCTTGGGTAGGGCCGGCTCTTCATCCAGTTTCTTGATGCGATGCAGGTCAACGCATTGCCTAAACTGAGCCACTTCATCGATACATTTTAATGTCTCGCCGGGATGCGAACGATAACAGGCTAATAGCTGGGCCTTAAGATCCTGACATGGTGGCGTCTTGTGTGCCGACGCAGTGCTTACAAATCGCTTGTGCACACCCTCCACGGCATTCGCATACTCCGACTCCAGAATGGTGTTGGTTTTCTTCAAGTTCTCCTCCAGTTGTGTCATGCGCTGGCGCCAAAGTTCATCATTCTTTTGCAGTTCCTGATTCATTTGACGCTGAACATCGGCCGCACTGATGGTGTGTCCACCAGTAACACCGGGCACATAGATGGGCGTGGGTGACTGATAGACAACTGTGGGAGCAGCCGGCTTGACGGCTGGGGTAGGTGACTTGGCAGGAGTTTTTTTAACCGCTGGCTGTTGGGGTTTGGGAGCCGGTTTAGACTCCGTCGCTGCTCCAGCTTGTTCACGAGCTGAAATTAAATATTTTGTATAAAACAATTCACAACAATTGTTGCATAACACTTGACTCTGGGGCATTGGAACGGACTAAGAAGTGCTTAGATACCCACCCTGCTGTGAGATGCCCTGCTTCAGCCGCTTGACCACATCATCGGATATATCAATAACTCCTGCGGGACTAGGATTATCCATGGACACGGAACGTGTTTGCGACTGTTTGGCTCCCATTTTATTGATCTTTGCCTAAGTATTGTTATAGTTATGGCTTTGGCGGAACAAACGCTGTAAATAGTTTAATACGTTAAGCACAACAAATGTCGGGATATTGCCTCACTTTTGTTTATAATGTTATAAATAATTAACCTTTTCAAAGGAGTCTCAAGCAGTGTGACCGCATAGGAGAAAAAACCAACACAAACACATGTCGAATTTACCAACATCAGCTGATTCTTCAGTGTTCATAATATCTACATGTTATCTACCAAAGTATTCTTACATATTAACTACATGGAGACTACTTGGCTTATCGCGTTGTTATCGATCGACTTTTATCGTAAAGAATTGTCGGCGCCAAATTTCGAAATGTGTAAGAAACTTACAAACAAGCATTCAAGAAGTTCATGTGTATGCAAATGGACATCCAAATGTATCTTTGTTTTAATGCGTGTGACGATGGACTATTGAATTTAAAAAAAAAATTAACTAGCAACAATTCTATCATATCTCCATAAACAAGAAACAGAGCTTACGTACTGAAAATCTTGCTAAGATTGAAAAGGATGGCGATTCAATAATGCAATAATGGTTAATGTATTTTCTAATATCCAAGGCATAATTAAACCTAAAAATATAAAAAAAAGTTGTAGTTATTTTGTTTTATGTTAAATTTAGTATTTTTGCCTTCAGGAATTTCTTGTGGTTACAGAAGGCGCAAATTTTTGGCTTTAATCTGGCCCATTCAACAGAGCACATATCAATGCTTCTATTTGTGCAGGCGAAAGTGTTCGAATTAGCCCCTAAAGTCAGAGACTTCTCGATTTATGGTAATTTTTTACAAAATTTATTATCCACTTTAAGCTGGAGCGGTTATAGGATTTATATTTTAACCATTTTAGCATAAAGCCCAATATATATACTAATTACTGCCAACTGCAGATATCGAGACTCAATTTGCTCAGACTATTTTTGACAGATTGTTTGACACAGTCTGACAACCTCAAAAATTTATAACTTTGAAAGACTCAGGGTCGACATGCCGATTGTCTGAACGAAGTTTGTGTTTGTTTAAGAAACAATAAAGTCTTCTTTAAATAAGGACAATTTATGCCATAAATTTACAGCCGATTATTCTAAATTTTTGTAAAATTGTTTTTGATTAGCAATTTTCTATAATCTAGATATTTATTTCTAAGTATTAGAACAAATTTTATTTATGATAATTTTTCCAAAATTCAAGGATATATATTTTTATAAAGAAAAATAAAACGCCATGAAAAAAATTCGATCGTCTAGTTAACGAGATTCCATTGATAATCGTTTTTTTTATTTTATTATTTTAAAAAGGGTCTCCATTTTAATTCTCATAACTTATTTGTTTTTGCTCCGATTTAAAAGTTCTAAAAAATACTACGGAGAAAAAGCTTGGTCAAATATTTTGAACTTAGATAAAAATGTAATTGAATAAGTGGTTTTAACTCTATGGGATCAAAATTAATATGGGATCAAATATAAAAATAAAAAACTTTTTTGCACCATCGCACACGCTTGTTATCACACGCCCAAGTTACTACCAGTGCTAGGGAGTTCCTAGGTACACATCTAGATATAAATTTGCTCTACCTTTTAACTTACCGCGGTATTTAAAAATTCGAACAACTTTTACCTTTCCTAGGTCCAAATTTTCATTTACCTTCTCAAAAGGTAAGGGACTAGATACTTTAATTTCAGGGAGAATTATGGTCTCAGTCACACCAACAAAAAGCTTATGGACAAAATTTGTACATTTTGTACAGCATAGAAAAATATACGGGACTTTAGAGGAGCGCGGTCAATCAAAAGGTATCGCTGATCGTAAGAAGTAAAGGTAAAGATGAGGAACTGTTTCTGAACTAAATCAATCTGAACTGCGAAGACCAGAGGCAGGATTAATCAGATCTGTTCTCATTTTCGATTTCGATCAATCGGAATTGGTGAAGGGTCTTATTTTCATGAAACGATTACACATATCGTTTGAAATGAAGATAAATGGAAATTTGAAGTTATTCGCCGAATGAGACAATCGGCTTATGAAATCGACACCTTTTTCCAATACCACATAATTTGATTGAAGTCGGAAACGGAAACAGGCCTAAATATAATATATATAATTTTTGGTCGCACCAGCAAAAAGTATAATGTTTGGTGGTGCATAAATCCTTGATAAACCCAAGGACACTTTTGGCTTTGTCTCAAAGAAACATAATGTGTGCTTTTCAAGCTGAACTTACCAAATGCTCGACTTTATAAATACAAACGGTTCCATATGGAGTATTCATATAAACATAATTTTACAGTTATTTATATTATTTAAATCCAAGTGCTTAAATATCTAAGGTCATTTTGCAATAGAAGGTGAGCAACTGGATCGTTAACAGAGGCACATAGATAGCTTAAAGTCATTTAAGTTGGAAAGCACTTGAACAAATTCATTAATGAAAACGTGGAACTGCGGATCCTTAGAAGAAACAAAAACGATTTCTGACACTGCTGACTTAAATCCCACTTGTTGGATTCGACGAACTAGTAAATAATGCTGGGTGAAAGACACAGTTAGGGGCACGAATATAAATATGAGATTTTATGATTCAAAGGTGTGCAATGTAATACCATTTTGCTATCTCTGCACCAGTTGAAACAATTTTTTTATATACGGAAAAAATAAATAGCTTTAAATAAACTAAAATGTTAAATTTTCAACTTTCTTGTTGGATTAAGGATATGGCTTTCGAGTTCCTTGTATGCGACTAAGAATTTTCGTTTTGATTACTTTAAAAAACTATTAATAATGCTTTAATGGGTTTATAACAAAATTTTTAATATCTATACCTTGAAAAATTCAGTTTCCCTTTACCTTACCTAGGAATAGTTTTTGGCATTTACCTTGTACCTTACCTAGGTGAAAATAATGTATAACTTTTCAATCACTGGTTACAACCAGTGATTAATCCCGAAACGAATATCGGTTTTGGTACCGATTCCGGTACGTACCGAAATGAGAATTTCAGTTAAAGGTACCATGCCGATGAGGTACCAAGATTTTTATTTCGGTATACCGGTACGTACCGGTATCTCAACACTCAGAAAAAAATCAACCTAGAATTAAGAAATTCTCTGTTCTATTGTTGCTCAGACTAGGTTGCTTAGGTTCGATTTCTCATCTTCCACATAGAACTATCTGTCACGTAGTCTTATTTTTTAAGTTTATCTTTCTTAGGGCCGATTTCTCATCTTCAATCTATGTGTCAGATAAACTTTAATTTGACTTTGATGTTTGTTAGATTATGTGACAGATAGAAATCGGACCTTATCTTATATAAAATCTTTGTAAAGAGCAGAAAATTGTTTCCTAATTATGGTGCGGCCCTAAAATCTGCCGCATCCCTGCGAAAAATAGAGGATCCTCTGCCATTTTTATAGATTTGATCCCACAATATAAGATTACGGTCCAATATAGCCCATTATACGCTGGTAAAATAATATACAAAGGGGTATATTAGCTTTAAAAACGCTCTTTAACAGTTGGAAACATAAAATCTGCCTGAGATTTTCCTTACATTACATTTTTCTAAATATTAAAACAAAACTTTTTTAAAAAAGGAAATAATATTTCCAAAATAAGAAACTTGAAAACTTTTTAAAATTTATATTAACAATTTTCTAACATTTCTATATTGCAGGTAGAATTTTCTATGACTTCGTAATCTTTTACATTTAATTAGAGGGTTTAAATATATTTAATTTTCCGCTTTTTAGAAACATTTTCTCTTTTTCTTATATATCTTTAAAAAATAATTTGATTCTGGTTTTTCTTTAAGGGAAGAATTTCTATCAGGGCTGCAAACCGGTCCGGAACCGAACCCTTCAGAACCGGTTCGGTTCAGGTTCTGGTGATGCCTGAACCGAACCGGGAACCGAACCCCATTGAAAATAATCACGTGAACCCGAACCCGAACCTAACCCAGATTTCTAATTGATGGGGTTCGGTTCTAAAAAAAATTCCAAGCACAGAATTTATTTTTGCACTTTGATGATAAAAAATATTTTGTAATGATGAACAAAAATGTATCCATTCTTATGCCCATGCATAAACGGCGACACTCTTCCCGTCCGCAACAAAAGACTGGACAAAATAACACAACCTCAAGCAATTTGCATCCGAAACCGTATTTCTGGGTATTATTTTGTCCGTACGGAGATGCAACGGCACGGTGAATACATGGAAAAGTTGTACGTCATTTAAATGTCTTAATTTTTTTACACAAGTCACAATTTAAATACTTTTAGCATTTCACTCTCACAATATGCCAGTCAAAGTCGTGCTCTGGTGGTCCCATTCCTGGAAAAAATAGCTCTGACTGGAATTCGCGGAAATGTATAAACGTGTTCGGTCACACTATAAGTTAGGGATGAGACATTCCGGCGTAGCTGTGATTAAGTCACTGGTCACTGGCAATCATCAAATCACAGTGACTGCATATAAAAAGCAACAGTGTGATTTGGTGACTACAAGTCACTGTGACTTAATCACAGTTACGCCGATATTTTCAATCACAGTTACTAAATCACGGATACGCCGATAAATGTCATCTCTTATTTATAAGCCAAAAGTGGCCGTGTTTTTTGCAGGTTTCATGGCCACAAAAAGCACATCAGTTTCAGGAATCCCACTACTGTGAAAGAGAAACGACTTTCGCTGAGAGTGCAAGTTGGCAGTATCGCTGAACTCTTCTAAACATACATACAATGTCTGATTGTCTAGTCAATTTAGGCAGATCATTTATGTGATTGACTGCCAAAAACTGCAGCATTTTATAAGGCATCTCTTCTTCAAACTCTATTTAATTATTTATTATGTACATAAATATATAAAATGCAATCCGGAACCCAAACCCGAACCGGAACCTGGGTTCTCAATTTAAAGGAAACCGGTTGTGGAACCGAACCCCTAGCGTAGGGTAAGGGTTCGAACCCCGAACCGAACCCCAGTCGAAATTGGAGGGGTTTGCAGCCCTGATTTCTATAATGTAATACTTTTTGTTTAATAATTATATGTCAGTTAGATAAATAATATGAAACCAAAACAGTACCGGTATAAGCGTTTCAGTATGGTTTCGGTTTTTATGGTTCCTATTAAAACGGTTAAAGGTTTCGGTTTTAATACCAGTACGGTTCATTTCGGTTAACTGTTCCGGTTTCGGTATTATTCCCAGGTTACAACACATTTTTAGTAGCTTAAATTGGGCCCATTTTAGGGACCTCTTAAACATGAGTACTTAACAGTTTGAAAAAAACTTAGTTCTTATTTTGAGTTGACGGCAACATTTTACCTCAGTGTACCTTACCTTTCCCTTTTACTTTGCTTAATAATTATAAGTTCCAGAAATTGAAACACTTTTGTTGTAGTTGCAACAAATTCATGAATTTTTATTAGCCATCTCTAAACTAAAAACTAAGCGTGTTGAGATCCATTTTGAATATGCAAATCAAATCAATTCCGCATTTTCTGGGTTAGCATAGTGGCGTTTCATCTCACGCCCATCGATTATGGTAGGCGGTACCTGTTGAGAAATCACAAAGAGATCAAGTTTTAATTTAACAAACATTAAGCCATTTGCCAAAATTAAGTTGAAAAGAAATTGGTATAATTACGGCAAAGCTGCTAACACCGGACGGAGCATTTGTTGCTTTTTCTAGGATTGGTGGGGTGGGGTGTGATGGGGTGACGAGGGGGGGATGGTTAAAAAAAGTAGTAAAAAGAAAACCAAACAGCAGACAAGGCTTTTTTTTTTGTTTTATGTTTTTATTAATTTTGTTTGCTATAAATAATTAATAAATAAGAAAAGAAAAAGCAAACGATTTCTGTTTTTTTTTTTGTTGATTGATTTGTTTTGTAAAATGTGAAGTATTTGCAAATTTTTAATTAAATTTCTTCTCTCGTTCTCGCTCTAATTAAAATTAAACTTTACATGGTATTTTTGGTATAAATCGTTCAATAATTAATTAATTAATTAAATATATATATATATATATAAATTTGCCCCTTAATTAATTAAAAATAATCTCTTCTCTACAAACTGATGTCAACATAATAATAGTACATAAAAATAATAAACTAAATTTGCATTTTTACATACAATATTTTGTAGAAGAGGGCGAAAAAAAAACACGGAGCGGGCCAATAAAATAGTATTTCGAAATTAAGTAAAAGTGTAATGTTGCATTAAATATAAATAAATTAAGGTTAGGGGGATTTGTTTTATTTGTGTTTTTCGTTTTTTTTTTTTTTAGTTGTAAGTATAACTTAGTTGAAATGTACACAAAACTTAGCAAAATATTTACAGTTTTTCTTTTTATAAAAATAATGTTTTATTACAAGTACTCAGCTAAAACGTAAAACTTTTTGTTCAGCTAGATGTCTATGGTACAACAACAACAAAAGCGCAACAGTGTCAGAGTGTCAAAGGTCAGAAGGGATTTACAATAAATCAATTCAGAGTAAATAATAAGTTTTCAATTCGATTCGTTTCGTGCTTTTTTTTTTGTAGTTGCAAAGACAATTTGTTGAATTTTTTGTACATTCTGCAAAAAATTACAATTGTCGTACGGTTTTATACCCGCTTCTCAATGGTATTAAGTGGTAAGTTCGTGCAAATATAAGTAACAGGCTTCAGAGGTAAACATAACTAGTTGAACTGTCTGTCTATTATGTAGAATGGGATGGATTGCTTTTTATGTTATACTTGAAATCAGACTTAAGTTGGATAAAGTTTAAGGGTTTGAATGGTAGACGTGCTCACAACATTTTTTTTATACAAGTGCTAAAATATTTTGGTTGTCAGGTTGCAAAAATAAACGGAAACTTTAACTCGAATGACAGCGAGAGATTGAGTAAGTGTATTGAGTGTTTTCTACTAAGAGCGAGTCAGTTTCATACAGTTCTTGAAATTTTAGAACTTTTGCAGGAGCTATTATGATTCACACTTTATTTCCTAACATCGTAAAAGTTTGATGTTCAAACCATGATGTAAAAATTAAATCGATATTCTCAGTCGTGCTGCTTCGATGATTCAAGGTTGCTCCCCAATATATCGAAACGGCAAGGTCGCTTTTGATTTTCTGTTACTGCCAGTAATTTCTATCGATAGCTATCAAAAATGTAATGTAGCCCTGAGCTTCGATAATTTATCGCGCATGCGGTCGTGCTTCCTTGTATTATTGGCCGTGTTCAGCAGAAGAACTTGCTCCCTGATCAATGATAAATTTTCTGGTAATTCACGTAGCCTACTTTTTCTCTTGTATTTCATATGATAATTAAATGGAGCTTTTCCAAATGTCAATTTAACAAGACATCCCAAAAGTGCGCTAAATTATAATAGCAATTTTGTTAAGCTGATGAAGTGTCTCTGCTGAACGCGTTCGATAATAATGTCGATAATTTAAATATCTTATAATATCAGCTGTGTGTCTGTTTTCGATTTTAATTGTACTATGTAGAACCCAATCTTTGAGAATTTTAGTTAGAAAAAATAATAATTTTTTGGTATATTAACCTACAATTTTGTTAAAACTATTTATCCCTGGTTCTTCAAGCTTGATCAAAGAGACTTAACCTCTTATTAAACCTTAATATCTCCCAGAGTACTTTCCTATTTTAAAATTTTAACATAATTATCCACATGATTTTGGGGAAAGGGTCTCGTAGAGCAGCAGTAGACACCAAATTGGAGTTAAGGAGCGGCGAGGCTCGAGTCAAGCAGCGATCCGCACATTGCGTTTTGTCATTCACTCGACAGCGAAGCAGTTGCTTGTGCGACAGAGTGGCGACTGTTGCCGAAAAAAAACTCTCGGAGTAATGGAAGCAAAGGCCTGCCCACCGCTGCCATAAAGTAATAACATTTTTGGTAGTTCACAGTGTATACAGTGAGAAAAACTAAAAAACTGGTAAGGCGCTCGTGCTTCGTTTTCAACTGAGGGAGTTTGCTAAGAGCGCGAGCGCCCTACATAAATTTTGTAAACAAGTGCGCATGTGTTGTCAACTTAGAATAAGGAGCAAAAGAAACGCCAACTAAGGAGAGCGCGCCTTAGGAGAGCGTCATAACTTCTTATTACACCATGCATGTGAGTGTGGTAGAGTGATTCCGGCATCGTATGTTTGAAATAAATATGAATAAAAATATTATCATGTTGTAAGTAATGGCCTATCCTGAGATCACATAATAATTATTTTCGGCACAATACTTCATATGAATAGAAACACTTTTGTACAGCTTTGAAAGCTTAATGCTTTTGATCATCTCTCTTATTCATATAAATAATAGTGCCGTAAATAAAATGTATGTCTTCTGAGATCTAGCCTTAAAAATAATATTTTTGTTATTGTTCTGACGATTCCGAGTACGTGGGTTGCTATTTAAGTTTCTGGCCTAGGTCACTTCTAGCCATTTTAGGACCAATTGGCCTTTTCCAAAAAAACTTAGAACTTTTATCGATAAAAGCTCCATACAACTCTTTCATGCGTGACCACGTTTGATATCGATTAACGATTAATCAAAAACATACCTCGGCAGAAAAATGGAATTAACTCGTGAGAATTTTCGTGCAATGATTTTTCACAACTTTCGACGTGGATTATCACGACAAGAGTGCAACGATGAACTTAAATCTTTGTATGGCGATGAAGCAATATCCTTTAACACTGTGAAAAATTGGTTTAATGAATTTAATCGCGGGCGACGCTCGTTCGAAGACGAAGGTCGTGAAGGTCGTCCAAAAATAGTCGTTGTGCCAGAAAACATTCATGCCGTGCGTGAACTGTTAATGCAAGATAGTCATGAGACATACGGTGAGATAGAGGCATCCTTGGGCATTTATTCCACCAGCATACATTCAATATTGCATGAACACAAGCATGAACATGAGCACAATTTGACAATCGCTTAAAAAAAGGCTCGTGTGGATTGGTGCAAAGAAATTTTGGAAAAAACAATCGCGGTGTTTTAAACGACGATTATAAGATCGTCACAGGTGACGAATCATGGATCTATGCTTATAAGCCCGAAACAAAACAGCAATCGACCGTGTGGGTCTTCGAAGACGAGCCAAATCCAACGAAAGTCGTTCGTGGAAGAAGCACTTTGAAGCAAATGGTCGCCTGTTTCTTCGGAAAAACTAGTCATGTGACGACTGTTCCGCTTGAGCAACGTAGGACGGACAATTCTGAGTGGTACACCACAATTTGTTTGCCTGAAGTCTTCGGAGAAATTCGAAAAACGAACAAGAGAAGACAGATCATTGTGCACCATGACAATGCGAGCTCCACACATCAGCTCACACCAGCGCCTTTTTGACCGCCCAAAACGTCGAATTGATGGGTCATCCGCCGTACAGCCCTGACTTGGCACCCAATGACTTCTTTTTATTCCCGCACATCAAGAGAAAAATGCGTGGTCAACGATTTTCGTCGCCAGAAGATGCTGTTAAAGAGTTCAAAAACCATGTTTTGGAGGTGTCTCAATCGGAGTGGAAAAAGTGCTTCGACAATTGGTTTGAGCGCATGCAAAAGTGTATAAATCTTGCTGGAGAAAACTTTGAAAAACAATAAAACCATTTTTGATCATAAATATTCGCGTTTTCATTATTAGGCCAGAATTATATATAGCAACCTACGTAGTGAGATTGAAGTATATCCCAAACCATATATTTTTAATAAAGAACATCCAAAGCAGAGTCAACAAAAACATGTTATTACTGCCAGTCTGCTGAGACTGCAAGTGCTAAAGAGGCTATATTCGATACGTAGATACATTTTGTTTTTAAATGATGTATCTGTGAATACAACAGTTTATTTATTGCTAAGGATCTGACAATTTCAGTGATATAAATGAAGTTATTAAAATCTAATCTCTTGTATCCTATTAAGTTTATAAGTAGTAAGGTTGTTCATTTTTGTTTTCTCAAACAATGGTATAGGGATAACGTTATATAGGGACAATTCTAAGAACATATGTCATAGGACTATAATCAAAGTCGGTACCGAAAAATGTACTTAACAGATTTATTGTCGATTGTGGACATGTTTGAAAGGAAATTTAGTCATCTTTAGGAATTTACATACACATAAAATAAATTTCGGAATATTTATTTGATTCTGAGAAGATTTTAATTTATAACTGTCTAAAATTTTTGCACGTTAAAAATGCGGGCTCGTTGTTGCTTTTCAGATATATGGTTTTAATGTCAAATTGTCTTAGAATTGACATTCGGTATACGTTTGGTTAAATTTGTTTTGGAAAAAAAAACAAGCTGACGGCAGCAAAAACAAAATACACGCAGTTTGTAAGAAAACCAGAAAACTGTAAAAATATAATAACAAATACACACTGTGTGTGGATCTGCTACTCGACTCGAGCATAGCTAGTTGTTTATTTCTGTTGTTGTTAGGCTGCTCCCGCTGATCTACACTAACAGACGAGTCGATCTAGATTTCGACTTAGTTGGTCTCTCTGATTGTCTTTAGTTTTTTGCTGTGTCAAAATATCAGACATATATCGAAATGTTTGAAATAAACAAGATAACATTCGCTCGTACATACTGTAAAATTTTGTATTACTAACTGCTAACAACCTCTGTTACTTATTATACACAGTCTATAATTTGTGTTTACTTCTACCACTGAGTAACGGGTATATCGTAGTCGTACGCTCGTTTTTGTTTTCGGTTTTTGGAGTGCAGGGAGTATTATTATTATTATTATTATAAAAATTCAAAAACAAATTCTATGCATTATTTAAGGTATGTATTTGGCCGTAGATTGCAACAAAATATCTGTGAAGAGATTAAATCATAAATAAAAATTAAAAATTAATCGTTTTTTTTCTTCAAATTGTTGTTGTAGTGTTTTTGTTTTTTTTTTTTGATCAACCCAAGCATGAAATCGAAATCAACCCATGCACAAAATAGGGAAACAGAGTTACCCAATCAAAAATTAAAAAAAATAAGAAATTACGGTAGGGAAACGCAAAAGATTAGTCCAACAAACACCAGATACAAAATTATATAAAGAAAGGAGCAAATGAAATTGTTTGAGTTGGTATTTTTGTTTTTGTTCAAATCTACAGCCAAAGTGTTAATAATGTGGGGAGAACTAATATTAAATGTTATTTGTATAAAAATATTTGATAAATGTTTTCGTTGTTTTGCAAACTACAAAAAAATTGCTTAAAATTGAAAACAAAACAAAATTTCAGTTGGAGTGGTAATGACTGTACTTGTGGCGCCAGGGTTGCCATCTGTTTGTATGATGCATTGATATCTAACTTAAGAGAGCCTCTGTTTTAGGGTTATGGATGTATAAATATATATAAATATATATGCATATATAGTAGTGAGTGAGTGAGTGAGTCAGTGTGTAGGCTGCGCCAATTTGTATGCTTTGAATATATGCTCATTCGACAAGTTTCTCAGTATATATATATAAAATTGATTTTTTTTTGGTTGGTCTTAATAATTTTGTTTTGTTTTGTGTAGAATAGAAAACTATTTAAAATAAACCTTCTATAGCACCCTTTGTTTTTTTTTATATATTTTAATTAACGTTTTTTGTTTTGTTTTTTAAATATGATTAGTTTACAAATTAAAAAAGATTACGCACAGTTAGTTTTTAAGACTTTACTTTGTTGCATTTTGGAATGTGTTTTCTCTAATAAAAAAGAATTGGAGGCTGTTCTTCTGCATTGGTAGCGAGAGGGGAGAGATAGTATACTTCGGTATTTGTACTTTCATTGATCAATATTAACTATATTTGGTTTATTTCACTTATGTGGAAGGACAAAATCATTCGTTCATTGGAAATTGGATTGGGCACTGAGTTTGGTTTGATTTGGTCGTTTTTTTTCATATTCTTTCTTCTGTTATTGCAATTACATATATTTTGTATAATTTCTCCAACTAAAACAATCGATGCTATAGAAGTGCCTATTTTAGCAAGTAATACCTCCATAGTGGCCACAATCGGCCTTATTATTTTTGCTGTACCTACTATCTGGAACGCTGTTCTCGCACTGTTTACCGAAGAATCCATCCGGGCAACTGGAATTAAAAATAAGATTGAAAGGCTTAAGTAAAAAGTGAAATTTATAGAAGCAAAAAAATATAAATATATATATATAATAAAGTACTTATGTTTAAACGAAATGGCCATGAACTGCACTCAATAAACAAAATAACCACAAAAAATGTACTCAAAGTACCAAGTATTTTTTTTGTATTTTTGCACTGACCAAACCGGACGGAGGCAGTACAAGAATATGAATTTTCTTCTCTACCAACCGCCCACCCCCATACCCCAACAGCAACACCTACAGCAGACGCAGTCGCCGCAGCATCAGGCAGAGGAAGCAGAGTACAATGCGCTTTTTCGGGCCGCCACTGGCCTGGATGGGTACACTCACACACACACACACACAGAGATAAAACGAGGCGCTGACAGACATTATTCACATGAGTGCAGTCAGTTTTTGGGGGCTGCTCATACAGTTCGAGATTTGTGGTGTTTTAATTACTCGCTGTGTGTAATGCGATGCCAAAATATTACAAAAACAAGATACACATTGTCTCAACTTTATCAGCTGTCACAAGATTATAAAGTCAAACCACTTGAGTGAGGATCAGTTTGCAGACGATCGTAAACAGTTGCCAGATGATGTAGCAGGGGGGATGATAATGGAAATGGAAATGTCAAGCGGCTATATGGGGGGAATCCTTTTTAGCAATGTAAAATTTGAAAGTTGATTGATTTGTATACCCTTTATGGTATGAAATATAGTCCCGAGAAAGTGGTGCTTCCAAGTACTACATAGCACGTCCGAACACGAAAATATATATGACTTTCTATAAAGGCTTTTAAAAGAAAATATAAATATAAGCGAGGGTGTAGGCAAAGCGAGAAAAATACGATCCTGGCCCAACTCTAGTATAAACACCCAAAGAAAAGTATGTCTGTGCAGTTATTTTAAGAGCCTTCCGGTCCTATCAGCTGCAATCTTTACTTGAGACTCAAAAAAAGCAGTCCAGCACGGAATCCCAGGTTAAGATTTGGCGGATTTACCTAACACAACAAGTGAGAGCGCTCTAGTCGAGTGCCCCGACTACGAAATACCCTGTACCTTTGATTTTGTGTGTTTTATAGCATGTACAACTTAATGATACCCTTTACAATCATTTTTACAGTACAGGCAATAAAAAACAAGTAATTAAGTCGGTCAAGCCCAACTGTTTCCCCGTTTATACACACAAAATTTATCATGATAAATGCCCTTAAAAGTATGCTTTGTCCATTAATACAAATAATTAAGACCAATTTTTCCTTCTCATTTTCCTTAACGCTCATTAATGTTGTATAACTATAAGTTCTCCGACAATAAAAGCAAAGGGTGTTTATCATGATAAATTTTATGTGTATAAACGAAGTATGTAATATATTCTGTATGTACTTGCCAAAGATTGTATAGAACTGATAACTTTTATATGTGGCGCCACAAAAACTGAGTAGAGTGAGTGAGTACTGTCTGGCGAGGCCCCGTCCAACGTATGTGTGAACTCATTGTAGCTCTAAATTTTGTATTCCTATAACTACACTATCGTTCTATATTGCTGAATACTATACACATATATATATCTAAAGAACGAACAATCTATCTATAAAATTGTGAGAGATTTGAGGAATGCGAGGCGTGGCGAAAATTGAAAACAATTTTGAACTGCCTGAAAGTATAAGAAGTCAACGTCCCATTCATTTCGAGTTATAGATCTGATCTGTGAGATCAGTTCGTTCATACGGACAGAATATTATACGTTATTGGATGAGAGAATTATTCTGTCCCGTCACGCTCGTCCCGAGAATTTTCAAATGGTCCAGCCCCTACCAAATCTTTTTAGGTTCACTAAATATTAATCTTAGCTAATGAAATCCGTCTTTTCAGATCTATTTATTACATGTGAATCTGACTGTTACAGCCCCTAAGGGCCAAGCCGATCTTCTCTTTATCTCTTGGCTTTTGATTTTTGCTCAAGAGAAAAAGGACCTACAGTTTAACGTCGAATCTGCAAGGCAAAGTTTTTGTGAAGCTTTTTCGTGGCTTCATACTCCACAAATGGCGCCAAGAGCTGTAAAGGTGACCTTATGTGTAGAAGTTTCAAAGAAAATTTAAAAAAAAGGAAAAAAAAATTAAATAAAGCAGACTCCGAAAAGCGTAGAAGGAAAATTGAAATTAAAAATTACTTTTTATCTCGGATGAAGAACAACGACCAAAGCAACCCGCAAGGAAGCAAATAAGTATACAAAAGAAAAATCTTTTAATTAGATTTTCCGAGGCGGGGTCGAACCCACAACAGTAGGGACACACGCTATCCACTGAGCCACGCAAGGCCACAATTATTAATTCCATACCTAAAGATAATGTCCCTGCTGTTCCTTAAATCTGATCGAAATGAACTTCTTTTGAGTAAACCAGAAATTAGAATAAAAAAAATTAAATAAGTCGTTTTTAACCTCTAATCGATGGAAGTTCCGCCAAATCCAAAGCTCGTTATAAAAATGTCGCCAAAATTTTTTTTTATTTCAAGTTTCGATGTTCGACACAGTCTATCTCGTTCGCAGTTTGGATGTAATTGCCGTTAGTATCTATTCCACAAAATATCGAACTCTAGTTGATATTATCATTATTACATTTTGAGTACCAATCTAAAACTCTTTAATACCAATTCGAGAAAATGAAATTATTTGGTTTGGAAAGATATGTTTTTTTATCCAAATGACTGAAAAATTATATTTTTTAAAAGATAATTTTAGCTAGCAAAGATTAACTAAGCCTGTACTTAAAGATTGCATCAAAGCTTTTCATATGATGGTTAACAGTTCAAATCAATTATCAGTTTCAAATTCATCCCGATCCGTAACTTTTTAAGGAAGCCGCGCAAATCCCGCGCCCATCTCTAATACAGAGAATAAAAATAAAGTACTTCTAAATAGAGTTGTCAAAATTTTTCAAAATATCGCAATCGATAATTTCAAAAAAATAAATTTCAACGTCGATATTCAATATACGAAGCACAAGAAATATCAATATACCGATATATCGTTATTTTCTTTAGTCTGAAAAATCATTAAAAAAGTTATTAAGCAACGCTTATACAATAATAACCATTGACAGTGTTCGTTCCAATCGCTCTTAAAAAACTTATAGAATTTACTGACTGAAAAGTTTCTAAGATCGTTTTTTTTTTCTTAGCAAGTACATATGACACAACCATTTAGTATCAGATAATATTTTCCAAGTAAATTGACTTAAAATTGTTTTCTGTTACAAATATGTTTAGTCAAAAAACATCGAATAATCCGCAACAAGAAATATCATTTTAGAATGAATAATAAATAATTATGATGATGAGCAGATTCTGATCTGCTATTCTCCATTTTTCGATATCTTTTTCATTTGTGTGTGATTATCTTTAACCGGCAAAAATGGGCAAAAGGGTTTGAATTTGTATGCTACAGTCAGTTGGGAAATCCAAAGCGTTAATTGACGATTGTATCCAATCATCGATGTGAAATATCTCTTTGTTGTTGGCCGAACTTATCTTAGGGACGTTTTCTTATGGTCATGTTTTTCAAATCTAGGTGGAAATACAGATAATTTGTTTTGCCTACTTTTAGGTTTCTTTTGGAAATATCATCGATATTGTCTACAAGAACTGGATATGATTCAACAGAGTCCCGATTGTTTTTCACATTGCAATAAGGCTCTGTAAATAAATTAACCAAAGAAGAAAGTAAGCGGGGAGCAGTATAATCATACGTGTGTCGTTTTAAACAATAGCAAAGCTATTTGAAAGGCAGCCTAAAAGCAGACAACATTTATTTTCTGTATATGATACACCTAGCTTTAAAAATCATGAACATATGAAAAGTGGCTTTAGTTTTCATCGAACTCGATTTTCCAGTATAAATGAAATGGTGCACAAGACATTCTAATACCAGTTAAACAACGCCTTAAACTTTTTCTCAAAAATGGAAGCAGCGTCAATGTCAAGAGCGGCTCCCGTCTGGCTGTAATTTATTTTTTTTTCGTATGATTACTCGACAATCGTTTATTTTGTATTACCCGGATTTTGTCAATCTTTTTTAGAATTATTCCTTTCCTTTCCTTTCCGATGCCAGGCTCTTTAACTAGTTTAGAACTTAGCTAGGCAACTCCATTAGAAACATATATTTAAAGATCTGAGTAGTGTAACAAAAGATCCCCTCATAAAAATAGAAACTTCGACTTTATAAGAAAACTTTTCCAAGAAGGAATTCCCACCTAAGAATTTGTATATATATTTTTTGTCATTTTCTCTATACTCACATGCAAAATATATCATTTAGTGCGGGTATCAGCATGCAGGTGCCGCCATGAAAGCAATAATCGGTGATTACGCCCTGACATGGTGTGCCCGAGTTACTCGCTATATCCGGTCGTGGAGCAACTGAAAAGCGAAAGCAAAAAAAAAACACGTTCATAAATTTCGGTTGATTACATGAAAAAAAACATAAATGAAAATACATATTTGATGATGTCGCCTTCAAAATGTGCCCATAAATTAGAAATGAATTGGAGCATTTTAAATTTTCAAAATTTGTAACACGGCAACTTGGCAGCGTCAAGAACACTTCAAAGTGCGACACCTCAAGGTATCTTCTCCTCCCTCCCCCCTTTACCACACTCACCTAGACGGGCATTGATCATGATGCGGCGCTTGTCAATGATCTTACTGGCTTTGTTCTTGGCACGACACTCATATTTGCCCGCATCGGAGGAACTATTGAAGGAGCGCACTATCAGCTCGGAACGTCTTCTGCAATCGTTATTGGAGTGGTGGGTAATAAAAAAAGGGATATGGCTTATATGGTATTCTCACTTACTTGTGATGCTTGAATTGATATACATTGCGTTTGCGATTTATCGACTTATCATCCTTAAACCAGGTCACCTTGGGCGGTGGCTGTCCGGATACCTTGCAGATGATGCGCAACTCCTGGCCATTGTCAATGGTTGTGCTGTTGCTCGGCGTCGAAGTGGTTATCGACGTAATCGATGCGTTCTGTGCTGTAAAGAACACCAACAAAAATATTAGGATCTATGAAAATGTTCAACAACAACAACAACAATGTATAAAATATTTTTGGGGAATTTCCTAAATTGTTTATGCAAATATGTTTGAGCTATTATTTTCTTAGTTCCCACGTAATAAACAAAATATCGCACTAGACATTATTCAGATTCCTTTAGTTTCTATTTTTATGGTTTATAGCGTGTCTGTTGGAACTGAAATTGTTTAGAGAATCGATATGACTACCGAAAGTAGATTATGACATGACCAGAAATTCTTGGAACTAAATAATATTTCAGTTTGGTGATTAACTCTTACAGAATGTTTTTTGCATTTCTTGAAATCGATTTTGATTACTTTACAATAGATTGTTTAAATTTATCTGACAGGAGGAATTTGGAAAATTTAAATTATTAATTTTAAAATAAGTAAAGAACCAACTGGTATTATTTGAAACCTAGAAAGGTTTCAGGTATTCTGATAGATTATTATTATTCTAACTTTAATGTTGCAAAATTTAAGATTGTTTAATGAGTAATTCAAGAAACAAATTCTCAGATGACATAAATTTTATTTGCGGCACAATACTTCATATGAATAGAAACACTATTATAGAGCTTTGAAAGCTTTTAAAAAGCTGTCTTATTTGTATGAAGTATTGTACCGAAAATAAAATTTATGTCATCTGATCAGACCTTAAAACAGAAGCATTTTTAGAAACAAAGTGAACTTTGCAGCTTTTCGGGTTGGTTTTAGCACATTTCTTGGTTGGGATTTCCAATGAGTTAAAGCGAGTCGGACATGGAGTAGCTAATGTTGGACTGAAAATTAATTAAGATAGAACAGGGAGGTTTTTGAGACAGCTGTAAAGTCAACATGATCTTTTTGGATGTTATTGATCCACTTTTATACTCTGTATGAGTTTGTGCAAATGTATGTAACATCCAGAAGAAAGCATCCCTGACCCTATAAACTATATATATATGTATCAGCATCAACAGCCGAGTCGATATAGGCATGTCCGTCTGAGGTCTAGAGGTTTGAAGAGTAAGGAACATAAACTAGTTATATGTATCTTCTATCTATATATTGGACTTAAAAAAAATTACATATCTCCCACAACTGTGAATATAATTCTAGACATTTAGATAAATCATCATTATTTATCGGTTCTTCGTACATCTTTTTTTGATCCGATGAACGATAGTCGAGTATAAGCAAATCAAATATTTGTGATGGTCAGCACCAGCCACAACCGTGATGGGCAGCACTTACTCAGTTTGTGTGGTCCCACACTTAAAACTGATAAGTTTTATGTACACGTTGGCAGATAAAGCGTATATTATAGTCTGACGTAACCGACTTTCTTACACTCAGAAAAAAATGGCATCCTATATTTAGGTGATTAAATGAATCTTTTAGTTCTTAAAATTTAAACGTTATTTTAGTCTTTTTTTTATTGCATCAGGAAATTCCGAACATTGTCAGCTTTTGAGATAGTTTGTTAATGAATTTCCTAAATTACCAGAACAGTGTACGCAGATTTAGTGCAGATTTTGGTGCGAACCAATTTCGCTTTCTATATAAAGCAAGCTGAAAAATTTTGACCACACCTGCAAGCACTGCCTTATCAGAGAGATCCTTTTCTCAAGCCAGAAACCTCATATCCGAAAATGATCCGCAATAACATCCAAAGATAATATGATTAAAAATTATGTTTTTAACTATATTTTTGTGTTTTTTTTTTATGAAAACGAAAATTTGATTACATTGTTTTTTTTTAAGATCGACTTATTTTTTGGCTTTAATTGAATTTAGGAACCACTTGAGTTTCATCTGTGGCTCTAATATGAGCTGAGCAACTTGAATCAATTTCAGACCTGACTAACTTTAACCTGTTTTTCAAAAGTTGACTTAAAGGGAGTTGGAGACAAAATACTCCACTTATGCAGGGCTCTAGTGTATACCATACGCAGATTAAGATTTTTTCAGATTCGGAAAATTCAAGGGATTAGTATAAAAGTCTGAAGTCTTATTGCTAGTCAACATTTTTAAAAGTGTTGTGTTTTGGGTTTTTACGGTAAGGATCGATATGCCTTAAAAAAAGGCAAAAAACGATGTGCCATATTTACTCCTCGAATCGAAACCATTCTTTTTATTTTTTTAAGAAAAAGAAGCAAGCTACACCTATGCAAGAGCTACAGTTGGGCCTTACATAGCTTATAAAGTACGTTTATAATTCTAAGCCGAATTAAAATGAAATAAACAAAAATAGAAAGTACAGAATTATGTATTATATATGCGTGTATAAATATTAAAGTGTTCCTCCAAAATTTAAAATCGGAAAACCTTACTCTTACATTTGAAATGGAACGTTTTTGTTTTTCAAAGAATAAAAACCACAACATTTTTTTTTTTAAATTTTAGGCAAATCGAGATAGGGTTTAAGATTCCCTTAGTTGTGAAGATATTTTGATTATTGAAAATTAATTATCGAAAAAACACAAATAAACTTTATAAGAATAGTTTATTTTTTTGTCAATTAGTTGACATCTTGATGTAATTGCTTGGACTATTTTTTATTCGGCGCTAATCACAGTCAGGAAGTTTCAGTTCTCCTTACTTTTTTAAGCCATATTCCTGCTTTTTCTATAAAGAATTTTCTAATATGAAGCAAAACGGTGGATGCTTTTAGCAAAATACCCTCACCCTTAAATGCAGTTATTTGACCATTTTCAATATCAATAAAGTATGAACCAAGTGGCATCTTGTTATAAAAATTGTGTGAAAGCGCGTGCTCAGCAAGAACCGGTGTGATAAACGAATACAGTAAAGTGCGTTTATAGTTATGCACCAGCCGAAAATCAAATATTTACATATAATTCAAAAAGAAATAATATTGTTGATACTGTCCTGTATTTCTAATGGACTATTTATTTTTTTGATTCCCTTTACTCCTCATTTACACTTTTCCGCTTTAAGCACTAGATCTTAGCATACAAAATAGTTGGTGTTAGAAACAAGGATACCTTTTTGTAAAGGGTTAAGCTAAGTTTATCCAGGCAAATAATTTGTTAAAATTTTGATGAAAATTTAGCAACATAGGCCTAAATAGGCAGTTTATCAGAACCTTTTAAGCAGATTATTTACTGGTGGATTCATTGCATTAGCTTAAAGTCCTGCAATGTCTAGGGTAAAAGTTATTTAGACAAATTTTCAACAAAATTTGGTCAAATTATTTGCCTGTATGAACTTAGCTTAATGCTTTGAAATGTAATCTACGCCAACATGTAATAAATTTCATAATCCATCAAGGTGCAAGTCGAAACAGTTCAGTTCAGATGATCTCTACCTTAACATAACCTTATTAATAGAAAATATCTCAACTATTATCTCACGTGTCCCATTTGTTTTGTAATCTTTATCAATAGATTTTGCTTAGTAGAATTTAGTTTATATATTTTTAAACTTGCCTAATTTGTCGCTCAGTCCTCAAAAGCCATTTACACATTAAAACAATTTGCCAAAAAGTCTCCCTCGCAACGGGGCTCTGAGTCATCAATGAAATGTCTCGTCAACTCGTTGGCAATGAAACATTTTGGCCTGATCAATTGGTGCTCGCTTGTCTCGTCTCTTGGTCTTCCCATCCCTCTCTCTCTGTTGGATTTACCACTCCCCCACTTTAGTTTAATGCTTTAATTAGCCGGCATATCACGTGTCTCTAGCACATCACATGCTAATTGAATTGACCAAGTGATTCATCATCATGATCATGAGGATATTTTTCAAATTATTTCACATTATGCAACTTTTACCCAAGTCTGAGAATTTGATTTAATGCTAAGCGAATGTTAATTTATGGCGCTTTTCGCGTGGCCAGACGAAAAATGCTAAAGATACATTTTTCGATGGGTTTAGATATAGATATATATGTTCTATAAAATGTAGCATATTAAAAGATAAATTATTGTTTAAAATTTATGTTCGGCCCCGCGCCGGGCCATAAAGCATCATTTTAATTGTGCGCGGGACTTTCTCACGCTCCCAAATTGTTGCTGTGTGTGTGTGTGAGTGTCGGCGCAAAAATCGGCAACTCACAAGTGGCCATACATATTGTATCAGTAGTAGAAGCAGAAGGCGATTAAGAATTGAAGGCAGCACGCAAACAAGTTGACAATTGTCATGCCCACAGCCCCTGCCCCCTCCTCCGCACCCAGGGCACGCTCGAAGCCTTTTCAAGTTTTATTTTTTTTTTGCTTTGATTTACAAAGAAATTCAACGGCATGATAATAAGATGAACATTTTTATTTGCGTGTGCGTTTGGGAGTCAACAAAAATTGGCATATCATTTCATTATTATTATTATGACTTAATTATGCGCTTAAAAAATGATTTTCAAAGCGACTTTTTTTTTTGTTGAATATGAGGAATTTTGTTTTGGGTATATGGATCATTGGAATTGGGGTTGAAGTAGAGGGAATGACAATACACATATTGTAACAAAGCTTCACCATTTGGGTGGCCGATTAGTGATCCTTGTCAGGAAAGGAGGTAGGATGCTAAGTATTCCCGGAATGAGATAAAGCCAACAAAAGTAACATAATCGATCGTTGTTATCTTGCTACTAAAAACATCAAGTTATCGTATAACTCTGAACGGAATATAACAGTTATTTTCATTCAACTCTTATAAAACTATAAAGGTCATGTGGTCATTATGCGAATTACACAAAAACGTTTGTATTCCTTTCTGTCATCAATAACCACAATAAACTTTTTATTGGGGACCTTTTTATTATAAGAGTTATTTTTTAAACGATTTTTTAATAATCAGTTAATAATAATCAGTTATCAAGGACTTTTATTTAATTACACATGAAATACCGGTTATTGAAAGAATTTTGCAATAAAACTCATTTAAAACAGTTTTTTCATGACCTTTATAAAAAAAGTCAATAAATAACAGTTACTAAAGACTTTTATTTTATCAGTCACAACAAAACAATTATTTTACTGAGAAAATAAATGTTATTAAAAGACTTTTTTGTAATAAAATTCCGAGACTTTTATTTATAAATCATTTTTAATATTGTGACTAGTGCATTAAATTTAGGAATTCCTTGAAGCGCTAGGAATAGAAATAAAATAAATCTATATCTAAGAAATCGAAATCTAAAAGTCCAATAATTAATAACTGTTTGATTGATTAAAAAAGCCTTTAAGAATTTTTATAACAAAAGTCTTTAGGAACTGTTCTTATCAAGTTTTTCATAAAAGTCTTTCGACATCCGTGGTTAACTGGGTAATTTAATAAAGATCTTTAATCATTTGTATATGTACTCGGAGTCAAAAAATAAAAGTCTTGAATAACTCTTATCTGCGGAGTAGGAAAATAAAAGTCCTTAATTATATGAAGCATATTCAAATAAAACTCTAAAAATAACTCTTAAATGTATAAAAGTTATAACTGTTACCGTCCCTGTGTATAACGATATTGTGATCGAGATTATAGTTAATGTTATGAGAGGGGAGTAAGCAAAAAAAAAACTATTTACCAAATACTGAACAAATTTGGGGTCCTAATTTTGTGGCACTTGCACAACTTCATTATACCCTTTTCTTATGTGGAATGTAAGATCTTTCTTAATGTGGAGTATAAGAGAATAACATATTAAGCAAAGAACAAAGTTTCGACTTAAAATGAATGAATATAGTTTTTGATGCTACATTAGAGGTTAAAGCGTCAAAAAGGTTTAAAAAGAAAGTGAGAGTGTGGTTAACACAAACGAGGCTTTGATGTGAAACATGTTAATTGAAAGGAGTTTATTTACCGTGAGAAATGCCACGGTTGGTCGGGCGATTGCTTAAAAAACAAAGCTCAAAAACAGTGTTGGAAAACAGAGTTCGAAAATAGAGTTCGCAAAAAGTGTTGGAAAACAGTGCTGGAAAACAGTGTTGGAAAAGAATGTTGGTAAACAGCGTTGAAAATAATGTTGGAAACAGTGTTAAAAAACCATATGGATAAACAATGTAGGAAAACTGTGTTGGAAAACAGTTTTGGAATATAGTGTTGGAAACCTGTGTTGGAAAACAATGTTGAAAAAGAATGTTAGGAAACAATGTTGGAAAACAATGTTGATAAACAGTGTTGGAAAACAATATCGGTAAACAAAAGTGGGAAAAAAAATATTGAAAAGCAGTGCTGGAAATTGTAATGGAAAACAATGTTGGTTAATAGTATTGAAAAATATTGTTGTTAAGCAGTGTTGAAAAAGAATGTTGGAAAAAAACGTTTTAAAGAATGTTAATAAACAGTGTTGGAAATCAATATTGATAAGCAGTGTTGGAAAACAATGTTTGAAAAGCTGTGTTGGAAATTGTGATGGAAAACAATGTTGGTTAATAGTGTTGAAAACTATTGTTGAAAAACAGTGTTGGAAAAATCAAGTGGTCTAGATCATACTACTATACCGATTTGACTGTCAACTGATAATTCAAATCAAGGGAATTCCCTGTTTAGCTTTACCAAGCCACTTGATAACAAATTGTTATAATCACTATTATTGACAATCGTAACAACAACAATATCTGTACGATTAAATACAATGAACCGTAACTGGCCTGGGTCAACGTGTCGTATGCGTAATGTGTTCAATGCTCCGCCCCCCCCCCATTTGGGTTAATAATGACAGCTGCGCTCGTATTTTATATAGACAGGTAGAGACAGTCGCACTGGCTTATCTTAATGCAAATATTATGATGTCTAAGCGATATGTGAAAAAGTCTTCTTTCAGTTTATCTTTACGGACGCGTGGCCCGCAATTGTAAGATCTAATATATATATATATTCGTTTATGGGTTCCCATAAATCACTTGCCCCTCAGCTTTTTACAAGCATCGAAAGAGATATGACACAATAAAAATGAATCAAAAATAATCAAATAAATAACAAGCCAACGCCGAAACACAGAGAAGAAATTTAAAAATCTTTATTTTTTCATTTTTTTTTTTTGGAGGAAAAACTTCCGCTGGCTGGCAAAGTGGGTCAGCGGCGACACTGCCAAAATAAATGTTTTTTATTTTTTTTTATTTTCAATTTCAATTTGGTTGAAAAAACATTTCACATATTTTACATTCGGTTGAAAGTTGTTTCGCAGGGAAAACCCCAAACCCTTTGCGAGTGTAATGAGTATGTAAATTGCTTTGATCGCACTATGAATGAATCTCCGGCGCATGCAATTTGCTTATTAATTCAATAATATAATCATTAAACAACAAACTCTCTACACCCCCTGGCCGGGCCATGCTCCATTGCAAAAACCACATGTTGGCGCCGCGTCCGCTTATATTTTGTATTATTTCATTATTTCTGATGGATTTGCATGAATCATTGAAGCAGCGTCACGCTCGAAAAGAAAAGCGCGTCAAGCAAAGAGCCAAAGGCGGAGCAAATGAAATGCAAAAATAATATTGAAATATGAAAAGTTATTTTAATGCGGCTTGTCGCTGGCTGTCTGCGTCTAACCGCCCTCCTCTTGGCGACAGCCGCAGCGACGACAACGACGACAGTTTTCCTGCGTTTGCTTTGGCAGCGCTTCCTCTCGCATTTCTTTTGGTTTTTTTTTGTTTTTTTTTTTTAGTTAGTTAGTTGTAGTTGTTATACCAGACTTTTCCGGAAGCGCGGCGCGACAGGCAGCTGCGACTTTTGACGTAGGCACTGGCCAAGTGTTGACGCACATTCCCAAAATGGCGTTTAAGGGGCCAATGAGCTCTCATTGAAACAGGAATGCCATATGATGAGATAACAGACCAAGTATCATATTTCCAGGCACTTGTCTATCATTTCCATCAGGAACTGTTTCAAGACATAAGCCGTTTGCCTGTCGATGTCCTGTCACTGGCAGTGAAGTGAGAGAAGCAAATTTGCCTTAGTCGCCATACGCGCGTTAAGGTAAGTATATCTAGGTACGTTTGCTACCGAAAAAAAGATTACTAACATAATTTTGATTAAATATACAAAAAATGGTGAGTTTAAAAAAATGTATTTGATCCTGACTTCCAATTGAAGTTTCAAGTACGAAAGACTTGGAACAATCCCCGAATTCTTGTGTCAATCCAAAAATGCTTATTTCAAGTTTGGATCCATCTTGAAAATTAAGTCAAAGTATTTTGGCATTGATAAATTCGTGCTCTAGTCAATCCTTTCGTACTTGGATTGACAAATTCTGGAATCGGCCTGCTTTTGACATCGTTTGGGATTGATTTTTATCAAAATAACTCAGATTTTTTTCTGTGTATGTACATGACATCAGAGCTACGTTATCTCAGTTGTTCGGGCGGTGTCATGCGACTACCGTTTTCTAGGAATTTCACCGAATTTTAGAACCGACATAGGGCCATTTTCTAATGTTTCCTTTTTGTAAATCCAGGTGCTTATTAAGAAAATATATGTAAACTATTTTTAGGCTGCGAGGGTCGTCTTGGACACAAGTAAAGATATATCAAAAGCGCCCTAAAAGTAGGCAACCTATATTGTTTCAATAAGCACCTGGATTTACAAAAAGGGAACATTTGAAAATGGCCCTTAAACTTGCTTTTTGGAATAGATTCAATTTTTAGAAATATTCAGGCATGTTCCGAATTAAAAAAAAGCTAAGCTATGTTTAACAATATTTGATATAAAACATAGAAATAGAGAACGTTTTCAAATGAAATTAAATGGATTTTAAGCGTATATATGAGCTTTGACAATTGAAATTATAGAATTGGTGACAGCTCTGGTTTAGGTCGAAATACACTAGCACTTTCACAGCCCATCCAATCAGTTATAGTAGTAAAATCGATAGTGCACTGGAATTATGCGGCAAAGAGGCCCTAAAACGATCGGTGGGCTAGGAAAGTCTTGAGCTAGCTTCAGATGCAGCCACAGTCGACAGCCGTCTCACTTGCAAAATCACTCATAACTTCGGCTTGAGTATACACGAGTGTTTTCGGGCCCTGGTAATTATGAGCTGGCCGGCCCTGAGACAGACGAAAATGTTTCAAAAAGTATTTGAAATAAGAGATTTAATGTTTGATTCCCTTAGACTTTGTAAAAGAGAGAACAATTTAAGTTTCATTTTCAAATGTTCCCTTTTTGTAAATCCAGGTGCTTATTGCGAAAATATATGTAGCAACTATTCTAAGGCCGCGGTTAAAACCATACGTAAGTCGTCGTAGACACCAGCGAAGATATTTCAAAAGCGTCCTAAAGGTATATTTTTTTAATGAGAACCTGGATTTACAAAAAAGGAACATTAGAAAATGGCGCTAAAACTTGTGCAGCAAAAAAGCAAGTAAGTAAATCGCTTAAGACCGACTGTAATATACGCTGTACCTGTTAAAGTTTGTAAATAACTGATAGCTTTTAAGTGTGGGGTCACATAAACTGTGTAAGTGCTGCCCATCACGATTGCGACCAGTGCTGCCCAGCGTAATTATTTGTTTTGCTTATAACTTGACTATTGTTCATCTGATCTGCAAACTTTGTATGGTGGATCGATAAGTTATGATGATTCAAATATATGTCTAGAAGAATCGAATATTCTATCTTTAAAATTGTGGGAGATTTTAGGTTTTATTCAAATTACGGGGTTATCGTTCGATAAGTATTGATGAGAGTGTAAAAAGATGTCATAGTCAAATCCATTATATCCGTTATATTTTAAATATTTTAATTCAAGAATTAAATAACGACATAATGAGAAAATGCATCCAGAGCTCCACAGTTTTGAAAAGTCTATTTGAACAAATTTGTTGTGCCATTTTAAAAACTAAAAAAAACTACCTTTAGCAAAAATATGCAAAGAAATCAAATAATATCAAACACCCAACAGTCAAAACAACAAGCAAATGATGTTGTTCTAATGCCCAAAACACATAAACCGGAAAGTTGAAATAAAAAAAAGAAAAACCGTATAGAGACACCATGGCAGGCGGGCAGGCAAATGCTGTGAGTTCTGATTCTGTGCCCTGGCAGATGGATGGATGGCTGGCACGTGTGGCCAAAATGTTCGCAGTGAAATGCCTCGACGCCAGCAGAACTAATAAAATGGAAAACAGCGAATGGAGGGAAACTAGCAACAACAACAACAACACCAACTGTCGCCATTTGGCTCAAGTCAATTTCTCCATGTTTGTGTGCAATTTTTGTTTTTTTGGCTTGTTTATTTGCTCGTTGCGTATACGCAATGTGATTTCCTTTGAAGAGGTGACTTTTTGCACGTTTGTCGCTGACAAAACAACAACAACATGGAAATTCAAATTCAGCTTCAGTCGCTTTTCTAATCTGTGCAAAAGATAAGCGATAAGCCAAATGCCTCGTCTTTTCATTGCTTTGAACTTCATATCGTTGTACTTATTTTTACCCACTGCCTGCTGCCCCGTTTAATTAAGTCAAGTGAGTGAGGATCGCTGCTGCTGCCCCATGCCACCTAAATGCCAACAGAAGCAGCAGCAGAATCAGCAGCAGCAGCAGTCGCCTTCTGTTCGTTTTGTTCTGTCTGCCGCTTTTATAGCGCTCGCATTTGTTTTGTTTATTTGGTTTGCTTTCTTTGTTTGCCGCCGCTCTATTTTTGCTGCCCGTTCATCTGTGAGTTTGCAAATCTGTCCGCCCAGCTGTTCCCCAAACATTCCTCGGTCCCCCCCTCTAATGGCCCCTTTTCCGCCATAACTGTTTGGGTGTGTATCAGCAGCAGCAACAACAGAAGCAGCAACATCATCATCATAAACATAAACAGTGCACGCTCTACGAGTATGTGCGGTTTTCTAGCATCTGCAAACTCTTTCGATTATCTCTAGGGGCAAATACTTTCTCACGTTCTTCTGACTAATGCCCACAAAAGTGCCATGATATGCTGGCTTGGCACCTGCCAGGTAGCTTATCAAGCAGCTGCTGTTGCTACTGGGCACACTGATAAGCCAAAGCTCGGGCTTAGCACATGATTCATTGAAGAGGCTGCCAGGGTGTGTATTTCATGTTCATTAACGAGTAGGGTTGTAATAAAAAGATTAAATATAACAAATATAATAATTTATCATAAGAACATTATATAAAAATACTTTTTTAAAATTTACTTAAGTTCTGAAGTTCAAATATTGAATCCTAAAACAAATCCCAAACAAAGCTATGAAATTATAATGGGCTATATATGTACACTTAACCGATTTTGACAAGTATTTTAAAAATCATTTTTGTGTTATTACCAGGGTTCGTAAAATCCACAAAAATTATTTTCACGCCATGCACAAAAAAAAAATTATTCTCGGACATGAAAATAAAAAATATTACATTTGGAAATAATTATTTTTTTGATGTAACTAACACGAGTATTTTTGAACCGATTGTTATTTACAGGCATGTCAATAATTTGGACTGCCTTCTTTACACCTGTAAAGAACAGTCGTGTCAAAAATGCTCGAAATGAAAAAAAATTTGTTTCCTTATGTAAAATTTTGTATTTTCATATCTGAAAAAAATTGTTTTTTACAGCTAGTACATTTTATTTTGTGTTAATATCTTGCGTGTAAAGAAAGATGTGTGTTATTTTACGAATCCTGGTTATTATTGAGGTTGAGATTGAGGTTGAAACCCAGGATCAGTTAGTTACAAAACCAGGTATTGATCCGAACCAATGCACAGTGGCTCGTTTCCGAAAAACAGGTGACTAAAAACTATTATTTCTGAACCACTCTTAATATTGTTCTCGAATCTTAAGTGAATGTTAAAAGACACACTAAAGAAAATTTGGTAAACTATTGGAAATGTCACGCCCCACTAAGGATGAGACTCCTAGTCTATCGGCTAATAAGTTAAAATTTAAATAAAGAGGCTGAATGAAGCTGTCCCATCAATAAAGTGATCGGCTGAAAATAAATAAGTATTTGCTAATATGATTGACAAACCCTATTTTAAGTGAAACTGAGACCCTTAAGTATTTTTTATTTATTTATTTTTAGTTCAACAAAGTACTGTTAAAATTTACAGAGATTGAGAAAGAAAGGACAATAAATTGTTTCTTACAAAGAAGATTGTGTAGCGACTGCAGCTTATGTAGAAGAAGGCCTTGGTTGACGGAATCAAAAGCCTTGATAAAATTGTTAGCAAACCCCATATTGACCAGAGTTGAGAATTCAAACAAAATTTGTACTGATTGAGCGACGATCATCATTTCAAGCATGGCTGAGGTTTCAATATAATCGGAATCGATATAACACTTTTTTTTAAGATTAATAATAGGAAGATTATAATAGGAACTAAAAAACGCAGATTCCTACCGGAACGCTAATACTGCTTGGGTTTCTTGTTATTATTTATTTTACTGATTTTTGATTATTTTAAATATATATTTGACCTGGTAAAATAGCAATATATTCACTCAGAAAAAAGATTAGATTTTTTAATACTCGGCCTTGAAGAAAAACCAGAATAAATTATTTTGTTAAGTTATATAAGATAAAGAAAAAAATTGTACTAAAAAAGCGGCAAAAACTTTTTTCGGTCAATATAAACCCTGTTATTTAATGTAAAAGATATAAACCCCGTTATTTAATGTAAAAGATTTATAAGTCTTCGAATCATTATCCCTTAAACATATAGAAATGTTACAAAAATGTTGATATAAATATTTGAAATGTAGTTTCTTGATTTAAATCATATTTCGCTCTTAAACTTAGAAATATTTTTTCCTATTTTGAGAAAGTTTTGTTTCAATGTTTAGAAAAATCAAAATAAAATACTCAAAACAGTTGGAAACATAAAATCTGCCAGAGCTTACATTACATTTTGAAAATGTAATGTAATGTTTTGAGTATTTTACCAGCGTATAATGGGCTACACATCTACATACCTAATCTTATATCGAAATGTCAAAAGATCTTTTTTATGGTAGTGAACCGTGAAGACTTACGATTGGAATTTAAAAAGTCATAAAATTGTTTAGGGTCGCTCTGAAAGCGAAACTTCTACTTATCCAAGTAGTTCTTATAGCATTCGGAATTGTGAATAGTAAATATTGAGCAAGCAACTAAACTGTAAAAACTACTCTTTATGATCTTTAAGTTGAACAAATGAATTGTAAACCAGGGAGGTGTTTCTGAAGGAGAAAGTGGAGTATCAAGAGGGACAATATCTTGAAAAGCGGCATATAAGAAATTAAAAAAAATTAGCAATTTTTGTGTACTACAAAAATATCAAATTTTCTGCGGATCGAATATAAAAAACTTTAAAATTTTTGATACCAATTATTTTTAAAGGTGCCAACAAATTTTTAAATGAATATGTACTACATTTGACCACAAGTGGTGTTTTCCATTCAAATTTAACTCTATTTGTTTTGAATATTAAATTTTCTTAAAAAATAATGCTTTGATGCAGCCGCGAAAAATAAACAAAACAAACAAAAATTGATTTACAATCTGTTGTTGCTTGGCAGCAAAAGTATTTCTGATAAATTTCCTCCAGCTCACAAACTTTCCATGATGATGCTGCATTTGATGTGGAGACAACAACACATCCACCTTCCAGTTGACAGATGACGTAGCCAAATATAGTCGGAGCTACTGATATTACTCGATTTTTGTTATTGTTTTTTGTTTGGGTCCACCTCTTGGCATGTTTTTCACGAAACTGTCAAAATGTTAGGCAAATATGTATTTGATGTCATTTTAAATAAATTTGTACGAATGAAGATACATATTTCGTTTTTTTTTTTTGCCGTTTTCCGCTATGATGCTGGCGAGATGATAGTGACGCTCGATTGTTGTTGTTGTAGTTGTGTTTTGTTTTTATTTTTTCGTGGGGGGCGTGTGAGTTCAAATAATGCGGCAGTGATAAGAATAGAATAGGAAAAAGTGCTGGTGTTTGTCTTCAAGCGGTTCATAAAGATAGATCGAGGGATGGCAAATATTTTAAGCTGTGGTTTTAAAGTTTAAAAATTCGATTATTTTGGTAATACCAGTTTGGGAAGCGTAATGCCGTGTTGTAGAATAGGTAACTAATTTAGAGACAAGAAAAATAAAAATTAAGAAAAGTAAATTTTTGAAAAATGTGCATAAACAAACCTAATTTAAAATTAAACCAACAATTTTTTAGACATCGAGCAGGAGAAGCTTATTTCGACTAAAGCAACCTATAAAATGCTCGGTCTAACCAATCTTTTCGGCGGTATATAAGATAATATCCTTTTAAACGCTACGGGCCTGTGTACAACTATATTTTTCCATTCGAATCTCTCATTAAAGTTCAGCTTTTTATAATTGATTTTCTGTGATACAAAAATTCAGTCATACCTGCTTGAGTTTAACTCATACTTTCTCAGTATCAAAGTCTTTTATCCTAAACTTAAATTTATACTATATTCCAAACTGAATTAAAAATGTTTTCTAAAATATATTGTGCACATTTTGTAAACCTTTTGAAGCTCCTTCGAAATCCTTTTATAAATGTTGCAATCGTTATTCCTTTGAAAAACTTTTGAAAACTCAATGAAACTTCATAAGCCCCTTTTCAGAGAAAATTCAACTTCTTTTCAATTAAAACCAAAATCCCAAACCTTTTGAATCCAATCTTTTTCATTCAAGGAATTCCTTTATTTAAGAATATTTGTTTTCTTTTTAGTAATATTTGATTGACATTGTAAGTAGGGTTGCCGGAAATGGTATCGATATGTCGAAAATCGATATGTTAATATCGGATGTTTCATTAACGCGATAGTTCGTATATCGAATATTTTGGTCGAAAAATCGATATATTAACATCGAATATTTTATTAACGCGATACATACATGAATAATTTTTTGCTATATTTTCGACGATATTTTTAAGTTCTGGATGGAAGAGAAAGACAAATTGCAAGCGCTTTCCGACCTGGCCTTGGCATATGCAATTTCTTCAGGAAGCTCGGTGCCATCAGAGCACTTGGCTTCGACTACTAAAAGTGTGGTTTCCTAAAATCTCTGATTATCGATTATTGGAAAATAAAGTTCTTACGTTTCTTGTATTTAACTGCTTATGTTTATTTTTATGTTTTCTTTGTTGTCTTCTTTCACTATGAATTCTTGAATAAATTTCCAGAACATCTTATGTAATAAATATAATGAAATACATATGTTTGTCAAACTTATAAAAATACATTTTATCTATACATTTTTTTTTGGGTTTGGAAGCTATGATCTGTAGATTTTGATCGCAGATCAACTACCCCAAAAGACCAGTTTATTCTTGAGAAAAAGGTTTTTTTTAAATATAAAAAATATCGATTATTTTGTCAACATAGTATCAATATCGAAATGATTATTTTTCAATATCGATAAAATATCGATATATTGTAAGTCTATTTCATGCTAATTTTTTAATAGTTTGTACTAGAATTTGGAACGAGTTTTCTAGTGTTTTTCTTATTTTACTGAAAGTATCTATCAACAAAAAAATCTTGGCTCGAGAATGTTTGTTTCAATATCAGTAATATTTTGGTCCATTATTGAGCGTAATTTAAGGATTTGTAAAAGATTAGAAAGGATTCTCTACAGCGATCAACAGAAAAGAATACAATTTTTAATAGATCCATCCCTCTGAATATGCCCCAGACCTTGATAACGCCACAAACCCACAAGCCTACACACAAACACACGCACACAGACACTGTTACATTCATACACTTTCCATTCGCTTTTGTTGCCCCTGGCGACAGCGTGTGAAATTTACGAATGCAGTCAAAGTGGGCGTTTAGATTCGCCCAAGGCCAAGAAGATATACATATACCCCGTGTCACCCTCTTTGCTCACTTTTTTCTGTTCTGCTCTGCTCTGTCTTATCTGTTATCGTCTGCCGTTGTTCTTGTTGTTGTTGTTGTTGTTCTTATAAAGCATTTTTATGACTTTGTTTGATTAATGCAAGTCGAAAATGCAACTGAGAAATGGTCGTTGGCGGCTGCAGCTCATCAGCCTTGTTGTTGTTGCTGTTGTTGTGGCTGACTTACAAAGCGCCTGATTGCTGATAGCCATCGCCAGGCGACGGCAGCAACTCCAATTGTTTGGCAATGACAAAGCGCACCTCCCAGACCGACTTGCCAAAGCAAACAAACCATAATTAAGTTGCACTCGAGAAAAGGAGCTGCAACACAGCTTAGTCGTTCACTAAGTCAGTGAGTCAGGCAGCTGCTGCTGCTGCTGCTGTTGCTGCTGCTGTTGCCCTCTGGCCGATGATCTTAATTCTTTTTAAATCGATCAATTTCTTCTACTGACGACATTATTTTTGCATGCCCAGCCCCAATACCGTAGAGACAGAGTCGTGCTCTTGAGTCAGAGCCAGAGTCAGACTTGGCTGGAGTTACGTGGGTGAGCTGCCGCTGTTGCTGCTGTTGCTACAAGTGGAATGACTAAGCGCTCTCTGCTGTCTCCAATTTGGTCTGTCTCTTTGCTTATCGCAATGATCTGGACGCGCCCTTTTTGCCAGTGCTCTAAAAATAGCCACAAGGCTGCGCTTTTGTATAGCTAACTTTATAATAAGCCATCGTCATCATCATCATCATCAACATCATCCTGCTCCTCATCATCTTTATGATCATGGCAATAACGGACGCGTACAGCCTAATCTAGAGCAAAATCTTGACCAAAGTCAAAACCAAACCAAACTTAACCCAATTTCCAGTGAAATGCCGCAAAAGGAAAATGAGCACATTACAAGAAAACAACTCAAAGAAAGAGAGAGAAAGAGAGGGAGAGAAAAGAGGGAGAAAATGCGTTGTACAGTGGATCTAGGTGGTCAATTTGATCAATTTGTTTAATTATTATATTAAGCATCAATGGGAAAATACTTCTGGGTAAAACTCCTTCTTTACTTTCTTTATATGATCAATCTATCTCTATGATCAATTTATCAAAAAATTGAAATTGTAATAAAAACTAGAAAAGCAGAAAATGGATCTAGATGGAATTTATACCGTTATGTACAAAAACGACCGAAAATATTAATAAATTAAGAACAAATATTCTTGTATTTATGTTTATTTCGTACGTACTCACAGTTGAAATTTTTCGAGATAAAAATCTTCAATGCCTAGCTAAAAAAGTATGCAATGAAAAATGCAATCTATTTCAACAAGAATTGATTTTTAAAATTCCCATCTAATCACTTATCTTATACCCAATGGGCATTGCCCATATGACACTTACCTACTTGTTCACTGACTGGAAGTTGGAAGCACAAATAAAAAATCATGATTTTTCCTCTTTAAAGTATGCTATATTTTATAATAATGGAAAATATGTTTTTTTTTATTGCCGTAACACTAATTATTTTCCGACAATCTGAGTGAATGCACAATATAGATTATCTATAATGCTGCCATAATTGATTCTAAATAAATATATAATTCTTACAAAAAAAAGTTTGCATACTTTCAGGGGCAAAAAGCATGATATTTTTTAATAGCATAAACGTAGTTACAGTAGAAAAGAGAGATAAGAAGTCGGGATTTACACTATGAAGCAAACTTCATGAAGTTTTCTTAGTAAGCGTCGAATTTAGAACAAATCTTTCGATCTTTAAAACGAATACTATAGAAATACATATAAATCTCTCGCCTACTTAGAAAACTTCATGAAGTTTGCTTCATCATGTAAATCCCGTCGAACTGTCAACAATTTACTTCATGCAGTGAACTGCTTGGATTAATTGAAAGCTGCTTGGATTTATTGCAAACTGCTTGGATTAATTGTGAACTGCCTTAAACTGCTTGTAAATGTTGGGGAAAAATTCATTGTTTTAATCCAATTTATTCAACTTGACAGACTACAAACGGCTTATTTTATAGACGCACGCTCCGCTTGCTAAGGTAAAATTTTTAAAGCGCTATAAAATGGATTTCGTTATAAAAAGCGTTTGTACAAGCAGTGCTTCCAGTCAGTCAATAATATTTTAAGCAAGTGTCATACAGACATTATAAAGTGATGGTAGTCTACAGATCTACAGGTAAACCTTCTTTTGCTTTGGTTAATTCATGTCGTTAAGATCTTAGCGGCCTTATTTGATTTGATACAGAGGCCATGTTAAAAGAAGAAATTAAAAACACTTTCAGAATTTAATGGGCTTAAACCAAAAACATTTAATATTAATTTTATGTACTCTTATTTGGTGCCAGGAACTTCTTAGGGTTTACTTTAGAATTTATTAGTCTTGAAGGAAAATAATTTTTTTTTAGTTTAGAAAATTAATATCTGGTTTTAAAATTTCATCGGGATGGACTTGAGAAAGAGGTCTTGACCCATATTACGCCACGCTGCACCAAGTTGTCTAGAGTTGAAAGTTACTTTTCTTGGATAAATAGGACCCAGTAAATACGAATCTTCTGTCGAAACAAATTCTACCTATGATATGTTTCGCCTGGTAAGACTGTTCGACTAGTTGAACAAGGGCGATGAGGCTCAATTTAAACAAAATGCTTACATTCAGTACTTGCAGTCATAAAAATATAGCACGAGTACGTGATCTTTGTCTAAGGAATCGTCGTCCATATCAATATCCTGCTCATCTGTTATTCCATCAAACTGCTCAGGCGGAATTACAGTAATTACTTCAATTTCGTCATCAGTGTAGCTATCTAACATACTGACTTGACTTTCGCAGGTGTGCAATAGTTTCCTAGTGCTATTATTTTCATGTTTTGTTTTATTTCTGACTATTTTCGAATTTTTCCCTATAATATTATATGTCAGTCGGAAACAAAATATTTAGAGTAATATCTTTTTTGGCTTGTAGAAAAGAGGTCTTCATTTAAGGTTTTCTTTAACCCCCGTTTGTAGATCGTTTGCAAGGTTGGGGGTGATTGCAATATTTTTAGTCTAAAAGGCAATGAAATTTACTATAGTATAGCGTATTGACTTAAGCAATTGGCTTAACTATATCTTAGAGAAAAAAATGTTCAAAATAGGTAATGTTCAACTAGTCGAAAAGCGACTTAAAATGGTTTAAAAAAGTGAAAAGTGTACTTAATATATCCCTGAACGGTTTATAATCAAGTATTTCGAGACTAAAATCGTACTTGGTATAAGAACTTTGTGTTTGAATCAAGTATTTTTGTTTTTACCGAACAATTGACACTGATTGTACTTGATTAGAATACACAATTCGTATATTAAGTACAATTTCTTCAGAGTGTATATTGCAGGGTTAACACTGGGTCATAAAATGACAAATGCCAGAAAATGAAAAATGATGTGCCTTGAAAATTAATCAAACTTGAGCCAAAATAACACAAAATTATTCAAAGTATATCCAGCTTTATACTACATTTATGCTATTTAAAAAATCATGATTTTAGCCCCTCAAAGTATGCAAACTTTATTTTCTTTAAGAATTATTTATTTGCACTAGATAATTTATTGTCAGTTATGACAGCATCATAAATAATCCACATTGTACATTCACTCAGATTGTCGGTCCAATGTATACAAAAATAATAAATTTTTAGGCTACTAAAAATATATATATATATATTCCTTAATTTTTCCTATTCAAAAACATAGCATACTTGGAAGGGCAAAAATCATAAACCTAGTATTAGAGAGTCGAAATTAAATTGACATTTGGAAAAGCTTCATGTAAATATCATATTAAACACAAGAGAAAAAGTGGGCTACGTAAATTAGAAAAAAGTATATAATTGATCAGGGAGCAATCTTTTCTGCTGAACAACGCCATTGAAAGCAAAATATTTCATGTAAGAAATACCGCTCGCTTGTAAAAGATATATCAAGAAATTTTGGCAACATAATTTCATGGGTTTTCTTTGATGTCATAAAATTATATAATTTCTGAGAATTTTATATTTTATCCCATATTTTAAGACACGAATAACATTCTCGCTGCTAGAATTGATTCATAATTCGAAGAGCGGCCTCTTAGAATGTAGGGTGACCAAACCACACCGAAAAGGCTGTAAACAATCACTGAATCCGAAATGGTCACTCTGGTCTTGTCAGCTGTTCTTTGTTTACAAAATAAGCGGGCAACAGAGATTGTAAAATAAATGTTTATAAAATTGAAAATGGATGGCTCTATGTGAAATGCAGAGGTTATGGGCATTGCCATGGTTGATTTCTTGTGTGTATTTCGCGTATCACTGAAAGAGGATGCAATAACCTCAGAGCGGCAAATTGTTGGCCAAATCCCTTTAAATAGGTATCATCCTGACCGCTTTGGGCACCACAACTTGTTCATCCTCCGCAAAGTTCTCCAAATTGTTTTGTTTTGCCTTTTGATCTTCTTTGAATCCATTTTTTCCAATTGTGTTGCTTGATTCTAAGAGGTACCTCTTCGAATTATCAAACATGTTTCATAATTCGAAGACCCCCCTACGAGAATGTATCAGCTGTTTTTGACAAACGATCTGGCAGCCCCATGCACATTATACGAGCGCATTCTAGACGTCTGAGTACGGCCTCTTCGAAGGCTTTGAGAAAATTCGAAGAGCACATTCGAAGAGCTATGTAATTAGATAGGCAGCTAGAATGTTATTCGTGTCTGAGTACCTAGCTTTAGCTTCAAATTGAAAATATGGAAAAATGTCATTCATTTATTCGCAGTATTCCCAACCACTGTGCCCAGTTAGTTGCATCTTTCAGTTGGCATCTGTAGATGAGCTTATCTTGGACACGTACTGGGATTTGAGCCTGACTGACATTTGTCAGCGTGTAGAATCCTTTTTGCCAGAAATAAAAGCCGACAAGTTAAAGTTTTTCCACAATTTTGTTGTTGTTGTTGTTGTGGTTTCGTTTATCGGCGTGAGAAAAATCGGTTAGGAAACAACAAAAGAACAATTTGGCTTAAGAAACTCTCTCTTTCCGCGGCAACAGCTGGAGCTGGAGCTGTGTCTGTGCTGACCTTCAGCGAGCGGACTTAACTGTTCACACCCACTAGAGGCAGCAAGGCAGCCAGTCAGAGCTAGAGGCAGCTGCAGCACCTGGCAGTTAAATTTGGTGCATGTTGAGCTGATTGAACACAAATGATACGGAAGTCGGTCGAGCGAAAATTCTCACGCTTTGGCCACTTGGATTACCCGCCGCCGCCAGATTACATGAAATGCGCCTACACACTCACACACACACACACACACACACACACACACAGAGAGAAGACGGCGGCGCATAAATCAGCTGAGCTGGGGCAACTGTGGAGCTGTGCAAGTTGCTGGCTTTTGAAGTTGTACGCATGCCAAAAGCGGCTTAAATGTCCAAAAGTGGGCAACAACTCCACTAACAACAGCAACAATACAACAACAACTGAGCGAGTGGAAAATGTGAAAATGTCTAGGAGAAAAGGCCACAAAAGCCGTAGCATTCTGCCATGTGGGAACTGCTTTGGCTGCACTTTTACACTGTGTGTGCTACCATTTCCATTTGCTACGAATACAAAAAATTAATCATACGCCCCATTAAACGCACGATGACGCAATGCTTCTAGCCATGATTCGTAATGATTCGTTGGCTTTTTCCAACAAAATAGCCACTCACTCATCAGTGTCACGCCTTCTACATTTGCCTGCTTCTTGGAAACGATTCTGTGCAGAAATAAATCTATATCTAGACAGATATACGTATATATATATATATATATATATATATATATTGACACAAATGTGTTGCAGCCGCAAGCGAAAGAAATCTTTCTGCCTTGCATTTCAATTATTTATTTTGCTCTTCATAAATCCGTCTTTTAGCCCTTTACTGTTTACTGTCTGTTGATTCGATCTGCTCTGTTCTGTTTTGCTTACAGCTAAATTTATATTTATTGCCCCTGTGCGATTTGTGGTTCACTTTTGTTATTATTATTTTGTAATATTCAACAATTGATTTTTGGAATTCAAATTGCAACAATACAAAACAAAAAAGTAAACAAGGTTATCGGAAACATTTAATGTCTATGATAAGATTTGCGATTACTTAAATTATTTACTAACAAATGATGATAAGCAAGTGTTAATTGTTGTCTTATCTCCTAGAAAAGAAAGGGGAAAAACATTTTAGTTAAATGGAATTAATAAGAATTTAGGGGATTAACTGGGTTATTTTTTAAACAGAAAACCTCAAAATACTCCTTTTTTTATTGTTAATTTTTTATTCAGAGCGGGTACATCCATGGATGGTTGACTTTTTCTAAATATCTTATGATATTCTTTTTTAAATTTCAGAAAGATCGATCGTAATAATACGGCAGCAATATGCTTTAGTCCGGCCGGTTCCGCGACTTATGTAAGTAAGTATTTTAAGACTTTGTGTAAAATTTTGATCAATAAAGCACTAAAACAGATGAAGGAGATAACAAAGATACGAACAGACTGAAGAAGGGAGCTAAAATTTTGACGTAACATCGTTAAAAGATGCTTACAATTAGAAGAGATTTTGGAAAACTAAAACCGGTTTAATTTGTAGGTATTTAGTGTATATTTGGGAGTACAAGTTGATATTTTACAGATCTTTCATTATTTATTTGATGATGAATAGTAATAGTTCGATCTTTTCCCAGTTAATTTATTTATTTATTTATTTGTAAGTAAGTTTAACAATGTTCAGTCAAACATAAAAATAGCAGTAGTTAAAAACAACTGTTAATAAAACCCGCGTTAGCAGCTCTGACCCGATGGGACTAATTTATTGGCCAATGCCAGCTATGGTCCTTCTCACAGCAAGGGTGGTCAAAGTGCATTAGCAGGTGTACATCAATTTATGTTAGGTACGAAATTAATGAGTTTTTTACATCCAAAGTCGAGAAATGCATTGAAAATAGGTGATAGTGCTCATTATAAGCAAGGCAAAGGCTACGGAAGGGGTCCCGGTGAGCATAGTTCGTTTGGCGTGTTTGAAGGTATATAGGAATGAAGTTACGAGTCATTCTAGACGGCATTGATAAATTAATTAGGCATAACAGGGCAACGGAATCAGTTTCTCATTTACTGAGTTTTAATAATCAAGATATTTACACACAAGTGTGTTCACGACAGATGAAGATTAAATATTATTTTTCAACAGGTTATCAAATAAGCAAGTTGTCGTGAATACCCTAAAAAAGTTTCTGAGATCCACGTAATTAAAAATAATTTTGGAGCATACTTTTTAACGCTGTTGTATATACTACAGTATAAACGCTATATTTCATATAAAAAATCGGTTAAAAGTGGATGGAATAAACATTCTTTTTTTGTTTTCCGACCTGGATGCAAGATTTTCCCAAATTTATAAATAGTTTTTAAATAAATTTTACCCGTTGAGTTTACAATCTTAATTTTACTTACATGGTCTTAAAAACAATGTTGTACCTTTAAAAACCGCCCCGCTGTTGAAAAATTAGCGCTGACCTTGAATCCCAATTTCTAATCTGCTGTGTAGAATTCCCCAAATTGAGAATTGTTTTTAGTTATTTGTTTTCCGACATTGAAAAATATGTTCTATTAAAAAATTGTACCGTACAATTATATATATATTAAATTAAAAATTCCTAAAATAACATCTTAAAATTTTTTTAATTTAAATATATTTACCCAAAGGTTTGTTTTTATTAGCATCACGTATAAATAAATTATAAATTAAATAACAAAAGAGTAAGTGTAAATACCAATCAAATTGAATTATACGAAAATATGTTATTTCAAGTTTAAGTGCATTTATAATCCCGAAACGAACTTGAAATGGGAATTTTGTCAACAGATTTGGAAATGTCGAACTTAGTGAGCTTTAAAGATCGTTTGTGCCTGAATTTCTCCTGTTTAAGTACGGAATTCTTGATTTTTTTTCTGAGTGTACTGCTTCAAGAAGCAGTACCTTCCCATCATCAGTAGGTTTCCGTATCGTCCTTTTCTTCGTAACTGCAAAGTAACTAAAGCAACTGAGTTTTTTTTTTTGGTGTAATCCTAGAGCACCAATTCAGAAATTACAAAACTTTTCAAATGTTATTTTCAAAATATAACTGCAATATTTGTTATATTTTCCAGCTATGATTGTTTATACAGGTTTGACTATCACCAATCGACTATCAACTACTCACTACCGGGTTACCCATCAAACAGGCTGTCTTATAGTAATTGTTGTTGCTGTTGTTGTTATTGTTGCTATTGTTGATGTTGCCAGACGCATCGCATCTTTATTTAGACACAAAAATGTTGCATGTTTCGCGCTTTTCACCAAATGCGCCGCCGATCCACATTATTATGCAAAGAGGGTTGCACTATTTACCCAAAAATGGCCGTGGCTAATGATGATGATTGCCTGGCCAAGTTGGAGTTGCAAGTTGTAGCAACAACAACAACAACTTGTTGCCACTGTTGCCAGTGTGTTTGTTTGCCAGCAATTGTTTATATGTCATTGGCAATTAGTTATTGTAGTTGTGCTTCCTGCATTTGCATTTTTAGTTTAGTTTTGTTTTTTTGCTTTTTTTGGGAATGATGAAATATTTATGTGAAATCTGTCATGTTTCATAAATTTATGTGCAATTTATTTTTAAACAACAGCGTTGACAAGTCGAAAGGGGGGAAAGATGCCCCTCAGACACACACACACACACACACACACACAAAAGTGTGCCTAATTAGGTTGCCTGGCGCCAGTGAAAGAGAGATCAAAGGGGCGCTGGCGCCCTGTCGGCCTCAATTGCGCAAAAATATAATCAGAAATCTTAAATCCAGTTGCTGTTACTTTTTTTGGTTTTTGCATATCAATCAGTGTTGATAATTATCATCCGTTTTACAGGTGTTGAAAATAAATTACTGAAACAGCAAACACCTCCATGAGGTGTGTCTCGTTATCAAAAGCCCCAAGATCTTTGGGGGGTGGTATACACTGATATGAAAGCAATTAGCAGCCAGCTGGCTTTTTTCCATAGAATTTGTCAAGCTGTGACTTTGATCTGCGGAAATGTACGGCAGCAACAACTTTGAATTTGATTTGAAAATGCAGGCCTTCCCCTCCCAAAAAAAAAAAAAAAACAAAAACAAATGAGAAAACAAAAACAAAGTAGAACTATCGCTGGGAAGAACTCACGTACGCAGCGGCAGCAGCAGGGTCTTTCTCTTATTTATAGCCACAGTTTTATGCTCCATTTCAATGGCCCAACGTAGACGGGGAGCGCACGCCATCGTCGCCCCTTTGAAGATTGTGATGCCTACCTCTACCCCCTTACGCTTCTCTAACCACTTGATTGCACTTTTCGCAGCATAAAATATATATTTATGTGCCAGCCAGCCAACCAGCCGGCCTCTGCCTGTGTGCGTGTGCAGCCCAAATATCCACCAAAAAAACTAAAAACAAAAAGTCGAAAAACTATATCAAATTGATTTCCCCACCCGCACAATGGCTGCCGACAATGAAGCGCCATTGAAGCGCAACCAAATTAATCTTTCAACGACAATTACAATTAATTATAAACGCCCCCGCCAGCTTTTCGCGGGGTACCATGCAACCGAATACAGTGAATCCGAACACAAAAAGCCTTAGAATTCCCAAAAAAAAAAATAAAATTACCAAGTGTGTGTGTGAGAGAGTGTATCGACAGCTGGTGGCTAAAGACGTTGCGTCTGGCGTTTGAAAAGTTTAAGCATTTTATTGAAAGTTTGGACAGAAGAATCAGGAATACCCTACTTAAGCTTAACGGTCGGCAGTAATTCTATAGTGCACGATCTGCGTTACAGGTGTACAATCTCGTCAAAGAGTCCCTACACCCAGAGAAATCTAGCACGATTCGGCAAGACTGAAATCTGCTTCAATTTAGTTTTTTTTCGTCTTGAATTTTCAAGAAGAAATCTGCTTGAAATCGAGAAAACTTTGTGTGTTTGGTGGCAAGGGAGGTGAGACAAAAAATAGAGCTTGAAAATTCATGCTTGATTTCAGTATTTTCTTCTTGAATCCAAGAAAATTCTGTCTTGCCGAACTTCTGACACGAAATCTGCTTGATATCAAGCACGATCTGCTCGATTTTTTCTCTGAGTGTACGAGCAAAGCAAAAGCAGCACAAAAACATAAGAGATTGATTCGTTCAATATAAAAGGACAAACCTTAACTACGTAAACAAGCTCGATATTCGGGTACCAAATATTTAAAAAAAAATTTCAATTTACTTATCTTATTAATAACTGTGATTCATTGCTCAAAAGTAACGATAACGAGTCGTTTTTGGAACGATTTATAACGGGCTATGAAAATGGGCAGTTTACAATAACGCCGAACAATCACAGTTATGGAGCAAGAAAGATAAACTGACTTGAAACACATCAAACCATTAATTTGGATGTGTAATGTCGTAAGAAAATCCGAATTGGACTTTAAAATATAAAGCATTCCGAATTCGCCAATCGCAAGGGTGCGCTTTTTTATCACGGCACACTGGATCCGCTTGTATGTAGCAGCGGCCAAAAATACTTCAAATGAAGGTAGAGGGCTAAAATTTTGTCCAAGTTTCTAAAAAAATATTTAAAAAATATGGTAAGAATATGAATATGATTGACCCTTCCCCTACCTCCTCCCACCCACCACTAGAGGGTCAAAATTTTGAAAATGGCTCTGAAAAATATTTTAAAAATATGGTATGAAGATAAATATGATTAAAACCTCCCTGCACACACTCCCACTCACGCTTACCCCCACTCCACCTGCAAATATAATCTTACAAAAAAAAATCTACAATAATAAAAAATTTATGAAAAAAATTAATAATGCACAATTTTAGTAATTTTAGATTCAAAGATAAACACTAAAACTTAAATAATAACAAAAAACGGACACAGCTCAAAAACACATAAGGAAAAACACGTAAACATAACAGAAAAACGTGGCTCTAAGCAAAAGAAACGTTTGGTCTATAGCTTCTAGCACAAAGCTCGGCGCAACTCGGCAGCTAAACTAAACTTTATTAGAATCTAAAATAGTTCATTAATACTACAAAAAAGTCCCATTGGAGAATTCAGGGGGGAACACAACTAAAAGTTTACCTACAAATGATTTATGTGGACGAGAAAATAATTTCGAAGGCGGTGACAAAACAATCATTTTACTAAATAAGCACACAAACATAAATTTATTTGAATTATAAATAAATAAAGTAAATACCTCTGTTTTCAATATTCATTTTGGTTTTAATGAAATTCGCAGCCTTTTTCTTATAATGTCCAATTATATGCTACATATGATTTGACGCTCATTACACAGAAATTCCAGATTGATTCATTTGTCGCTCTTTTGGCGCTGATTGTAATTGAAACAATTGGAATGGAGCAAAATAAACTATTGTACCGAATAATTTGATATATTGAAAAATGGAAATGATTAATTTGGTTCAGATATTTTGACTTTCATATTTTGATTTTTGGCCTCTAGCGGATCCAGTGTGCACGGCAAGTGTCGATCGCATACTTCTTTGGTCACTTGTCAAAAATGATCGGAGCTGAATTGGGAAGGGATGGCACATCCACCATATATCCCCGACCCTGCACCTTTAGATTTTAATTTTTTTTCGATCTCTTCTAAATTCTCTAAATGATAAAGCATTCGTTTCCGATGAGGCTGTCGAAAAGCACTTAGTTCAGTTTTTTGACGATAAAGAAGAGAAGTTCATCTTCAAAAGATGTCGTTTCGGGGCCTGCGAGAATCGGAAACGAACGTACGAACAAGAATTAGCTTGGGAAATTGTCATAAAAAAATTAAATAAATTTCAATTTCTTTATTTATATTTTTTTTTGTGGTTTTGCTTTTTTGAAAAACATTAAATTCATATAATTTGAAAAAAAATTTTTTTTTAAACTTTGAGAGCCCATAACTATCATAAATGACTTCAGTATTTTTCCTAATGGTTTTCAAAATAGATTTTAAAAATATTTAGATTTTAAAAAATAGGTGTGATAACTTAAAGTTTTTTAATATTTCTGTAATTTAGATTATGAAAATTTGATTTTTATGATAGAAATGTTTTGTTGGCCAAATCAAAAGCTACAACTTCGTGGAAGACGACAAAGTGATTTTCCTAATAGTTTACGAGATAAGGAGCTCTTAAATCCAAAAAATACGTTAAAAATAAAATGTACCCTTTACAAAAAATGGCAGTGAACCCGATCAATCCCAGCCAGAGTTTTTATACTACAATCATGCCCTTTCAGATCTTTTTTGGTCCCGATGCGATCAATGGCCGTGTTCAGCAGAAGAACTTACTCCCTATTTTTCGCCTTGTGTTAAGTATGATATTTACATGTAGCTTTTCCAAATGTCAATTTAACGAGGCCCTCTAAAAGTATGCTAAATAATAAGAGTGGCTGTATTAAAGTGATCAGTGATCAAGTGTTTCTGCTGAACGTGCCCATTTTTAGTATTTCACAGTGTAATGAGTCACTTTTTTTTTGTGAAATTGCCGCCATATATTTCCCAACTTTGAGAATTTAGAAGCAAAATAATAAGAGTTCAAGTGCAAAACGTTTGTCCGGGTATGTAAAATTATATTTTGATAACAAGTTTGTAATTATTGAGTGTTTTTGCCGGATTGAGCCGTGCGTTGAATATATGAAATTTTGGGTTTACCTTAAAAAATGAGCAGTGTTTCTTGGAATATAACTTTTGTTTGGCTTAACGTTGCGAAAAGTTCTTAGCGAAAGTGTGCAATTCAGTGAGTAGCTTAAGCTTTTTGCCCCAGTTTACCCTTTATAAAAAATCACGTTTATTCTATTCTGATTTTAGTTGGCCAGATTGGTTATATGAAAGCTATTTAAAATAGTGTTCCAAACCGAAATAGATTTTTAAGCTGTCTTAGGAGCTCAAAATACAAGCACCAATTAAATTTCTTTTCAATAGCTTATTAAACAAGAAAGTTTGTGCAAATCGGTCGGCTAGTGTTCCAAGCAGAACCAAGTGTGGTCAGTTGTTAATGAAGCCAAAAAATAAAAGAAAGAACAAAGTTGGTGTAAGTCGGGTAGATCGGGTATATAGGAGCTTTATAAAATATTGGTCTAAATCGAGTGAATTTTGTTGAGTCATTTTGGGGTCCCAAAATATCAGTAAAATCTAAATTTGGGCCAATATCTTAATAATAATAAAATTTTGTTTCAGCATATTGGAAAATACATCTTTTTGAAGAGATCTAATGAAGCTTTAACTTAAACAGAGTGACCAGAGTGCCCGACAAAATTTAATGCTAATTATGACATCTTTTTTAAATTACTCATAACTTATTTATGAACCCAATAATATTCATTAAAGGAGTCTACTAGCTTTGAACAGGGGTTTTTGAGTGTTTTTTTTTTTTAATTCTGGAGAGAAAACCATGGGACCTTTTTTAATTTGGTTTTTCATTTGTGTGATTTATTAATTAAATATATAAAAAAAAAATTTCGAGTGCGAGGGCTGTTCCAAAAGTTATGGGCCTGCCAATTAAGGTCTCCCAAAAAAAGGTGTACAGGTGGTAGCCATGATTCCAGGACTCCAGAGTATCGAAAATGAAATCGGTAAATGAGGTTATGATCAGAATTGATGTAATTCTGGCCCGTACCTCAATCATATTTTACAATATTTTTTTAAAAAAATTGTCGGCAATTAAAAAAAAAATATTGACTTTTAAAGTTTTTTTTCTTAGTTTAGTGTAAAAAAATAGTAAAAAAAATGTTTTTCCTCTTAATTGAGGTACGGGCCAGAATTACATAAATTCTGCGATCAAAATCGGTTCAGTAGAAATTACCCCCTTAAACTAGTTTGTATGCTCGAAAATCCACGAAATGGAATAATGATTCTTATGGAAGTGCAAACACAAATACATATAAAGAAAAATTGTGTTCTTGCTCATCATTTGTAAGGCAACAAAAATATTAACGTTGAATTTAACGCCAATTTTTACCAACAAAGCATACGAAAATATTCTAGCTTTAGAGTTTGAAAGCCGAAATTGCTTGAGTTTTTCGATAAGGTAAGTGCCAAACACTGCACAATAAAAATTCTGCAAGCATTTGAAAATCATTCAAAACAAAAAATCATATATGTGTATCAAGAACGGATTCTTCCTCAAACAAGTTGTTAAACCTGCTCATGGCAGAGTATTTTACATGAGATATACTCTTAAACCGTAAACATATCCGAGACTGCTATTTTAATTTTCATCTTTCTAGCGCTTTACCCAATACACGATAAAGTCCAATCTGTATCCATTCCATCCATCTATCTATCTATCAGTCTTTGCGCTCGCCTAATTACAAAAAGATGAAAGCGCTGCTTGTGGGCCTCCCGCCCCCAACAACCCATTCCCCCTTGTGTGTGTCTGGCCCACCCACCCAACAGAAAAATAGAAAAACGAACGAAGAAAAAAAAAACACCTTGGCGGGATCTCTCTGGCCTGTTTTGTTGTTGTTGTTGTTGTTAACGGCAGCTACTTAATTTCGTATTAATAAACATCACAAATGTTGTAATAGTTTGCCACTTTATTTATTTATTTAGCTTTTTATGGCACAAAGGGGGCGCTCAACGGGCAAACATTCTTATTTCTTATTGATGGCAAACGATTTCTTTTCGCAACGATTTTCGTTGCTGTTGTTTTTGTTGCATTGATTGACGAACTATGCCACAAAGTTGTTTAAACAAATATTGTTGCGATTGGTGATTTAGTTAGTTAGTGTTTTGATGTGATTGTGTAATTTGGTGGCAGCTACCAAAGGGTGTGGTGGCGGCTCCAAAAAACACAGCAAACAAAAAAAACAAACAATACAAAACATTTGGTTTTCTGAACGGTAAATCAGAATCTGTTGAGGCGTAACCAACGAGTAAGGCCCAATTTGCGCTACATAACTGTAAATGTGTGTCAATTTTGGATTTCCATGGTAATTTATTGTTTGTTGAAGGGAATCACATTTTCAACACATTGTTAAAGATGGAAGGCAATTGAGCAATGGTTCACGATGAATGAGAATTAGTTTGAGGCATCAAATAACAAATGGCAAAAAAAAAAATAGTTTATATGATGGTTATTATTTGCTTTTAAGGAGGATCAAACCAGGAATCTAATCGGAACTGTAAAAGATCGGTACGAATATTGCATTTATTGTAGTTTATCTGGCATAAATCTCTGTTTCGGCACCGGATCCGTTTCCAGAAATGGGAGATTCGATTAAAGGTCATATGTATTTCGGTTGCTAATTTATTAAGATTTTCAAATCGGTAAACCGGTTCGTTCCGATACAAATGTAATATTTTAAGCAAGGCTTCAAACCTCCGAAATTTTTAAAGAGGTTCGGTTCGGGGATTCGAACCAGGGAGGAATCTTTGTGTTCGGTTCGCGCACCGGTTTCTGGAATCCCTGAACCCCAGGTTTTGGTTCGAACCTCGGTTCACTTGGTCAAAAGGAAAGACAAAAAAATGACGCTTCTCTAATTTGAGTTTTTGAAATAACACTTCGAAATCCGGGATTAGAGATTTCTTACTTACTTGGATAAAAAAAAAATTCAGAATCGACCAACTTTGGCCTTGGGTGAGGATATCTTGAATTTTGATTATTTTTTTAGGCTTTCATCTCTACTAGAACTTACATAAGAAAGAACAATCTTAAGTGTTGAAAAACAATCTTTAGTGTTGAAATGAAAATTATGACCTCTCTAAAGATTTGAAACAGTGGTCAATGTATGCATGTCCTATTAGACAATTCTAGAAGAAATCTTTAACATCATTGATTGATTTTTTATTTGATATGTGTTCATTGCTTTCTATTGCTCTCATAACCCATCTTTTAAAATACCTTTGTAAAAAATACCTTTTGTTTGAAAAATGACTTAATAATTTGAACCGAAGCATGTTTTTTAAAAAATGGTACATTCAAAATCATTAAGAGAATCTGGTTGATCAAAATTGCATCACGCTACCATCAAAAACAAATAAGATTTCTTAGAAAGACAGCTATATCATACAGTCATCCGATTTTTACCATATTTTGCAGAACTGTTAGAAAGCATATAGGATTCAAAATTGCTGAGATTAAGAACGCATACATTGAAAGCAAAAGAGTTTTTTCTACTAAAAACGCATTTTCAGACCGATCGGTTCTATGGCAGCTAACTTATAGCTCATCCGATTTTGACCAAACTTTGCAGAAATATTTGAAAGCATATAAATCTCATAATTGCAGAGTGCAGAACGCTATAATTAAAAACAAAAAAGTTGTTCTCTCTAAGACCAATTTTCCGACCGATTATCTTATGGCAGCTAGAGGATATACGTGGGTTGCTATTTAAGTTTCTGGCCTAGGTCACTTCTAGCCATTTTAGGACCAATTGCCCTTTTCCCAAAAAATTTGGACTTTTATCGATAAAAGCTCCATACAACTCTTTCATGTGTAACCACGTTTGATATCGATTAACGATTAATCAAAAACTTTCCTCGGCAGAAAAATGGAATTAACTCGTGAAAATTTTCATGCAATCATTTTTTACAACTTTCGACGTGGATTATCACGACAAGAGTGCAACGATGAACTTAAAAATTAACTTAAAATATAAAATAAAATAAAGAAAAAAAATTGGTTTAATGAATTCAATCGCGGGCGACGTTCGCTCGAAGACGAAGGTCGTCCAAAAACAGTCGTTTTGCTAAACATTGATGCCTTGTGTGAACTGGTAATGCAAGATCGTCATGTGACATACCGCATACATTCGATATTGCATGAACACCGGGGCGTAAAAAATGATCACGCACAATTTGACAATCGCTCAAAAAAAGGCTCGTGTGGATTGGTGCAAAGAAATTTTGAAAAAATATAATCGCGGTGTTTCAAAAGACGTTTATAAGATCGTAACAGGTGGCGAATCGACCGTATGGGTCTTCGAAGACGAGCCAAATCCAACGAAAGTTGTTCGTGGAAGAAGCACTTCGAAGCAAATGGTCCCCTGTTTCTTCGGTAAAACTGGTCATGTGGCGACTGTTCCGCTTGAGCAACGTAGGACGGTCAATTCTGAGTGGTACACCACAATTTGTATGCCTGAAGTCTTCGGAGAAATTCGAAAAACGAACAAGAGAAGACAGATCATTGTGCACCATCGAATTAATGGGTCGAATTAATGCGTCGAATTAATGGGTCATCCGCCGTACAGCCCTGACTTGGCACCCAATGATTTCTTTTTATTCCCGCACATCAAGGGAAAAATGCGTGGTCAACAATTTTCGTCGCCAGAAGATGCTGTTGAAGAGTTCAAAAACCCTGTTTTGGAGGTGTCTCAATCGGAGTGGAAAAAGTGCTTCGACAATTGGTTTGAGCGCATGCAAAAGTGTATAAATCTTGCTGGAGAATACTTTGAAAAACAATAAAACCATTTTTGATCATAAATATTCGCGTTTTCATTATTAGGCCAGAAATATATATAGCAACCTAGGTAGTCGTCCAATTTTTGTAAAACTTTCCGTAATTGTATGAAAGCATATAAAACTAAGAAATACCAAAGCCCAGAAAATCTAGTTGAGATTTGACATTAAAAGAGATTATAAAAAACCTTAAAAACACTTGATTGATTTCTCTTTTAACCCAGTATAAGCACAAAGCTCTAAGGAAGCTGTTCCTAATTTTAACTAAATCTAAACTACTTTAGAAGTTGGCACATTATAAGCCTTGGCAGCATGCTGCTAGGCTCTTCTCAACTTTGTAGCCTGGCTGTCTGTTTTGGCTTTTGCTTTTTCTCTTTTGCCTCATTGGAAATTCTTGGCATATTTTGGCTGACAGGCCAAGCAATTGTTGGCTTCCTCCAATCGTCTCCTGCCAACCACTTATTACGTAATTATTTAGGCACGGCAGCATCGCCCTGGGCACGTGTTGCCAACAGACTGGCAACTTGGCAGCACTTGGGCCAGCACCTGTTCCCAGAGTCTCTCTGGATGTGGCTTGGCTATAATTTGAGGCATGCAGCAACATCAATTCAATTTGCCTTGCCCGTGCAGGCTGCAGCTTAACTTAAAAGCTGAATGTTGGCAGTTGCTGTTGCTGCTGTTGCTGCGGCTGATAAAGTTCTTTGATAAACAAATGTGGAACTGTTGCTCTGCTCACAATCTTAATGGCCTGCCAATTTCGTTGCACACCAGCGGATAGCGCGTAATAACGGCATTTGTTAACTGTTTTACATTAGAAAATTTTTTTTATCGTTTCATAGACCATAAAGCGTTGGCCACGCTCTCACTGGCGCTGACACCTGCGGCGCATGAAAGATGGGAAAACTTATTGATAGCAAATGTTTTTCTAATATTTTTCTATATTTATTTTGTTTTTTTTTTTGGCATTTTGTCAACTGAATCTCATGAGTTCCACTTATAATTGTTTATTTATTCCAAGTATTAGTTAATGCGTTTATAATGCGTAAAACAACTTTTTGTGGCCGGTTTGGCGCCTGCTAAACAATTGATGGGCAATTCCCACGCTGCGTATGAAATAAATATCAAAAAAACAAAAAAATTGTACGCCTTGCTCGGTACATTTTAATGATGCCAGAAGAAAAAAAAAACAAACTTTGAAGCAGCCGCAGCTCTGGTTTTCGTGTTTCTTTTTTTGGGCACCCCATTATAAATCTGCGCCCGTCTATGACAGTTTCTGGGGGCCATTGCGCTCGGCCAAGTCTGATGACTGACGCCTGATGTGCTTGCAAATGAGCAAAAAAAAGTACAAGCAATATTGCTGTGTGTGGGTGCCGAGTAAAGGAGCGAGAGATCGAAAGATAGTGAAATGTTGACATTTCTTATCTGCGTGCATTACTTAAGATAAGCTGACTTCCCAGAAAGAAATCAAGACCGAACTTTACGCCCATGACGTAGTTTTTAGTTTGGTATGCGTAATAAATGGCTGTTAAATAAGGTGCACATGACCTAATATGAGTATGTAGGCATGTGTGAATTGGTTAACAAAATACGTCATAAGAGTGTGACAGCTCATAAATGGGGTTGTTCTCACCAATGCTGCGTGATATTGGGTAACATATGATACAGTAAAAGATAAACTGAGCCAATGAATCAGTCACAGTAACTAAGTCAAAAGTAAAATTGAGTGAACCTTCCCACAAATCAAACAAATAAATTAAAAATATGTTTACTATTTGATTCTAATCATTTGCTCATTTTTGTTCGCGCACTGAAAAATCTTTAATTCAATTCAATAATAAAAATGATTTATTATTCTTATAATAAGGTCTAACTAAAGACATTCTAAGGTAACAAGATACGTAACGATCGTTGAACTGAATGGCAAGGGATTTTTTCTATGCGGACCTACGTTTTACAGGTTTTTTTTAGGCAGGTTTATTAACATTTAAAACATAATCTTTAGTTTCCTCAATCACTTGGCATCAGTGTGACCGTTCGCTGATTGTCTAATAATACCAACTCATTCGTTCAGTCAAGAAGAGCTAGGCGAAAAAGTCAAAGTGTCAGAAGTAATACGAGGCATAGCTTGTCTGACCTACTTCATTGAACGCTAACCAGCGTCTGATTGGCTTTGCTGATTTGTTTGCTCTCTTAGCGAAGTGCTTGGCATGCTTTCGGCTCGTGTCAATGTGAAATGCCGAATATGTTCGTACGACAAGCGAAATTTATATAATAAATCTGCTCTGCAATCTTCCTTTAAATAGGAAGGGGTTCACACCGGGGTCGGGTTTGCGAATCAGGTTCTGGTTCGAAACTAGGGTGTAAATAACTAGAAAGGTTATTTTAGGGAAATTCTACAATTGCGTTTCGTGCTCCAGATTTCATTTTTAATATTTATATATTGTATTCATTCATCTGACATTAATGGAAAATGTGGACTGCTCATAATTTAAAAGAATTCTGAGACGGAAAAAAAAACCCAATACAATGTTTTCTTAGATTAAGTTAGGAAACTAAGAACATTTTCTTTCAATTGTTTTTGAGACTGGTGCAATAATAATAATGGGTGTAAACTTGTAGCATCGATAAACTGTAACTGTGATAAACAAACATCAAATCCCTCTGTTCCTGGATATTTTAAGTTTCAGTTTCATTTGATGTTTGGCAGTCACAGTGACTCAATGATGGGTACGCTGATATGGCTCGTCTCCCATTTTTAGAGTGCCCGTTCAAACAAAAATTCTTAGAATTGACAGACAGAAATTTTTTTCTCACAAAATTGGCTTTTGTATGCCTCAAAACGTCTTCGACGGATATATAATGAGAAGCAAATTTAAATAATGTTTTAATTGTCAAGTATTTTATTTAAAACCTGATTACGAAATTAAAATAGCCTGCCCCTTTCCTGTCTTTTCACCTTGACATAGCATCTCCATACGAACAAAATAATACCCAGAAATACGGTTTTACATGCGATATATATTCCTTTTGCAGAGGTGTTGATAATTTTATCCAAACTTTTGTTGCGGATGGAAAAAAGTGTATCCGACAATATGCGATTTGTTTGCATGCATTTGTGTTTAAACATCAGAGTGCAAAAATAGATTCAGTGATTGAAATTATTTTTTAAAACCTAACCGCTTCAATAAAAAACCAGTTCGGTTAGGGTTATTCTGACCATTTCTAACGGGGTTCGTTTCCCGGTTCGGTTCCGTAGCCGTTTGCAGCTCTGATGAAAATTTTCTTTAGTTTGTTAGATCCTTCCAAAGAACCAATATTGATAAGACTTAACTAAGATTTTGAGAAGCTTTTACATGGCTATATGGTATCTACGTTAAAACGTGTCACGGTGCGTCACGACGTGATCGAGAAAAAACACAGACTATAGTGCGTGTGCATCCGTGATACGTGCGTCATTCGTGAATGTTTAAGTTATTTATTGTGAATATAAGTCGTGCAGTATTGACGAAATATGTTATTTTATTGTTGACTAATAAAAGTGGGATTCCTGAAACTGACTACGATTTTGATTTGCTTTAATTTTCGTGGAATAGCTGCACTATAAATAAGACGCAGTGTGACCATGAAACCAGCAAAAAATACGGCCACGTATTTATATTATTATAACAACGTTGTATTTTGTTGAATACATTTTTAATGTGATGCATTTTCACCGTGCGTGATCATTCGTGACCCTCCTTAAGTCGTCCATAAAACGTGCGTAAGGCGAAATGCTCAAAAAATTGTGTGCGTTAATCGTGCGTCAAGAGATTTTTATTTCGTGAATCGTGCGATACTTGAAGGAAAAATCGCTCACGCGCGCACTTAGATCATCGGAGTGAACTCCTTTTGAATAGAAAAGTGACTTTTACATGGGATTTCGAACTGATCTAGAATAACTGGGAATGAGGAGTTGTTTCCTCAGGCCTCTGGTTTCACAATATATTAGATTCTCGTTAAATAGGATATGACTTCTTGATATACATATTAGCACTGGAAATGAGAATTTTTTCAGATTATGAAATTTCGAACTTGGGCAGCTTTGAGAATGTCTGTTCTTAAATTTCTCCTGTTTTTGTTAGAGATCGTTTGTTTTTAAATTTCTCCTGCTTAGGTACAAAATATAATATCCCTAATATAGATTTCATTATGGATCGGATCTTAGTTTCGCGTCATTCCACGAGAAAGTCTCATAATTATTCATATCAATATTTTTAAGTTACTCCAATAATTTCCAATTAAATCAAAGAATTTTATTTGATTTTTAAGTTACTCCAATAATTTCCAATTAAATCAAAGAATTTGATTTGCTTGTCAGTTGGAATTTAATGGTATGATTTTGATTTATTTGAAATTGTTGAGTTAGTTCTTATGGCCATGTCTTTTATCTAATGTCTTGGCAACATGTTGCTGTAACTGGCAATGTTGCTGTTCTCTTCGCCGCAGCAACAACAAGCTATGCACACACAATCAATAATCGCATCGATAAAGATCGTTAAACGAAATGTTTTTATTTCTGCCCCGCGACGAATGTTTTCTGGCAGCGACTCCGACTCCCAGCCACGACAATTGCCAGCAAAACGTATGAGTTATGGCCAACCTCCTTGTCTGTCCACCAGCTGCGCGTTCGCACGCCACACATGCGCAATGGCAATGGTTCACCTGACTACCACCTGCCCTCCCCCTCTCCCCATCTCTCTCTCTCACTCACTTACTCTCTCTCCCCCATCTCTTTGCTCTTGCCCCGTTTGCAGTGCGTCTGGCGCGCTGTGCGGTAAATTCGCTTTATGGGCTCCCGACGACGACGACTGCGAACTGCTCTATGCTAATTACGTCATGGGGACGACGCTTCGTACCTAATTTTGCATTGTGGGAACCGAAAACTGGAAATCCAAGACACCGCAGCCCTCCCCCTACCCCATCTGTCTTGCATTTTCCAACAGCGACCATAAAAAAATAGGCGCTGCTGCAGCGGCAAATGTTGCTGTTGTAGCTGTTGCTATTTAAGCAAATGTGTCGCAGCCAAAGCCAAAGTCTCAGCTGGCGTCGACGTCGCATATAATGACTTTTTCGACTTGCGACTTCTTGTGGCTTTTGCGCTTTTTTTATGCTTTATGCGCTCGCTTTGGTCTCGTCGGCTGGTCAAGCATGTGTTGTTTGTTGGTGGTGGCCATTGCTAGTTGCTATTGGTAGTAGTCATCGTCTCCCTCGCTCGAGTTGCCTTCTTTGTTGCAGCAGCAGCAGCAGCAGCAGCAAAAACAGTTGCCGTTTGTTTGTTTGCTGCTGCTGTGTGTGGCATGCAACAACTACCTGGCAACTTGTTGTTGTTGCTGCTGTTGTTATTATTGTTGCTGGTGGCAAGTTGAAATAATTTTGTGTGTGAAAATATTTTGAAAATGGGCGCGCGAGAGCAATGTTCCTGAGCAACAAGTTGCAAGGCAACCAAATGTTGATAATTGTGGGGGGGACTAATTAAGAGTAGTTCGGATTAGATATAGCAGGATGATAAAATCGTTTAAAAATTAGGCAAATTTTAAAGTAAAACCTTAAGATTTTTATAATTTTCTACATTTTTGTCTGGCCAAAATGTTGTCATAGGCAGCGATTTATAAGTCTTTTTTCTAAGCAACATTTTCGAATGATGTTTTGAGAAAAATTGATAATAAAGCATGTAAAAAAGAGCTTATTTCTTCAGCAATTTACCGATCGGGTCTTTTAAAAGTTGTAAAGTACTTTAGATAAGATAATTAGTATAATCATATGGATAAAGCTATGACTGTGTTTCGAAATATCAATTTGAAAGATTTTTAAACTCTGAAGTATAAGTAGCTGAACAAATCGTTATAGTCAAATGTGTCAAACATTCCAATGGAAATCGCAAATAGATCTTGGTCAAGCTTAAAGTTGCCGATAAAGAAAAGGCAACTCTCTAAGCAAATAAATTTATGAATAGGTTTTTATTTATCTAAGTTCTAAAAATATGGTACAGAAATTGAGATTTTTTTGAAGGCTGATTTCTCGCTTTTTAATTTAAGTAACTAATAAAAAAAAAGTTGAAAATTTTGTTAATTTTGTGTATACAAATTTTATTTTTAAGAATTTTTGAAATCTAGTTTTAAAAACTCTAATTGTATGCTCTGTACCGAAAATTTGTTTTAAATTTGCAAACAACAATTTTATATATAGATTGTTTGAACCTTTTGGACAAATATAATAATCAGCTATGTCTATAAATATAAATTTGCCAATTTTTGTCACGCATATCACCCACAGCTTGGTTGATAGATTGTTCGGACCTTCTAGACATAAAAAAGTAATCATCATTATTTATTCATGCACTATGCACTATATTTCCAGATCAGATAATCGATAGTCGAGGTATAAGCAAATCAAATAAATCCGCTGGGGAGCACTGGCCGCATCCATAATGGGCAGCACTTACTCACTTACTCCCACAACGTTTTTTGTTTTATACTAACTTTGTCAGGTACAGAGTATAGTGGGCAGCACTTACTCACTTACTTCCACAATGATTTTGGTTTTATACTAACTTTGTCAGGTACAAAGTATAGTATAGTATATATATAGACTATAAGTATATTATAGTCTGCTGACGTTTTTTCTTGTTTTTAATCTGCTAAATGATCTTTCATCTTCTGCAGAGGCGACAGGAATTGTATGAAATAGTAACATTTCTAGGTCGCATTCTAGCACTCCATATTTTTCATTGTTTCTTTAAAGAATTGGTGAATAGTTCATACCTTAGCTAATTCAGGTAGAATGTTATGGGAGAAGTTGGCGGCTATTATATCAAAATATTTACTTTGAGATTGGTCACACTTTTGCAATAAGTTTGCTTAATCCACGTACAATAAAAAATTTAAATTTAGAAAATGTTGGGTGCAGAAAGAGCAGCACAGTTTTTAAATTTAATTAAATCACATCGAATTTCACACGACATGTGCTTTAGTAATGTCATACGTAATCCAAATATTGAGCCAAGTGTAGATATAGAAGTAAATACAAGTGGTCGAAGTCGCTACAGAATGGGCAGTCGATAATTGTCGACCTTTTCAAATGATTGCTGATTCGGGACTAGAGAAGTTTGTAGTAAAATGGAGAAGAAATAAGTAATTCTAATCAGAAGTAATCAAATTGGACATGTCAAATTTCAGCGAAATGCAGCTGATTGATTTTGACAGCTGATTGTTGTTGACGTGTTTGGCATCATGTTGAGTATAAAAAAACGATTTACAACAACAATCCGAAGGGCTGCGTCGGGCTGAAATTTAACATGTCTTCCTAAATATGAATGAGGCACCAAAAATCTTTTTTGCGATAACGCACTCTGGCGGTTAAGGAGGTGGCTTTTCACTCCACCTAGTTTTTCAGACCTTTCGAAAAATTACTTTTCGGACGGGATTAAAAAAAAATCGCTGTAATAAGTTTACCGACCTAAAAGGGACTTTATTAAATAAAATAACAAAAAAAAATGTTTCTTAACTTTTTTCTTTTCCAAGAAGGTTCCTTTTCACCCATAGTATAGTGCCATCTCAAGGAGATCCTTTTTTCAAGCCGAAAACCTCATATCCGAAAAGAAGTCCTTAATAACAACCAAAGATGAAATGATAAAAAAATAATGTTTTTAAATAATACCTTTAAATATTACTAATACATCTCCAACTATATTTGTGAGTTTTGTAATGAAAACGAAAATTTGGTTAAATAGTTTTTTTTAAATCGAATAATTACACTGTGATAGTTTTGTTTTCAAAAAATAAAAAAGACATGACCGAACTCGACGGTTTTCCCCTATTTCGGGTCGTAGGAATCGAACTGCATCATTACTTTTTTGAGTTGTAATGATGGTTTCATACGAAATTTTTTTTTAAAGTTTTTTACGAAGTTACCATTTTTTGTAAATTCCAATGATATGATATGTTATTCTTGAAAAATCTAAATAAATAGTTTTAAATGTCCTCTAATTTACTTCATTTACAGTTTTTCGATATCATTGCGCATTCAAAAGTTATAGAATAAAATCTAAAAAAAATAAAAAATATTGTACATCATTTTTACTACCAAAATTACATTAAATTAGGAAATATTTAATTAGAAATCAAGTAATTGTTGGAGAACAAAAGGGAAGACATTAAAAAATGATTTTATTGCGATTTTACTTAATATTTGAAAATTTAAAATAATAAGTTGTACAATATTTTATTGTAAAAAAGGTTGCAATTATTTTAGTTTTTGGACCATAACTTTTGAAAGCGCAATGATATCGAAAATCTGTAAATGTAGTAAACTAGAGCACATTTAAGTCTATTTATTCAGATTTCACAAGAATCAGATATAGTTTTTTTACAATTTAGAAAAAAATTTAACTTGATGAAAAACTTAAAAAAAAAATTTTTATGAAGCCATCGTTATAACTCATAAAACTAAAGATGCAGTTCGATTCCCAGGGCCCAAAATAGGGGAAAACCGTTAAAGTTGACCATGTCTTTTTTTTCGACTTGCACAGTGTTATCTAACTTGACTCGACTTGATCTTATGAACCACTTGAGTGTGATCAGTTTGGAGCTTGATCTGTTCGGAGCTTAGTCTGTTAAGAGTTTGATCTATTTGAAGCTTGATTTGTTAGAGTCACTAAAAATATAAGCTGAGCAACTCTAATCAAAACATTTTCTAATTTGAGTCAAAGGGTACTTTGACAGTAGATCCAGTAGATCATTTACATTACGAAGGTGGGAGAATTTTTCGCTAGTTGAATTTGAGGTTTTCTGGTCAGGGTCCGAGGGCCCACTGAACGTGGGAACCCCTTTGCTCGGTAGCACAAATTAATCTTGTCGGATCTCTTGAAACCCGTATTTAAAAACTATACAGAAAAAGATCCAAAATATTTTAATGATAATCAACTCTAAACGATGTAAGAAGTATCGACCTACTTCTGAATTTCTCAAACCAAGCACGAAAGAATTGACTTGAGACTTAAATATACCAATCCCGAAATACTTGAACTTGATTTTTATGTGGGATCCGAACATAAAATAAATCTATTCGGATTCACACAAGAATTCTGAAACTTCAATCCGAAGATCGGGATCCAACAATTTTTATAAACTCGAATATTGTGTTATGTTTCCTATTATGTTTTCTGTGTACATCCCACCTTTTAATAACGTTAAGGTTTAAGTACTTTTCTTAACTGTTTAACGCCGAAAATTAGGCATTTTGAAAAATCCACACAATTTCTGGTGAACAATTTACCCACCCGGAATTTTTCGCCCACATTCTTGAGCCGCTTCTGAGCTGAATTAACCCATTAACATTCTTGTCGCAAAACTATAAAAACTACTTCAAATTTGTTCACCTCTAGTCAAATTGATTTAGTTCTGACGCATTTAGTCAAGTATTCGCTATTAATTTCAATTATAATGAAAATATACTCATAAATGTCGTTAAGTGCTTTACCAAATGCAAACAAAACAAAACAAAACAAAAAAATGTGAATTAAAAGCGCAAAAATTACTTTTAGACACATTTAAATACCATTTAAATAGCTTTTGGGGTACAAGGTGAAGCTGAAGCTGTGGCAGTAGCTGGTGGCCAGCCAACAGAGCCAACCGAGCAAATTTGTGGCCAGCGGCGACGAATAAAATGCCGCACAAAAATGCTGCTAAAAATGCAACTCCAACTCGTCTAAGTGTGCGAGTGAGTGCGAGTTGTGCGAGAGTGTACAAACAAAGCTTGGGAACCAAAAAGGCAAACACGCGCTTAACGTGGCCAGTGGCCAGCGCGCGCGTTGACCAGCCGCCAGCGGCAGTTTCGTTATAAATTCTGTATTATTTTTTGCCGGCCGGCAGAGAGACAGAAGCCAAACTGCTGCTGCTGCTGCACATGATTGAACGCAATTTGGCCCAGGCCAAGCGGCCGCCTTATAATAATACATATTTTATATAATTTTCGTGTTGCATTTTGCCTTCTGGCCTGAACTGCGGAATTTCCGTTTGTTAAGCGGGGAAAATCCCGCCATGCTCACGCCAAGTGACAAATTCATCATAAGGACGCGCACTGGGCGCAGGGAATTTCCGGCATATGTGTCCTGTCCCGCTGTTACCTGTGAAGTCTGTGTGACTCTAACATAAATGAGATTAGTTCACGGGGCAAAGGCAAAAAGTTGACACTTGATGCTAAAGATTTTCCCACGCAGGTATCGGGAAGGCTCATAGGGTGCTAACTGGCGCCCTTGATAAAAATCGGCAGAATTACAATAATAAAGTTTAGCTTGAAAATGAAACCCATTCAGCATTTATGAATTCATTAGATAGGCAGTATTTGATATTGACCCAAGTTGAGTACATTCATAGAAAAAATAAAGAATTTCATACTTGGATCAAAAGCATTCGAGCACAATAGTACGCTAAGAGTGAAAATTCTTGTTTCAAGAGTGAATTTCTTGATCCAAGAATGAATTTTTGAGTTCGAATTTCTTGGACCAAGAATTTTCATACTTGATCCAAGTTGCACTCTATGATCAGTTACGACTCCCCACTTGCCTCAACTATAAATTCCAATTTGAGAACGAAAAGTTCACAATTACAAGAACGAAATTCTTAAAAATTTAAGAACGAATAAATTGTTTTTTTCAAGAGCATTCTTACTCAACTTATTTGTTCTCTTTTCACTTAGTGTAGGATCGAGACATTCCTTTAAAAGTAGACAACCTTGTGAATTTCTAAGAAAGTAAAAAAAGTGGGTAGAAGAATCATCACTGAAATCAAGAAAAATATTGATTCTAACAGAACTACAAATGTCGCTGATCATTCAGGATAATCATATCAGCGAAATATATTGAACGATCAAAGAATATAAGTGCGGGAGATGAAATAGGAAACATGATTCCATCACAACTCATCAGAGACCAAGGTACAGTCAAGATAGTGGACTTCTTTAGGTACATTGTCCGCCCTCAAGGTCATGATGAAAGTTTTTTGAAAAAGGGTAAAACGATCACCGGCAAATTTTATTCAGAGCTCTTGAATGGTTTTTAGCAAAAACGATCGCATTGAGGGAAAAATTAATAGAATAGAATTTGGGTTAAATGAAGTGATTTGGATTGAAGGTAAAGTTTTCATTCTCATTTTAACGACCAGAGACTTTTGATAGCCCTGGAAGTGAAAGTAATATTGTTACCAGCAGGGATTAATTCCATAACCGGAACCGTTAACCGAAATAAACCGTTTCAAGGCACGTACCGGTATCGAAACCGGATCCGATATTAAAATTTTTATAAGAACCGAAAACCGTTTACCCTTATAATAGGAACTGAAAAAAACGGAACCATACCGAAACGCTAGTACCGGTACTGTTTCGGTTCTTATTATTTATTTGATGATTATTTTTAAATACGTACTTAAACTGGTAAAATTTCAAAATATACACTCAGAAAAAGATTTTTACTTTTTAGAAATTCGCCATAAACCCTTTCATGCATTTGTTGTTTCTATAAAACATTCAACTTTGAATGCAAATATCTCTTGACTAACGGATAATTTTTATTCAAACGAATTTTGTGAAAAAAATGGATCCTGTTTCTTTAGTTATGTTATCTGCTTGGACTTGAGTACAACGTTTTTTGCTGTCATTTTTGGTTCCGCATTTGCTGCTGTTGGACATTTCGGGAGCGTAAAATAACTGCAACTTTTGATCGATCGAATCGATAAATTATCAAGCTAAACTGAAGTAATTTTTTAGATTTCCTAATAGTATTTGATTTTAATTTAACTTTTGCAAAAAGTAAGCTCTTTTACTCTGTACAGACGCCATGTTGAATTTGTAAAATATTAAATTTAAACTAAATGGAGTGTTTAATTTTAAAGCTGTTGGCTTTTTGTGTTATTCGAGAGCAATATTTTAAGAAAAAAACAAATAAACAAAATATATATGCCCCGTGCAAAAAACAGAATCAATTCTTTTTTTTAAATAGAGGAAAATTGTTTTAAAAAGTGGAAAATCTTTCTTTGGTAAATAAAAAACCCTCTAATTCAGCGATAGTTCTATCACACGTTTTGTTGTTGTTCCCATCGGTAATATTTTGGTTTATTTCCTTCTCTTAGAAAAATTGTCCCTTAAAAAATTTTTTGTTAGAAAAATGTTAATAGTTGTAATAGTAGATGTTCTGAATTAATAGAACATTAAATATATTTAGGCATGGCATTTTTGCCGTCAGCCTTTAAGTCTAAGTTGTACAATTTGCATATTTCAAAAACTGGAGTTACCGGACCACCTACCTTAAAAATGTTAATATATATTTTAGAAATTAAGTTTCTTTATTTTTATGAAATGTCGCCTTCAATTTTAGAAATATTATTTCCAATTTTTAGAAAGTTTTGTTTTAATAACTTTTAACAAAAGTTTTTTTATATACCACCAGGATATACCACTCCTAGAGAAAAAAAATGTATATTTAAGTACATAAAGGAATACACTCATATCGTTTTATATTCTTTTTCATTGAGTATATTTCATATATGCTTTTGCAAAGAAATTCGATGTATACTGATTATTATATCAAATAACCATTTCTGCTTCTTTGAGCATATTTCAAAATTCCCAACACCTAATATGGAATTTCCATGTGTTCCCCACCTTGAAGATGGGTGGAGATAGAAACGAAGAAGACCTTAGTCATGAATATAGTACAAATATGTTTGCGCACTAAAGCACGTGTTAGGACTAGCGTTTGTAGGAAGTTATAATATTTCGGAAAAAAAAGAAAGAAAATAAAAAAATTAAACCCCCCTGAGCAAGCTATGCAATTGCATGTGTAAAACCCATGGTTATTCAACAAATCATTTTTATAAATAAAAGAAAAATTAAAAACAAGAAAAGACAACTTCTTTCTTGGGCTGCCATCAACGGAATGCCGATTTAAAGGTACCAGTTGGTCAGCAGGAAATTTTAACTTGCACCGCCTACTTGGATCAAAAAAAAAAATTTTTTTTTACAATCACAAAGCAGTCCAAGCTGGGCAATAATTTGAGTTTAGAATCAATTTCATTCCCTTAATAAATAAGCAGTAACCTAGCTAATAGATCGTTCTGGATTATCGCGCATAAATAATCCTAATTCACATATCAGCACACGTAAAATTTCATGTTACAAGGAATTTATATAACTTTCATTTAGATTGTTCTTGTCAAAGTGGGGTTTGCCAGCATGCAGATTAAGCAGGATGTTGATGATCTCTGAAAAATGTTTATCATAACTATTTGGTGAGAGTTTTTTATCCTGAGGCTTTGCAGTTATATGAAAAGGCTTCTGAAAGACAAAATTTGACTGGGTGGCTCTTGAAATAGCTATACAGACAACCTGCAGGAGATTATGCCTTGTTGTTATTATTGAATTTAATACCAGGAGATAAGAGGATATGACTAATTTTTTAGGAAGTTTACAGATAAATGATTACGGTTAAAATTTATTTTGCAAATGATCGAAAATTGGTTGGGACTAGTATCCTACATGGATAAAAACTCTTTTATATAAAAATAAATATATCTGAAGACACTTTTGCATACAAAGAATATAAAGAAAAAAGCATATAAAGAATATAAGAATAAATAATCGAGCCTGTTCCCGTTATCGATTTCGATCAAATCATGCGAAATCAAAATTGGTAAATGTTTTTATCTCCAATATCTTTTTATTTCCATTTATATTTATTCGACTGTCTTGATTGCAAAATTAGTTCATCAAATTCTCTAATCATTTCTTGAAATAAAGAACCTTTTCCAATTCCGATTAATCGAATTCGGAAACGAGAACAGGCCTGTATATTTTGAAAGTATTGAACCAAAATATATACAATGAATAAAATGAAATTCTAATTTCTAATGAAAATTGCAGTATATACCAAATGGTCTCTTACATTAAGGGTTAAGTACTTTTTTATAATTTTAAAAGCGTTTTACGCTTCGGAAACAAAAAAAAAAAACTCAGAAGCAGAACTGTAGCGGTCGAATGTTTCGAAATCTGTGCAATCTGTGGGAAATGTCAGTTGCATTTATTCTTGCATATCTCTAACGTGCCGTTCATTTGACGACAAACGATTTAAGCAGATGTTTCGTGTGCATTTTACAATATTGCTGGAATTGAGGAAAGAAGACTACACTCAGAAAAAAACGGCTGCCAGCGTTCTAGAACGAACGGGATTGAATTTATACCGTTTCGTACTTAAAATTTCAAGTATAATTCGTACTTGATTGTACTTAAAGTAAGTACGAATCAGTATTAAGTTTAAAATTTACCCAAAATGTTCCTAAAATGAGAACAAAATTCTTAAATCAAGTACGAAATACTTAAATCAAGAATTTTTTGTACTCAAACGGGAACGGGATATAATGAATACCGATTAGTACTTAAAATAAGTATGATTCGTTCATGGGTGTCGAGTGAGAGCGCGTACAAGCTGAGAGCAAAAGCAAATTGGCTCCCTTGGCTTCTCTCTTTGAGTTTCGTTTTGCCGTCTGGAGCAAACGTACTTGTATGTAATTTGGCGCCTAGTCTCGCAAGCGCGACGCGGTCGAGTGCGCTAAGACGCAGCCGTTCTTGTGCTTCAGTCCCGAAGTCCCGAGTTCGATTCCCAGACAAGGAAAGGTAAAGTAAGCTATTATTAATTTATAAATTATTTAATGTTTCAGAGAAAAGAAGACTTCAGTGACCCCCCATACTGTGGGTTATAATTCTATCACACAATTAGGGAAGCAGTTTCTCGAAAATATAAAAACAGTCGGGGGTACACAGGGTTGAGCCATTCCGAGAATTAACCCATTATGTTGAGGTATTGAGTTATTTTTTTTTTTGAACCAATTGGGATTGGAACAGTCCAAAATGTACTTAATGTATCCCGAAACGGTCTTAAATCAAGTATTTCGGGATTGAAAAAATCGTACTTGAACCAAGTATTTTGTACTTGTATCAAGTATTTTCGTACTTGGCGTACTATTGACACCGTTTGTACTTGATTTAAGTACAAAGTTCTCGGTTTTTTTTCTGAGTGTACGTATTTGCAACGTCTGCGATGATAGTCTAATACAGCGATGGGCATATAGTGGCCCGTTGCGCCCTATCAACTCATCAATTTAATCCGCCTTTACACCCAGAGAAATCTAGCACGATTAGACAAGACTGAAATCGGCTTCAATTTAGTTTTTTTTTGTCTTGAATTTTTAAGAAGAAAGCTGAAGAAGACTTGTGCGCTCGATTTTGAGTTTGGTAGCAAGGGAGCTGAGGCGTTCGCATTGCGGAGAGCGAACGAAAAAACGAGAGCATTTCGTTCTCTCGCTCTCTATCAACTTTGTTCTAAAATGCTTACTTTCAAGAAGATCTTTTCCTGAATTCGAGAATAAATCATGCTTGATATGAAGCCGACTAAATTTTGCTTGATTTCAGTATTTTCTTTTTGGATCCAAGAAGATTCTGTCTTGCCGAACTTCTGACACGAAATCTGCTTGATATCAAGCAAGATCAAGAAGATTGCTGGGACTTTCAGTACTGTTTTCGGTGCCCACCGCTGGTCTAGAGTACTCCCGTATACCCCAATCAATTCGGATAATTCTTTTACCAATAACTTATCAAATTGAAAGCGTAATATACTCGTTACTTAGGGAATGGATTATTCAAAATCTTTTAATAAGTCACAAAATGTTAAAATTATCAAACAATTTTGTAATGCAATAAATGTAATAAGCAAAAAATATAACAATTATTATAAAATGTTAGAATTTACATAAAATGTTACTTTTAACATAAAATGTTAGGATTAACATAATATTTTGCACTATAACATAAATGTTGAATATTAACATACTATGTGAAACATGAATTTATCAAGTTAAACGTTAACATAAACTGATAACCATTAACATAAACGGATAAACATTAACATTTAGTAGGCTGACTACTGTTAGAATTAACATAAAATGTCAGTATTAACATAAAATGTTAGTATTCACATAAAATGTTAGCGTTAACATACAATGTTAGTATTAATATTAAATGCTAGTTTTAACATAAAATGTTAGTGTTAACATAAAATGTTAGACTTAACATAAACTGTTAGTATTGACATTAAATGTTAGTATTATCAAAAAATGCTAGTGTTATTATAATATTTTGCACTATAAAATAAATGTTAAAAATTAACATAACATGTTAAACAATAACATAATATTTTAAACATAAAATGTTAGGAACATTAAGTAGACTGACAACTTAGATATTCACAGATTATAGATATTCAGCTAATGCATATAAATGAAAGAGGAGAGCTTGATATCTATAAAATTATAGAAATTATTGAACACTTTCTACTGCTGGAGCGGAAGGGGTCGTGTCAAAAATTTGAAACAAACTTGATCTGCGTGCTGAAAATACGACTCAAACACTAAAAACAAATGGTAGCTCTAGCTCTTATAGTCTCTGAGATCTAGGTGTTCATACGGACAGAAGGACACGAGTCGGCATTTGATGCTGATCAAGAATTTATATACTTAATAGAGTAAGTATATCTAGGATTGTTTTTTGTGCACTGATGCATGACTTTTCCCAGGATTTGGGACGAGTAAGCTTTGATTGACTTGTTCAGAGCAAAGCAAGTGCCTCGACGATAAGATGCTGTTGTTGTTTAAGAGCTGTAAATAAATTTATTAAAATTTTCTTTATTTAGTTTCATTCATTTATTTCCATAGAATGCTCGAGATAAGACTAAGACTTCTAGGGAATAAATGTGCCATAATTCCGCATTCTTTAATTAATCTATTAGGCATTAATTTTAGATAATTTCATTAGCAACTTCAACACTTTTTCTAATCCGGATATCGAAATAATCCCATCTTTCAGATTAAGTCATTTAATGCCAAAGCAAGACCAAACTGGCAACAACTTCATTCTGCACTCTGCATATTCTTCATATGCTGCAGCAGCAAAGCGATTATGATCAAGAAATCGACTAAATCGTCAGCTGAAAAGAAAATATTGCCCAGCAGCAGCGGGGGCCAGCAGCAGCAGCAACAACAACAGGCACACAGAGACCCAGCCTACCTACCAGCCCCACCGTCCAGGCGATATCAAAGGCAAATTTTTCAACTTGGCAGTGCTCGGCGCATACTCAGACCCAACGATGCAGACCAAAGATCGAGGAGGTGTTGCCTGCCTCTGAAGTAGATAGATGAGCAGCCGCTGCAGTGGCATGTGGAATTATTAATGTTTGATGTAATTAATGCGTAATTAAGATAGCCCGAGAATGCACTAAGGGTGAGAGTCTAGTTTCCATTGCCATTTTGAAAATTCTTAATTGCCATATATACAACACACGTGTGTGTGTGTGAAGGGGAAACTTTTTGGCCAAAAAATATGGCTAACCCAACCGAGCGACAAGTTCAAAGCGTTTGAGCCGCCAACGCAAAATTAAGATTAGCTGGGAAGCTCGTGCTCCGATCTTCGACCATTAACTGTGAAAATGTTCCATGGGAAACTAATAATGAGTCGTTGTCTCAGGCAAATGATCTTTCAAATATCAATCAATTTCAATAAGTTTTTCGGTTTTTGGTTATTCATTAATCTTGGCCGCGTGCGCAACTGTTGAAGCATTTTTCGGGGCTTTTAGTGGAGCACAAGGTGGCCCAGGGCAATGCGATTATGCGGGCAGAACAATTAGTGTTGACTGCGACTCCAAAGAGATACGAGTATCTTATCATTTATCATCAGTTTCTAGCTTGGGTTTTGGATTTTGTGTTTAGTATTGTTTTTGTTTGGAATGTGCCGCAAGTGCCGCGAAAATTAACGCAAAATTTTGACTGGCTAATTGTGATTTGTGGAAGCATTTTTTTTTCAAAGAGGAGTTTCTTGTTTTTTTTTTGTTTCCATGAACGAGGTAGGGTATGTTGGCTTAGTGAGGGAATTAGTTGGCATATTAATTGTCAAAACAGATTCCAATGTATGAAGCGGAAAATCTCACTCCTTCATTTAAGGCAATTGAGGCACGTTCTCATGCTCACCAATTGCGGTTTTTTTCAAACTTCGAAATCGTGTGGAAATTTCGCAAATCGAGTTTATGTTCTGAATGCTGCAAATTGACAAGGATTATCGTATTCAAGAGTTCAGTCTGGGCGGAATTAAGAATAAAGTAAATTAAAACTAAAGTAAATATTAATAAACTATATTGAGGGCCGATACCTCATTTTCTAAATAGCTGCTATGTGTCCGATAAATATGTGACAGTCAGTGCTATTTAGGAGATCAGGAATCGGCCCTAAAGTACATAATAGTCTATTTTTTTGGAACAGGTGACAACTTTGACAACAACAAAAATATGTTTGTCTAAAAAAATATGTTCAATAGCGAGATCGAAAAGTAAAAACCGAAGCCATATCGGTCGGAATTGGGGATTGTCGATTTTAAATGTTATGCTTGCTGATCGGAGGAATAAAAAGAAGGCAATGCTATCTCCGACTGGGCCTATGTTTGAATACACTTGTACAACTTCGCTCCTGATTTAGCCGATAGAATATATATAGCATATAAATGTCACATATTTTAAAATTTAATATTATTAAGAATCTGATTGTCATCTTCTAAATTTGAGAGCACTTCTATCAAAAACAAATAAGTTTTTTCAGTAAGACATATTTTTCAACCGATCGGTTGGCAGGATATAGTCATTCGATCTTAACCAAATTTTGTAAAACTCTTTAAAAGGATTTAGTTTTTTGTTATTGCAGAGTTTAAGAGCGCTTTCGTAGAAAACAAAAATATTTTACTCACTAAGACCCATTTTCTAACCGACCGGTTTTATGGCAGCTATAGGATATATTCATTCGATCTTAACCAAATTTGTTAGAACTGTTTAAAGCATATAATATTCATAATTCGAGATTTTAAGAACGATATCATAAAAAAAATATTTTCTTACTAATACCCGTTTGTAGTAATTCTGCTCTCCGATGGGTATGAGCGATATAATTAGTTTGTAATTATTCTGACGCTACCCCTCTGTTTGTCATCAGTAAAAAAGAAAACAAATTCGCATTGTCCATGATTTCTGCTTTACATATTTCATCCAAAAATCTTTGGATTTTCATACTCCCAAAAAAAGAAAAGCCTAGATTGAGAGATTGAAAAAATAAATTGTCAACAAGTCAACTTTCAAGGTAATTTTATTAACTTTGCGATGAGAAGAAACTAAAAACTGAATTTTTCAGTCAGTTTTTAAAATCATTACGTCGCTAAATTATAACAGGGAACAGGGTAACAGGGATGCAAAGAGCTCGAGAAATAAGACTGGTTCAGTTCAGTGGATTACTTAGCTTTTAAAAATGGTTTTTGGAGCAAACCAAACCGCGGTTTCCGTTTGGTTCCGTTTCGAGTATTATACTTTCGAATAAGAAATATTATTATACTCGACATTGAAGTCGTAAAAAATATTTAAAATATTAATTTTCACGTAAATAATTATATAAAGTCTGACATATAAGATTCAGGATTACCAAGGAGAGCAGGAATGCAATACATGTCATAATCACATTGCAAACGTGTATTTATTAGATTGTCAACCACCAGGTCATCCTCAGGTGCAAAATATGGGATATCCTAGTCAAGTAGCTGCCTGGCAATTCCTTTACTGACAAGATCACATACCAATATCTTGACAAACGCTATTTCGTGCAAAAATATAAAAAATATTCAATCTGCAACATTTAAGGAAAAGATGTAGAATAATGACAGATGCATTTAGAAAAAGACGACCATTGCATTACAACGATATAAAATATCTTACATTTTTGGCAACTTTTGAATTTTTAGCCAGGTTTAAAATTACCTAAAAATCTAAGGTCATTAGCAAACTTGGCAGCAATTTAAGTCCCAATTGTCATGTATTTTAGCTTATTATCGGCGGTTTTGGGTAAACGAAAAATTTAGCAAATTTTTTTTTAATTTTTAGCACTTTTTAGAAGGTTTTAGTGTTTTAAATGAATTTCAGTATTCAATTTTTATACACTTAAAAAGTGTATATTAATTTTGCCCAGAAGTTTGTAACGCATAGAAATATTCATTTCCGACCCCATAAACTATATATATTCTTGATCAGGACGACGAGCCGAGTTCATTTCCGCTTGTCCGTCCGTCCGTCTGTCCGTCTGTCTGTCCGTCTGTCTGTCCGTCTGTCTGTTTCTACGCGAACTAGTCTCTCAGTTTTAAAGCTATCGAGCTGAAATTTTGCACAGAGTCTTCTTTTTACTGCACGCAACTAATATGTCGGAACCGGCCGGATCGGATGACTATATCATATAGCTGCCATAGGAACGATCGGTCTATGAATTAGTTCTAGTTAGAAAAACTTTTTTGTTTTCCATCGTAGCGTCACTAATCTTGGTATATGTTAGTTTTATATGCTGCCACATGATTCTGGAAAAATGTATCAAAATCGGATCACTATAGCATATAGCTGCCATGGAAACGATCGGTCGAAAAACTACTTCTAGTGAGAAAAACTTTTTTGTTTTTTATCGTAGCGTCCCCAATCTTGGTATATATTAGTTTTATATGCTTTCACATAATTTTGAAAAAAATTATCAAAATCGGATGACTATAGCATATAGCTGCCATAGGACCGATCGGTCGGAAAATGTGTTTTACTAAGAAAAGTTTTTTTTTTATGGTATCAAATTTTTATTATCAATGATTTAATAATTTTAATTATCTGATGTCTATATCCTATATATATTTTTCCAGTTAAATCAGTTGGAGTTAAGTTTTTCAAGTGTATTAAAACTTCGGGACAGTCGAAGTTAGCTTTGCCTTCTCGTTTTTATACACTTGAAAAGTGTATATTAATTTTGCCCAGAAGTTTGTAACGCATAGAAATATTCATTTCCGACCACATAAACTATATATATTCTTGATCAGGACGACGAGCCGAGTTCATTTCCGCTTGTCCGTCCGTCCGTCTGTCCGTCTGTCTGTCCGTCTGTCTGTCCGTCTGTCTGTTTCTACGCGAACTAGTCTCTCAGTTTTAAAGCTATCGAGCTGAAATTTTGCACAGAGTCTTCTTTTTACTGCACGCAACTAATATGTCGGAACCGGCCGGATCGGATGACTATATCATATAGCTGCCATAGGAACGATCGGTCTATGAATTAGTTCTAGTGAGAAAAACTTTTTTGTTTTCCATCGTAGCGTCACTAATCTTGGTATATGTTAGTTTTATATGCTTCCACATAATTCTGGGAAAATTTATCAAAATCGGATCACTATAGCATATAGCTGCCATAGGAACGATCGGTCGAAAAATAAGTCTTTGTGAGAAAAACTTTTTTGATTTCCATCGTAGCGTCTCCAAGGGTAGTATATATTTGTAATATATGTTTTCACACAATTCTGAAAAAATTTATCAAAATCGGATGACTGTAGCATATAGCTGCCATATAAACGGTCGGTCAAAAAACTACTTCTAGTGAGAAAAACTTTTTTGTTTTCTATCGTAGCGCCCCCATTTTTGGTATATATTAGAATTATATGCTTTCACATAATTTTGAAAAAATTTATCAAAATCGGATGACTATAGCATATAGCTGCCATAGGACCGATCGGTCGGAAAATGAGTTTTACTAAGAAAAGTTTTTTTTATGGTATCATATTTTTATTATCAATGATTTAAAAATTTTAAATATCTGATATCAATATTCTAAATATATTTTACCGGTTAAATCAGTTGGAGTAAAGTTTTTCAAGTGTATTAAAACTTCGGCACAGTCGAAGTTAGCTTTGCCTTCTCGTTTTTATGATTTTCAGTTTTTGAATTTTTTGAGTTTTTAATATGGTTTCAATGAGTTTGATATTTTAAGAACAACACTTTTATGTGGAGATTTGACTTATTGCGCGAAAGGCAAATAGGTGGTGATCATATTTAGATCAATACAAACACAAGCTAGAAATTTCATAAGAATGGCGAGAAAACCCTAAGACAGAAATACATTTTTTTTTTAAATATTGATACTTCTACAAGCGTCCTGCCCTCTATAGAAATGACAAAAAAATTCCCATGTGTCCTTCAATTTGCTTGCTAGATTCGTTTAAATTTTGAATCAATCAGTTTATAAATGGTAGAGTTATCATACTTCACCTCCTCTTGAAGAAATTTGAATTTATAACAACATCTTGACCGCCATTCTTATTTGTCTTGTCCTCGTAAATCAACATCAAAGGGTATTTCACATTCGACTTGTCCCAAATACTTGTGCCAACTACTTCATAAGCTTTTTTTCTTAAGGAAGCGCCACCTGTGGGGCAGTCGTTTCCAGCGTTTGATATCGCCGACACAGATCTAGATATTGATGAGAGACCTTATGAATGGCCATGCGTTTTATGCATTTTGTGTGCCTGGCAAGCAGATTATGTCACATCCGCTTGAGGGACCGATATTGATTCCGCGACCAAGTCAAGAGCGTTGAGTGCAGTCCATTAAAGCTCACGTCGAGTGTGCATATGGAAGAACAGAGCCATGTCATTGATGACTGGTAAGACTGCTCCATTAGCGCCACTCGAACAGCGAACTTATGTATGTAGGTGGTGTTTGGGTTGCATTTTCTTTTTTTGGGTCTCTGATTTCCAAATGCGAATTGCAGGCAGGCCGACAGGCAGGGCTAACAAGCAAAAGCATATTTTGTTTGTATTTTGTATTTTGGCAAAGGCGATGGCGACCAAGACACGTCTTCCGACTCTCGAAATGACTTTCAGCTGCTTGTTGTTGTTGTTGTTGCTGCCGCTGCTGTTGCTGCTGTCGGCGGCCAGAAATAGCATAAAACTCATAAACGAGGCAAGGCAAGGCAAGGCAGCAACATGGCATGCCATTTGAAAATTTCTTTTCATTTCGTTATAATTTTCTATTTCCCGCATGCCAAACGGCCCGCCAGGCAAAAGCATCATCCCAAGGGGCCCCTACCGAAGAGAGGAGAACAGCACCGAGAACCGAGTCGAGAGACGACAACCCCCTGGTACCCTTACGCCCCAAAAAACGAACCAAGTTACAGTTCGTTCAGTTCTTCGTCTAGCGCCGCCATTCATACTTAATTACCAAAAACGAAAAGTCGCCGTTGTCGCTGTCGGTGGCTCTCCTCTGGCGTGACGCTAAATGAGTATACCCCTCCCCCACCCCCTAAAAAAAAAAACTAAAAAATAATACTTAAAATCTTATGACCAGGTAGACAGACACCCCAGAAGAGATGATGAATTGTGGGTGCCGTTGAGTAAGTTTGTCTCTTCTTTCGTAGGCGTTGACCTAAATATGCAAACATTTTCCGCTTTGGCGTTTTTCCATTGTGTAATCGCCATGCTTGCCAAACACCACAATTCTCGGTGGCAACAAGTGCAATCAGAGAAGGGATCAGCAGTTAAGTAGAAGAAAAACACGAAGAAGAAGAAGAACAAGATGAAATAAAAGTCATCTGTAAAACTAAACTCACAGTCAAGGCAAGTCACCAGATATGACTTTTCTCAATGTAGATACAATAGATACTTTGGAAATGATTGCTTTGGCACTGTGACAAAATAACCGCAAATTGATTTTCAATGCTGAATTGTGCAGCCTAGGTGGGAAATCTATTATATAAAAAACGTTATTCTATCTATGAATTTATATTCATGAATTGAATACTAGAACCAATCAGTTTAAAAACAATTTTAATTAATTTGATAAGAAAATAGGAACATTCTAGTCTTGGTAAAAGCAAAAAAAGTTCAGCTTTCTGACAAAATAAAAAGATTACCACATTAAATGCCATAGCTGTGTCCAAAATATTACACTAGAAAACTATTCGATCGGTTGTACGCTTTTATTGTATGTAGTATGAGCCTTGGGAAAAAAAGTTCCTATAATTTTCTTATGGCAGAATAAATACTTTGAAAACTTCTGTTGACTTAAAAACATTTTTACTAAGTTTTTTTATCTATAATTTCGACAAAAGAGCAACTGAAATTACATAATTATCATTATGAAAATAAATGTCCCGTGCGACATGTCCCGTGCGACAGTACTTTATATTAAATTTAAAGAAAAGTATTAGGTTTTTTTGGGAACATTTTAGTATGATGTGCATTGATACAACATTCTTAAATTTAACACATTGGAAAGTTGTCTCAGGATTCGCTAAATTCGGCTTTTGAATTGTTGGTCGCGAAAACCACATCTGTTTTTGTTTTTTTTTATTCAATTATCTTGAAAATCAAAAATTTCACAAAATTAATCTTAGCACCAATTAGAGGGCTTATTAAGAGCTTTAAGTTCAGCTTTGTGACAAAATAAAAATCAGTTTTATTTTGATATTTCTGTTCACCGGTCCCGTTCGACATAATGGAAATGCCCATATATCGACAAATGTTTTTAAACTTTGAAAAGGTCTTAAAGCATATGTCAATTATCATTTGTACGGGTATTTTCCACACTAAAGTTTGTTCTTTTTAATCTCAGAAGTTAAAAAAAGATGAACAGATTCAGGAAATAAAAATGTACAAACAGAAAAATATTCGAAATGATATTCGAAAATAATCGACTGATGTCAGAAATAGATCGACTCCACATTTTCCCCAAACCAAGTACAAATAGATTTTCGAATCCCGGAATTCTTGTCTTGAAAGAGCTTGAATAAGGTTTATAACAATAAGACGGCATTGAATTTAGCATTTTTTTTCCGATCTTTGGGTTTGTATGTGTTGATTATTCCAAAAATCTAATCAAAAGAGAGAAGAGTCAGAGAAAAGAGGAATATCTGGCAACATCCTTCGAATGCCTTTAGTGCCAAGCTTAAGCAAAGACAAAGGCCCATGTTCCGAATTCAAAGTCGATTTTCGTGTAAACGAAACCGATTGTTAAATGCAAACTGGATTAATTTCGAGCAAAAATGACGACAGGATCAAGTAGTCACAGAATTGCTTCTCACCTATTTATGAATTTTATGAAATAAAGGTTCCCAATATAAACGATAAACGATTCTGATAACCCCAGAACTTTATGTCCCATCATACAATATATAAACGAACACAATTTGATTTAAAAATTCATGTGTTTATGTGTCCAATTCGCAAAAGTAAGGTGAAATTGGGAGCACGGCTTTATGAATATTCGAGGCTGATGACAATACAATTTTAACAATGATTTATGAAATCCGTCATTATTTAAAACGTGAGATTAACGACAAGCTTTAAGTATCAAATATATCAGTAGAAAACCATTAAAACGAATTTCTTTATGTTCGATATTTGGATTCCGCAGACTTTAAAGGAAATTCACCTTAATGAGCGAATCAATATCAGCCATTAATTGCTCAAACGTAACCTTATCGATCCGTCAGATTTATGTGTGATTCAAGAAAAAAAAACAAAAATATTTTTAAATTTTAAGAACAAACGGTCTAAATTTAATCACGGACATACTTAAATTGAGAATAACATTTTTTTCTGGGTATACCCTTGTAGGTTTTAGATTATAATTTTGATGTTATTATCAGGGACCGAAAATAATCGATATTTAAAAAAAATGTTAAGATAAAAAAATATGAAGCATTCACTTAAAAAAATTTCAGCCGAAGGCTTTTATATAGCGCCCATTGCAAAACCGCCCGCCTGCTTTGTATAACAATTCAAGTTCCGAAAACAAATTCTTATTAGGATTAATATTCTTGATTTTAAAACAAAACAAGTAAGAAAGTCGGTCAAGCCCGACTGTAATATACTCTGTACCTGTTTGTATGTAACTGATAACTTTAAAGTGTGAAGTTTTTTCAAAATCTGAGGGTGGCAACTGTTTCGACTATCGTTCATCTGATTGAAAAACGATGTATGGGGCCTCGAAAAGGAATGATGAGTAGAATTACCCTAGTACATATCTCGTAAAATTAAAAAATTTGTATATTATATATTAGTCACGCGGGAATCACGCGTGATTTCTGACCGCAGTCCATCTCAATTGCATCGCTCCTCTCATACGTGGTCTTTGCCTCCTTACACAAATATCTATGAGAATGAAGGTAGGGGGGAAACTGAGAGCGGCGCAGTTCAATTGGATACTGCCATCAAGAAAAGTCCAGTTGGGAAATTACCAGTTAGCTTTTGCCCACTCGCTCTCTCTTTCTCGTAGGTTCTACCAATCGCTGCGGCGTTGTTGTTGCTTTGAATTTTCTTTTACGTATAGCTCTTATATCGTTCATCTGATCGAAAAACGTTGTATGGCGGATCGATAAATAATAAGTAGTAGAAAAACAATCGAAAATAATCGTTAGGCTTGATTTAATTATTGTTGATTTTTATAAATAAAATCAGTCAAATTTATTATAAACGATGAAAAGGAATAAAAATCTTTTATAACTATTACTTCGAGAGGAAAAAATTAAAAATAATTTGTATTTTCTGATTTTTATATAAAAAGGAGTGATTTGTTCGGTCCCTGCTTATTTTTGTTTAGCATTTTAAATTTTCTATGTTAAATTCACTTAAAAATTTACTTTTACATACGGGAACGCGAAATTACCCAATTTTCTTAGTAATATATGCGAGTCAGGTAGATTTTAAGATTTTATTTCGGCACTGTGCTTCATATAAATAAGACTGGATTAACATGACGAAGCAAACTTCATGAAGTTTTTCGAAAAGCTCTTGCTTGTAGGAAAGAGGTGTAGAGGGGTAAGCTACACCACTACCCCTCTTTCCTACTAAAAAAGCATTTGCAGAAACTGCATGAAGTTTGCTTCATCGTGTAAATCTCGACTGAGACAGCTTTTCAAAAGGATTCAGTTTTCAGAGCTTTTAAAGTGTGTTTCTATTCATATGAAGTATAGTGCCGAAATAAAAACATCTGGAATGAGGCCTTATCTCATCAAAAATGATCGAAGTTGAATTGGGAAGTAATGGTACAACCATCGTATAGCCCCGACCTTGCACCTTATGATAATCATTTTTTTAGATCAATTTAGAATTCTTTATATGGTAAAACATTCTATTATGATGAGGCTCTCATTTTGAATCAACATTAACTTGAAAATATTTCGAATAGGAGCCAAAACAGGCAGAACTAAATAGCTACCCAGTAATTTATATACTTTTGAGAATAATTTGCCTTTTTTTATTCAACACCAAACATTTGTGGCCCACTTTAAAGTTGTCTATATAATTATATATTTTAGAAATTAACCAAAATTTTAAAAACAAGGTATTTCAAAACTAATGTGTGAAGCGAACCTTGAGCTTAGCCAAACCTACTTTGAAGTCTGATCATAGATCCTACGATTAAAATTAAGTAAAATGTTAAATGATAAAATATCATTCAAATACTTAAACAACATAAATTGTCCTATTTATTCACATTTCATTCATATATATTTTTGACTTGTACAGATTGATTGATCGTCGTACATATGTAGACGATCCCAACTGAGTTGGCTGCAATCATGACGAATTTGTATACTCATTTGGTACTTGGCAGCATATTTTTGCCACTGCCAGTTTGTCTCCGCTTTTAACCAAAACAAACAACAATATATCGTGGCTGCTGCTACTGCTGCTGCTGCTGCTGCTGCGGCTTCTGCTTTTGCTGACAAACACAAGAGCAAATGATGTTTTATGAGCAGCTAATTTACTTAACACCTCAACAACAACAATCAGTGGGAGAATGAAGACGACGAACAGAGGAAGAAAAAAAAACTACTATAATCGTAGTCCCATACCAAAAAGACTAAAAAACAAAAACGATTTTTATTTATTTTTCACATGGCCTTTTTTTTTTTTATTTGAAGTCACATTTTTTTTTTGGGTGCGAAGGGGGCGCCTGGCGTGGGTGCAAATTGGGCATATAAAAGACGACCAGTGAATTCATGATAATACCGACTCTGTCAAGTTCGAAGGCATTTTAATTAGTTTTAAGCAGAGCGCGTCACACGGAGCGTATGATTATTATGGATCTGAACCGGTCCCAAACTGAGTCAGTTATGGCTCTCAAGATAGAGTCTTTTTTTTTTTTTATTTATGATCTGCTGACGATCTGCCAGCTTTATGGGATGTTTGATGTATTGATATGTAAATTTTTTAGTGCCAAAGTGAAAGGAGTTGGTTGAGTGGGCGTAATGATTAGTAATCAGTTTGCAAAACATTTGCTGCGTTTGCAACAAAGAAAGAAACAAAAACCACACAAATCTTAAGCAAAATAAATCAATACATATCCTGAAACGAAAATGCAAGCGGACAGCAAAAAGTAAATAAACACAGTGAGCAGAGAGAACAGCTGATTGCAGCTGATTTCGTATATGTATCTCAGAAAGAAGGGTCGGCAGATTGAAGATGAAGTGGAAGCTCTGGGCCTGAGTGTGTGCGACAGGCATGACGGAAGCCAAAGCAGATGAGAAAAAAAAAATGGAATTAAAAATCTAATTGCGACCGCGTTGAAACAAAGCACAGAAGAAAAGCAACCAGGCGGGGGAGGAAAGCAGCCAGCAGGGGTGGGGGAGAGCAGAGGCGCACTTAGTCGCGTTACAGACGCAAAACGTCATGAACCGCAACGCAAGAATAATTACAACAACAACAACAACTTAGGGCTGGGTCCGCCAACCGCAAAGGTCGATTGCAGACAAAAACAACAACAACAGCAACAACAACGACGATGACGATGTGAAGTTGGAGCCAGAAATGAGTTTTCAAAGTTTTTCCAACTTCTTGAGGAGCAGCACAAAATTAATGCGAATTTAATTAAAATGTGCAACTAGCAACAACAACAATAATAAATTCTGGATGTGAGCATTTTTGTTTGCTGCCCAGCAACCAAATTGAAAAAAAAGGCACAAAAGACTCAGCCTAGACATGGCACTTGGGCAAAAACTGCACTGGGGCGGGCGCATGCGCGACGGCTCCAAGTTTGTGTGTGTGTGTGTGTGTGTGTGTGTGTGTTGGTGCATTGGTATTGCATAAAATTATTTCGGTCTGGTGAATATTAGCAGAGCGTGAAGTTGGCAAATAAGAAAATTCAGTAAGAAAAAAAAAAGTTAAATTTCATTAAACAACAAATTCAACCCAGGGAGAAAGATGCCATGAACAAGAGAGAGAGAAAGAAAGAGAGAGAGAAAGATATTGTCTTGAAGGAAGTAAGAAGGAAGCACAATTAAGAGATAGAGATAAAGAAAAACATTAATCAAGCAACGTGCAAGCTTCCTTAGAAATGGCTGAAAGTTCAGAAATCAACAAAGAAGGTGAGAGAGAGAGAGAGAGGACAGGGAATTATGCAAGTGCATTAAATATTTTCCTCTGACTTCTAACACTTCAGACATAAGAATGGAGTTGCTGATCTGCAATTGAAGATAGAACCGGGACATTCTTGAAACAGCTGTATAGTCGACTAGACTTGTTTTGTGATTTTGTGTGTGCCCTCGAGCCGGCTTAAACTTGAATTTTAATATTTTTCTCTTTTTTATAAAATATGTATCATTTGAAAAGCGAATCTAACCATTTTTCAAATAATCATTTGCACCTTAACTTAGGCTTAGTTTAACAAAGGTCCAGTAGGAATATTTTCAAATGAAATTAATAATTTTCTGCTGTCAAAAAGTCATTTTGTTCTTAAGATTAATGGCATAATTATTTAATTAGATATTTTGCTATTAATGTACCCCTGATTCTGTACCCCTGATTTTTGCCTGCAGTGAACCATCTCTTAAAGTCATGTTAAAGCCAAATATTCCTTCATAAATTATAGTTCTAATGAAAATCTACCTTAGGATATTTAAGATATTCTGGAATTTAGGCTTAACCTTTTGTGATGGTTCCTTAATTAATTGTACGATTGAAGTGAATTGTGGTTATTGTGACCCCAATTTTAAAAAATGTGATCATGAACCATTTACAAATATAACAAATTTTTTCTTGTAAAAAAAGATTCCATACAAAACGAACATTGGTATTATTAGACAAACCGTGTATCAGGTGGTGCATACTGCGGTAATTCTAAGTGATATACTTTGTTGTTGCCGATACATATTTAAGAATTTTCTATGTGTAGTACAGAAGAAGAAACAACATTTTATTTGTCAGATTATTCCTATGTTCCTACACCGGGAAAAAAACATTTAACCACTAAGAAAGAATCAAGTAAAAATGGCGTCAATAGTATGATAAGAACGATACTTGATCTAAGTACAAAATTCAAGTTTATATATCGATTTCTTTTGGGTCGGAATAGTCTTGTTTCAAGAGTATATTGAAATATGTGCGATTTACTCTTGAAAGAAGAATTCACCTAACTAGAAAAAGGTACAGAATTTTTATTTTTTGAGTTCATTAAATCGTTAAGTCTTTATTAATTTATTCTTAAACTCATAATATGAATGCATTAAATAAGAACAAATTAATCCTGATTTGTTATTGAAATAATAAGTTTAAGTTGTTTTACCAAGTGTTTTCGATGTGAAAGGTTCAATGATACAGAAATTTCTTGATTTAATCACGTAAAAAACTTTTAAGGATCTTAGGCTGAGTTCAATATTATGTCTCAAGCGTCAATCGGTGTGAACCCAGCCTAACACTCAGAAAAAATACCGAGAACTTTGTATCTAAATCAACACAACTACAAAACACTTGGTGCAAGTACGAATTTTTGAATTCCTAAATACTTAAATTTTGAATTGGCTTGAGTTCGAACTAGCAGAAATTTGCGAAGCTTGTTCAGGGATTAAGGGAATAAGGTATAGGAGCAGAATCACTGCAGAAGATTTTTAGTTAATTTAAAAACAAAAATGTTCATATATAAATATAAGAATAATCATATCCTATAATAAATAGGATATAAATTCTATTTCGTTCGTTTTAAGACTTGATCTAAAAATTTTGTTCTCATTATAGGAACATTTTAGGTAAATTTAAAACTTAAGACTGATTCGTACTTAATTTACTTACAACTAAGTATGAATCATACTTGAAATTTTAAGTACAAAATGGTATAAGCTCTAACTTGTTCGTTTTAGAACGCTGTCAAGCGTTTTTTTCTGAGTCTAGGCTTACTTAAGTCCTATATTTAGTACTAATATAAGAACCAAAAAAAAATTGTAAAGTCAATTCCTTTATATCTAAAGATAATGCCGAAATGTTCTTAAATCAAACTCTTGATTCAAATCGTTTTTTTAATCCCGAAATTTTTTAAATTTAAAAACCAGTTTTTATATGTCAGGCACGGTTTGGGATTGTTGTAGAAGCTTTTAAAGCACAATTTCATTCTGCCTTACATGTAAATAATTTGGCCAAATTTAGCATTAGGCTTTATTAAGTTCTATATGTGCTTAGTTTAGAAGTGAATAATACTTGAATAATAAATTTTCTATACAACAATATGAAACAAATTAAAGGCTTTAAAATTTTAAAGTCAAAAATTTAAAACAATCCAACTTTGCTCTTAATTCCATACTGTTGTGGTCTGAGATTAGTCTCCATTGCACTAAAACCAAGAAACTCTGAGATTTTATGGAGAAAGTACACTTCCGTTTATTTTAATTTCTTATGGCCGATTTCTGATCTCCTACATAGCACCACTATCTGTCATATAAACAAACAAATATCTGACAGCAGCTATTTAGAAGTTGAGAAATCGGGCTTTATTAGTGCAAGCTAAGAACAATGTGTACTTACTTTTACTTTAAGAACGAAAAGGATTTGATTTTCAATATGATTTTCATTATACAAGAATATAATTCTGGTTTTTGAGTTTTTTCTGGAAGTAAGAACAACCAAGAGCGTTTCGTTCTAATAAAATAGTAGAACAAAAAAATCAGATTTAAAATTTGGTTTGAATTTAATCCATTTGGCTGAGAGCAATTGGACTCAATTTCTTGAGCTGTATTTTAACCTTTGTCCGGACATAAGGCCCAGTAAAGTTCTGAGTTATATTTGAAAGTTGTAAGTGAAATTTTTCATATGTGCGTTATATCCGTGGGCTTTATGTCAAGTGAGTTTTAAATACAAACGTATATGGGCATTTCTTTTCTGACGTGACGTGACATTCGTACGATAAAATATAAAAAAAAAATATGAAACAGACAAGTTAAAAATTTTTTTTTTATATATTTTGGTAGTAATTCAATAGCACTTTATTTAGAAAAAAAAATTACAAAAATCGACCCAGAGGATTCAAAGAAATCAGTAAAAATATGCCCTGACGTGACGTTACTTAAAACGGAAGTGAGTTTTGACTCGGACTACAAAATTGCTAAACTCTGCGAATTGAGAAACTCTTTTTGTATGAAACTTTTTTCAGTAGTTTTTAGAATAATATAAGTTTATTTCTAATTTACCAAATATAAATATAAATTATTAAAAAAAATCATTTTTAATTGTACCTAAAATTTTGCGAAAAGAGTGGAATTGCTTAATGACTCTGAGAGCTGTAAATTGAAAAGAAAAAATGCACTGAAAAACTGGCCAAAACGTAAAATTGTACTTTCTAGCCCGATATATCGTTATCTGTACAAAGGGAAGCTTTAAACTCATTAATTAAAAATAATTTGCATATTTACTTTTTCTAAATCAAGTAAGAAACAACTTTTAATGAACTTTTAATTTTTCGGCCATGGTAGACTTTTCTGCGGAAATGCCCATATGCGAAAAGAGCTGATTATCTTGAAATGTCACTGGAGTATGGCATTTCCAATATTTAAATCTTGATTATCTATAATATATATAATATCATATTAATTGGGGAAACCCAGTATTCCCATTAACTTTACCCTTAAAGGCCTCATTCCAGATGGCATAATAATTCATTTCGGCTGTACGCTTCATATAAATAAGACAGCTTTTCAAAAGCATTTAGATATCAGAGCTTTTAAAACGTGTTTCTATTCATATGAATCATAGTGCCGAAATACATTTTTTTTGCCATCTGAAATGAGGCCTTAACACATCATTTCAACTCAAACTCTATAAAACTCTTAAAGCCCATAGTAATCCCTCAGTCATGACTACTCTTATGTAAATTAACTCAGGAAGGCCCTACTACTTTATGACGTTTGATTTTTTTAGGCATGGATTTCAGTACTAAACTCATGGGCTAGTTTTCTGAATAGTACAGAAAACAGCAACTTGAAGTGCATAAATTCAGCTTAAATAAATTAAAGAAAAATTTGTTTAACTAGAATGATTTAAGGAAAGTGTAAAGAATCATAAAAATCTCAAATAATTTGCTATCTTAGCTAAAAAGCAGAATAAATGAAATTTGTAGTCAATTGATTAATTTTTATGTCAATTAAAAATATAAGGCACTCTCAAGAATATTTGTTTAAATCTTTAAGTTATGATTTTTCCCCTTAATTATATTTCCTTTTAATAAAATCGAAACACATTCAACTCACCATAATTTTCACTCACAGCCATTTTCACCGACTCCATCACCGAGTGTGTGACGCGTATGGGCTGGCCCAGGATGGTGAAATTGCCCGGATTCGTTTGCTGCACAAACATCATGTACGAGACATCCGATGCCTGCTCCAGATCATTACCGGATCGCACCTGACCGCGTGGCAGCAGGCGTTCCCTATAGATATCACATTCGCCGCTATTGTTGCGCAGGGCGAACTGTAATCGGACCAGTTGGGGCAGCTGTAAGTCCCGCTGCTGTTTGTACACCTTAAGCACTTTCATGGTGGCCGAGAAGTTGACACGACGATCGGCCGACATGGAGGTGAAGACACCCTGGAATACGGTGGGTGCCGAAAAGGCCAGCTGGGCGGGATCACGGGCGGAGCAATAGCGGCCAGAACGCTGATGGCCGCGATGTTTACGCGAATGTTTTCGGCGTTGCTGCTGCTGTCGTTGCTGTTGTCGCTGCTGCTGACGCTGGCGGCGACGTTCACGTTTCTCCTGCTGCTGCTGCTGGTGGCGATGCTGGCCATCGCGACGATTACGGGCGGCCGCCTGTTCGCCACTATCTGGCACTTCGTAGGATTCGATGAGAAAGCGTTGCGTGGAGCTACCTAAACTGGGTAAATGGCGACGCATTTTGCTGCTACTCGTTGCCGCCGCTGCCGCCGCCGCCGCCCCGCTGGGCAAGTCATTGTAGAATAATTGATTTATTTGACTATTTATTAGCGTATTTGGAACTTTTTGCATTGACTGCGGTTGCTGTTGTTGCTGTGCAGCCGAATTGCTGCCGGCGTCGAATACTGTTGCTGGCGTTAACTTGCTAATGCTAATGCTACTAAGACTATTGCTGCTGCTGCTGCTGCTACGTCGACTGAGCAGCCTACTTAAGGCGCTTTCACTGCTCCCGCTGCCAACATTATCCGATTGCAGCGGTATATAGTAGCTGCTTTCTTCTGCACTGCCGCTGCTGCCTTCCCATAATCTGTGTGATGTTGTTGCTGCCGCTGCTGCTGTTGCTGTCGGCGCACATGTGGTCAGTAGCAACATGTTGCTGACGTAGATTATTAGCGATATCAATGGCATTAGTTGCGTTTTTGTTGTTAGACTCCATTTGCGCACATGTTGCGCATACATGGCGTCCTCCAAAGTTTGTGTTGTTGTTGCCGTGGCTTTTATTTACAAAAATGCTGGCGGGTCTAGCGCTCAGTTTCTGTTTCAAATGGCTGCTAATTGCTGCTGCTGATGCTGCTGCTGTTTAGGGGGGGGTTATCTCTATGCCAAAATGTTGCCTTCGGTGCTGCCGCGTCGCTGCTGTGCCTTGTCGTATTTTCGTTTATCCTGCAAATATTTTCGATAGTTTCGTAGCATTTTGAGCGAGTTGAGAGAGAGAATGTTTTGGTTTTTGTGACAGTTTTTCATTCAAGATTTATAAACACTTTGCTGGCCACTGTTTCTGCTGCTGTTGCGGCTGTGGGTGAGTCATTTTGGCACCAAAAAAACATACTAAAATTATCTTTAAATAAATAAATTTGTGTTGTGTTTTGACGAATTTTTTTGTTTTGTTTAGAATTTTGTTGCGTTTCACTTGAGCGCTTTGGAGTCGACGCACGGCCACGCCCCGCTGCACGCCCCCCCAATTGAACGTAAGGTCGCGTGGCGTTTGATTTTGGTTGTTGTTGTTGTTTGTGTATTTTTTGTTTTTGCGTTTTCCACGACGATTTTCACGCGCGCGCGTTTCGTTAGCGCGATTCTTCGTTTAGCTTCGGCAGCCGATTGGGCGACGATTTGGCTTCGGCTCGTGTGCGTGTGGGGTTCGGCTGTGTGGCGGCTGCTGCTGCTGCTGCTGCCGCTGCTGCTGTTGTAATTGTAATCCTCGCTGCGTATCTATGAGATACGATAATGTTTGTCTCGCCGTATACGCGATCTCGGCCGACGTTGAACGCTGCTCGTCTATATAGACGTAGTCGTAGTCTGATTCACTGGGCGAGTGTTTTCTGGCACAACACACTCAACCGCCGGGGCCGGGCGGCTGCTTGACTGACTTTGGGTGCCGTCGTCTCCGTCTCTGATGACGATGATGATGTGCGATATACCAGACACACTCACACAGTCACACACACACACACACAACACACGTTTTCTAATTTTAGACAAAAGTAATTATAAAAGAAAAAAACAGAGCAGAGTGCGCCGCGTTCAGCTCATACGCATATATCTTCTACTTTGGCTAGATATATAGAGATGTATCTGTATCTGTATCTGTGGGCACATGTATGTATATATATAAAATGGTGTGTGTGTATATATATATATATATATTCTCGATTATATAGAAGTCACACGCACACATTCACAAACACACGCACAAGAATCGATCTTTCGTATTTTTATTTTTTTTTAATTTTTTTTGTATTTTTTTTGTTATATATCAAGTGTAGACAGACGTTGTCGGTTGTTTGCAGGACGGACGAGCGACTACGTTGTCTGTGTTGTTGTTGTTGTTGTTTGTGCAAAGTTTTTCGTCACTTTACGGCGGCGCGCCTTATCATTATTGAACCTTCAAACGAAAACGAAAGTCCTTTCACACTAATCGATCGCTGAATCAATCGATTGATCGGTCGTTGGCTTCACAACAGTTGATGAAACGCATTGAACTTTTGTGCTTCGCAAAATCAAATCTGGTCTGCAGTTGCCTCAATATTTTTATCAATGCTGCTGCTCTCGGGTTTTTCGGTCTCTGACAATTATTTCGGTTTATTTCATTCGGATTGTGCCGACACGCGCGTTCGCGTTCCGTTGCCGTTGAGTGTTTTCCGCGGACTGAAAAGTATCTTGCAGATACAAATCGAATCGAATCGCTTGCAACGCAACATGTTTGACGCGCAACATGTTCGTGTTGCCCATGCACCCGCACCCTTAGTGACGACGAATTGTACGTCTGCTTCCTATGCAGAACACACACATACACAAAGATACATTGGAGTGGGTATTTAATGCCAAACTTTTGATCAACCAACAGCAAGTGGGGGCCAAGAAGCAAAGTATTTATTTTTCTTTTAATCTGAGTTCGAGCGTTGATAAGTTCATCACGTAATCAAGCTTATCAAATTGTTTAATTGCTTATTATTTGTGATTGCTGATTGAGTTAATATTGTTGGTATAATTTTGCAATGGAAATTTCATGTGTTTAAAATACTTAAATAAATTTTTAAGAAATCAAAATATATTTTAAAATGATCAAAAAAGTTACTTATAGTTCATTTTAATGTGTAATTTTATTTCAAATCTGAAATATGTTGTGCTTTGATGTTCAAACTTTTCCTTTTCTTATTTAAATAATTTTTGTAAATTTGGATCAGATAATTTAGCAAACTTTTTAATGCGTTTTTAGGATGCGAATACGTATTTCCAATAAATTTGTCAAATATAATTATTTAGTTTATGAATTATATGGGTTTTTTTTTTTGAAAAAGTTTCCAGCCGACTTTATATGATTATTTTCACAGCTACACACATGACAGTCGTATGCCTTTATTTGTCTTTATTATAAATATAAAAAAAGAACAATTCTAAAAAAATTTGGATTGATCTATATTAATTGAAAGAGGGAATTGTCTCTCATAATATAGATAAATATATAGATATTATTTATATAGATAAACCTATCTTAAAATGTACAAAAACGAAAAGACATTAATTCCATTATTTAAAAATGTTTTTTTTTCAATCAGTAAATTTTTTAAAAATATGAATACAAATTATTTATTTATTAACAATTTATTTTTCGGTACAAATTCATTGATGTCAAAGGCTTTAAAAAAGTAAACAGCTTTACACTAAGCTTATGTGCTCCGTGCCTGCAACAACTTTTTAATTTACCAATTTTGTGCTTTTTTCGTAGTCGTAAAAAACATTTTTCTTCAAATTTTAATGAAGAAAACAATTAATATAGAATTGCACACAAATTTCTTCGAACATTTTTGAATATTTAGACATTGCAAACCTAATGCATAGGGAGCTGGATTCCAGAGACACCTCAAAAGAAAAGTTTGCTAGCGCTGAAAACGATAACTATTAATAAACTCATCTGATATTAATAACCAAAATTTAATCTGTTAGTAGTTAAGTATAGCCCGCGATTAAGCAAAGAGTTTTAAAAAGAAATGAAATTTTAATTTTTATCAGAGTTGCAAACAAAAATATTCGGTTTTAGGCATACAAACTACCACAAATTTGTTGTAATCAGCTATCCAAAAGTAGGGTTCAAAATTTACGGAAGATCGGCTTGACTTAATGTGATCAATACTTTAATTATCAAAACTTGTCTTGCTTTATTGTGAAATAAATTAACTTAAGATTTTAGTATTGAAGGTTTTCTTGTTTTTAAGAATCTAGTTCAAAGATCGTGTTCAAAAACCATGATTTGAGGAAAACGCGATCAAAGCAACGCACGGCCGTTCTAGCGCCTGATGGGCCGAATATAGAAAGACTGTACCTCCTTGATTTTTTTCGCATTGAATTGAAACCTTGTAAAAATATTCTAGACATTATAAATACATATGTTATATAATATTTCAAAATCCGTGTAGACCCTTAACTGTAAATCACTTTTAAAAATACCTTTGAAATTTAACTTACGTACTATAAGTAACGAAAAATTTTTTTTATTTACTTAATAAAAAGGATTTATTAAAACAAACATTTTTAACATAACTTCTTATTCGCTCAAAACATTATTTACGATATTATCACTCTATGGAGCTCAAAAGGACTATTTTTGAATCGTTGAATAATCTTCCTCCTTTTTTCTTTATGCCTTAATACATTTTTAAAGAAATATTTAGGCAATTTTTGCCATCTGACGCCCCTTTATGGAAAGCTGGCAACAGCCTTGTTTGTACTTTTCTTTTGGAAGGAGCGTTGATTCTGGGAGATTTTAGAAAACGCTTTTCCAATGATCAAGTTTATTTTTGGATAATGTCTTGATGGCGGTTGTAATTTGTTTTACTGTCAAGAAATATAGCCAATTAAAAAAAAATAGTCAGGATTGGGCCAGTTCTACTGAACCGATTTTGATCAGCCATGTTGCAATCGACGCATAATTGATGTAATTCTGGCCCGTACCTCAATCAAGAGGACAAACATTTTTTTTTTTACTATTATTTTACACTAAACTACCAAAAAACTTAAAAAATCGATTTTTAAACAATCAAAAAACCCTGTTCAAAGGTATAAGACACCCTTAAATTTTCTTAATCTTGTGATTTCAAGATTTTTATTGTTTAAACTACTGCATGAAAAGTTTAAACAAATTTAGGATATATTTATACATAACTAATAAATATACACTAAAATTACCAAATGAAAAAATGTAATTATTAGCAAGTTATTCGCTGTCTCTCGAGAGCGCAAGTTATAGTCGTGCCTGCTCGCTTCACTATATCCATTACACAGGAAAAGGATTAAATAAATGTCTTTAAATTAATCACATGGGGTCGGAGATGCTTCATTCTGCCTGTTAAATACACGTACTTAGTATACCATTTTTTAGCTACGAGTAAAGGGTATAAAAAGGGTCCCCCATTGCTGCAGTGATTGCCGCCTTCATCGTGGTTGATATCAAAAATACATAAAAGATTTTTATACTAGAAAGTATTTTCTATACAATGATTCTCGGTTGTTAAAAACTTTTAATTATTTTTAAATTAAATAGCAGTGCTTCGAAAATAATGCCGAATTTTGCTAAAAAGTTAATGATTTTTGGTCCGCCAAAATTAAATTTTTCGTACAATCGAAAAACTGGAGGGTCATTGTACAGAGATAAAAGATCGGATTTGTTTTCAAGTTACAACTGCTGACAAATTTAAAAGTGTAGTTTGGCGAAAAACGCGTTTAAAGATCAAATGAATAATTTCATTTCACTTTAGAAGGCGGTAACTCAAAAACTATTTAAAATTTTCATTCGAAATTTTAGCTTATCATTTTTAAAGTAGACACTAGGCGACAATTTATAACCTTTTTTTAGCTTTTGGTAGAAACCGTTTTTTTTTTAATAAATCTGGGTTCCCAGTTGGCTAAATTTTTTTTTCCAGATATTTCAAAAATTTCCGTTTTTAATTTTGATTAATTTTAGTCAGTGATTTAATTTATTTCGCTATAGCTTCCGTGTTCCTACAATGATTTGAAAATGTAATATACGAAATTATTACCAAATAAAAGGCAAATACAAATAAGTCAAATACACTGAGGGTTTTCACTAGTCCTCGTAAAATGGTAAATGGTAAATTTACCACACACTAGCTACTGAACGCCCCTTTGTGATTCATGATAGTAATTTTAGTAGTAAACCAGAGTAGATTCAAAGCTTAATATTTACGACGATTTTCTGCTAGGTCGGTGGAGTAGGGCGCTGAATGCATAACTCTAAAACTGATGGTTGTGTGTTCGATCCTTAAAGGGGGTGGGTGATAAACACTTATTTTTTTTAGTTTTATTATCGTTTGTTTGTAGGTAGAGTCTATGTTTTTATACTTTTCTTAAATCGGTAATAGTTTGGCGGTTTTACTTTCAATCTTTTGTTGCATACATTTTAAATTTGGTTGATCTATTCAGTTTTTTCTTCTCTCCGAGATCTAATTGTTCATCAAGAAAGGCGTACGGACTGCCAGACGGACTTAAGTATATCGGCTATTGATGCTGATAAAGAATATTTATACTTAGCGGGTCGGGAATTCTTTCCTCTTCCAGTTACATTAGAATAGTGCATTAGAATAGTGTACCATTTTTACTTTACAATAACGGGAATGAAAAATAAATAACATATTCATAAAAAAGACACAAAAAAATATTTAAAAAAAAATGTTCCTCTTTTGTCTTCGCCGGGATTTGAACCGACAAATTACAAAAAGGAGCCATCACGCCTGTCCACTCAGCCATCACCTATTTTGAATATAAAGTAGCTAAATTGCTATATAGGAGTGACACGATACAAAGTTTTTTTATTCGATACTTTGATTTTAACACTTTACAATTTTACGACGCATTTTTATAAACATACCCCAGGGTCTCGGAAAGGTTGTATTTTTTTCTCATGTGTTTTGTTGTTGTATCGTAAACTTATGGAGTTTACCATTTACAATTTACCATTTTACGAGGACTAGTGAATACCCTCAATATATACTTAAAGTTACATTTTTATATGGGAAAGTATTATTTTTGGAAGATCGAATCGGGGAACAGACCTGATAAAATGAGAAGCGTAATCCACTGACTCTTCCGATCCCGATTTTCCAAGCCACTCAACAAAATGTTAACTCAAAATATAGAAAAAGTTGCCGCCATATAATAAGCAAATTTTTAAATAAAAATAAATTTTAAAGGTCAGAATTTCTATGGGATACTTTCAATAAAGCATATGTAGATCACAATGGGATGATTGGATAAGAAATTAAAAATGAAAATTTAAAAACGTGGTATGGCATAATAATTTTGACAAAAAAAGGAAATTGATTTATTCTAGGACAGGAGCTCAAATACCATTGATTCTAGGCGCATTTTCACGCTGAATCCAAATCTCGTTTCAGTATATATCTATATCTTAAATGGCTCAGCTGCAAACTAAACCTAAAAATTACGAAAATGGCTAATTAAGGCATTTTCCACAATTTTAAAATATCTATGCTTGGGTCTACAAAGGCCCGCGTATGATTTTAAAAGCGACCTACAAATAGACTACATTATTTTTCTCAACAATCAACTAGATTTTAAAACCATGAATATGAGAATTCGGCTCTTATTCTTATAATCCAGATTCCTATCTTTCCAAAATACCAAAGATTATTAATGTAGCGTTATTTTTGAAGGCCGACTTTAGGATCGATTATTTCGATTTAAAATTAAGATATATTGTTCTGTTTGTTTTAAAAATTATTTTTAAATATTCTGAAAAACAATGAAAGCGAATCGGGATTGGCTTAATTCGAGGGCTTTTTATACTGAGTACAGGGATAACATTGGTAGCGCGACCAGAAGCATTTGACAAAATTATTCGTTCAAAAATAAGGAATGAACAGTATTGATAAAAAAAAATGTTGAAATGAAATCATAAGAAGGCGATAATACACATATGAAAACATTTTATATAATATTATACTTGTAGGTACCGGCATACCGATATGAAATACCCGTACCGGAGCCGAAAACCGAGTTTAATTCCAAACCGAAATAGAACCCGTCACCGAAATACTTAATTCGGTACGTTCCGTAACCGAAATTCGTTTCGGGATTGATCCCTGGTTTAAAATGAAAAAATGTTTCACTTTTCGCTCAAATTACCAAATATGCCGACCTGATAAAACATTTTTCACAATTTCGCAAGTTTGTGTAGTTATTGTAGAATAAATGAACCGAAATCGCTTTAAGGTACTAGTTAAAATTACAAGAACTGATTTTTCATTAAATAAAATTTCAATTTCTTTCAATGAACCGATCGGTGCTAAAACAATGCGATAGTTGGGTAAATCATCTAAAAAGACAAAACTTTGAATCTGAATAATAGAAATTATTATTTGGCTCGCGACTAGAAGTTGAATGTATTTAAATGCATTTAATGTATTTAATTTCTCAATTGCTACCTCAAGTTATCCAGGATCGTATGAACTTTCTAAACTAATTTGTTGTCTCACTTCACTTGTCAACTTAAACTAAATCGATTAATCAGTTTGATCGGCTATTTATGTGAAATGCAGCTACCGCCTAACAGGCAAAATTTTGATTAGAAAATAGATAAAATTGATTATTGTAGATAAGAGCATTGTAACGATTGGCCGACGCTTGATTTTCTAATTCTGTACAATCCCCATTTCGTAAAGCAAACATTTGATAAATACCACTATATTCATTCATAAAATACCGCGATATCTATGACATGGTATTGGTTGAAGTGCTGACTTTAAGCTTAGTGGAAGATTAGATAGAATAAGTTTTGGAATTCTTGATTTTTTTTTGGTATAGCGAAACGAAAACGAAAACACTTTGAGGCAGCTGAAGGTTCTTTTATTTGATGTTTTTTTTTTGTTTGGGTCTTTCAGCTTTTTTTCCCATGATTATTTGCTTTATTGTCAAATGTCAAGCCCAGCGCTACAACAACAGCGGCAGGTGAAGCTGTCGGCGTTTGGAAGTCGTGTAAACTTAACGTTTTTACCAGTTGTTGTCTCACTCGTAGTTGCTGTTATTGTTATAATTGTTGTTGCTGCTGTTGTTGTTGTTGTCAAACAAAGCTTCCACTTGTTCTACGCAGCAAGCATAACAATAAAAGAAGCAGAAAAAGATGTCGTCGCCCCTTCGTTCGTTGGCGGTGACAAGTGCGACAATTGTAAGAGAAAAACCTGAAGTACTCATAGTCAAGCCCCGGCCTGGCTCTGGGTTCAAAGTCAGCCAAGAGGCGTTCCAAATACCAGCTGCTGCTGCTGCTGCTGGTGGCCCCAACAGCCATTAAGTTGTCTAGGCATAGAGTCAATTGTTAATTGATAAGGCCAGTTTGATAAGGCCAAACTGTTGAATGAATGGCCAAAGCCAAATCTTATCACCGGCAATACACAACGGATACGGAAGCGGAGCTTGCGGCCGCTGCACCTGTCACACTCACTCCAAACAGGTAGAATGTGTTTGAAAAGCTGCAAAAACTGTGGCCACCAACAATAGTGCGGCATTGTGTGGCTGCCACACGGATATGCACGGAAGTACAGGAAAGAAACGTTAAAGTGGGCACATAAACAAAGCTGGCAGAATCCCAAGACGGAAGACCCAAAACCTGACAGAGAACAGCTGCCAAGCGCAGCGTCATTGCATCATCATCATCATCAACAACAAACATAGGAACAATAACAAAACCCACAACAATAACAAACATAAAAAAAACGACAAATTGTCAAAAAACAAAAAAAAACACAATTTTCGAAATGCGCGCAGGCGCAGAACGTGTTATGTTAGGGGTAGGCCAAAGGCAAATAATGAAAATGAAATGAGTTTCCCACCTAGCAGCAACTCAACGAGTTGAGTCCACACAAGAAAATAAATAAACATAACCCCGGGGCCAAATTGTTGTATAATTTTCTCAAATGACTTTACAAGAGAAAATCATTAAATTGAACTTGCTCCAAGAAGCACAACGAAATTTACAAAAACACTTTGAAAATTTCAAAATGGCAAAAAGTTACCTGGAAACATATATTTCTTTAATACAGAAAGTTATAAGCAGCTGCAGGAATACACTCCTGAAACTTCTCGTCCTTATGAATGTTTTACCATTTAAAGCATTTTTCAAGAGATCGAAACAAATTATAATCTGAAGGCTATATGGTAGATGTGCCAACACTTTCCAATTCAGCTCCAATAATATTTGATGAGTGACTAAACATGATTACGGTTTGTTAACTCTCTTTTGGGACTGCCACCTGATCGTCTTTCTTTCGTCTGTCTTTTGCGTCGTTTAGACATCTTCTGGTCATATTGATTCCGTCATTGTCCAGGTCCATTTATGTATCTAAAATCATACAATAAAATAAAATCTAATACCTTCTACATTTTTGCTGAAATAAGAACAACTTCTTTATTATTTAACAGATTTTAATGAAATATACCGCATACCGCCTAATTGAAATAGATCTGGCTTTGATGATGTATTCTTGGTGTAAGTGGCAAGAAAAATTTAGCTTTTTTCTAAAAGGGCCCAAAAAAGGCTTTATAATGCCGAAATCAATCATAGGATTATAAAGTTGTGTACGAATGATTTTCATAATCAGAAAATGTGTCCATTTAAAATTTAACAAACCATTGAATCAATCTAGCTATTTCGGGATTTCTCGGTAACTTTTTTACTTTAACATTTTTAAGTCTGATTTTCACACTTAGCAATAGTTTTATGCAGCCATTCCTGTCAAATGTACAGAAGTGCAGACAAAGCGCAAACGACTCAAAAGGATACATCCGTTCTACAAACGCTCTAGAACAGTGGAAAACATTCAAATCCGCCTTTCTTACATTACATATTTATTATTATTAAATCAAAACTTTCTTAAATTAGGAAAATATTTCTTATTTAAGGGCAAAATTTTATTGAAATAAAGAAACTTTATTTCTTAAATTTATTTTAATATTTTTTCTAACATTTCTATATATAAAGGATAATTTTTCTAAAACTTAGAAATCCAAAGTTTTGCCGCTTTTGAGAGAACATTTTCTCCAATATCCTATATATCTAACAAAAATTTAATTTAGCTGGTTTTCTTAAAGAGCGAATTTCTAAAATGTAAATCGTTTTTTCTGAATCTATATATTGGTATTTTACCAGTTGAAATAAATATTTGAGATAATCATAAGTCAGTACGATAAATAATAAGAAACCGGTATTGGTATTTCGGAATAACGGTTTTCGTTTCTCAAAAAATGTTGAATATCGGTTCCGTTTTCGTAACCAGTACGTGGCTTGAAACGGTTTATTTCGGTTAACGGTTCGGGTTCCGTTATTATTCCATGGTTTTAATATTTTTGTTTGGCTAAAAATGTTAAATCATTATCGATTTTAATTAAATCAACAATATCCAATATAATTATTAAAGAAAAAGCAAAAAGCTTTTTCGATTTTTTATTGAAAAACTTCATTTTTTTTGCGAAATTTAATTAAAGCCGTTTAAAACAAAAAAAAAGGAACAAAATAAGTAAAATAAAAAATCTTTAAGCGATAAGTTAAACCTCATGAGCTCAAATATGCGAACAGACATCGAGCTAATCATGTTTTAAAACTCCGAGTCGGGAATTTTGGCCTACTAACCAATAACAGCTTTTCGAAGTTCTCTTCCGCCAGCATAATAACGACGTGCAAAGTTATCCCATTATTGTCGGCGCTGTGCTATTCGAAAAGATTGATATTGTTGTCACTGATCCACTTACGACTGGCCCTTGGCTCGTGTACGGCAGCATTATCCCGCTGAAATTTGGCATCCAGGTCTATATCACGCTTCATACAGGCTTTTAAGACTTCATCCAAAAGGGTTAAATAGCCATCCGAATGCATGTGACCTGTAATCTTGCATATGTAAAAAGAATACTTATGAATGGAGTCAAAGAAAATAAATTAGTGAAGCGACGAAGTAAAAGGATATGTGTAATATCTGAAAAAGATATGGAGAAGACTGCCTTAAAGCAGCTGCATCTTAAAGCAATCGATATGAGCCGTTGTGTGTTACAGATAAAATAGTATTTTAAAAAACTTATTTTCAAAGCTACACATACAAAAACATTGAATGTGTCTTTAAAATTTAGAAAAATCTAACTCCAAAGTCGGAAAATGGGCGATAAACTGTTGTCTCCTATGTTTTTCATCCGATCAGTTAAAGACTTATTTTCGAAAATTTAATAAAAATAGCATTCATAATAAAAAACATAAATGCGAGCGAAACCGCGGGTATAAGCTACTTAGTAGTCAGTATCAGGGTTGCAAACCGGTTATAAACCGAACCGTACCAAACCGTACCAATCGAACTGAACCTATGATTTTTCGATAATGCTGAACTGAACCGAAAACCGCCTATAAAAAACGGCTCGGTTTGGTTCAGTTTATCGATAAGATTAATGATGTAAAGCCAGGGTGTCCACTGGAAGCAAATAAAAGAGCAGACACTTATATGTCAGAGTTGTGTGAAAGGCTCTTTTATACACCCAGAGAAATCTAGCACGATTCGGCAAGACTGAAATCTGCTTCAATTTAGTTTTTTTTCGTCTTGAATTTTCAAGAAGAAATCTGCTTGAAATCGAGAAAACTTTGTGTGTTTGGTGGCAAGGGAGGTGAGACAAAAAAATAGAGCTTGAAAATGCATGCTTGATTTTAGTATTTTCTTCTTGAATCCAAGAAAATTCTGTCTTGCCGAACTTCTGACACGAAATCTGCTTGATATCAAGCACGATCTGCTCGATTTTTTCTCTGAGTGTAGGAACAAAAATGTTTCTTTTATTAGGTCTTATACTCGATTTGCTAGTACCTAGTAGCAGGGTGTCAAACCGGAACCCGAACCGGAACCGTAAACCGAAATGAACCGATTGAAACTCAGAACCGGAACCGTAACTGGAACCGTTATAATCAATTTTTTGTGAACCGGTATTTCGGAACCTTTATTTTTGGAACCGAAATGACCGAAAAGAACCGAAACATTGTACCGGTACAGTTTCGGTTCTACGATTTTTTTGGTATTTCAGTTTTATGGCTTTTATCAGGGGGTTCCTAAGGGTAAAACGCAGGGTAAACGTTAGCAAAAACTTTCAAATGTTAGGTTAAGGGACCATCTAGTATATACTAAAATTTTCAATAAAAATAATAGTTCCATCTTATTTGTTTGTATCAATAATTCCAAATATTAATTAATCCTTTATTTTTGCATTTACAATGGAAACGAATTAATAATTGGACCAAATGGACAGCAGGGTTAAATTGTGATCGGTGAAGTTATTTCATTCAGTGTATTTAACATTCCATCAGATATCAAAAGTTCTCCTTGCTCTTCCCGTTACACAAGTATTATTAGGACATCTGTTTTGGGGGGATAATTTTTATTATATTTAATTTTCCTTCTTTATAACTACATTCTGTTGTGTAGGTTGCTACTGGTTCTATTATATCTTCGGATTAAAGGATTTTTAAATTATACCGGTACATACCGGTACGTACCGGTATACCGAAATAAAAACCAAGGTACCGATACGGAACCGAATACCGAAATAAACTAGAACCTTAACAGAACCTTTCACCGAAACATTAGTTTTGGTACGTACCAGAACCGGAACCGGAACCGAAATTCGATTCGGTTTGATTCCTTGCCTAGTAGTAATTAATTTAGAAAATAATTGATGTAGGTGTTTATGTCGGGTGAAAATCAATGACGCCGCTGAGGAGTGTTTTGCAGTAAAATAACTTTTTGAACTGGATCAAAAAGTTGGAAAATCCCTGCAGTAAGTGTATCGACCTAAAAAGAGGACTACATTAAATACAAAAAAAAACACATTTTTAACAGGAGACTTTTTACATGGTATAAAAAATTAGGGTTTTGCCGACTTTCTGGCTTATTTCTTATTTGTCATCGTAATCGAAAGGTGGACTACATTTATGTCAATCCTCTTGGTGAACCGAAAAAAATCTTTGCTTTCTAGGTTTTCAATATGCTATTAATAGCAATAAATAACTCGTCAAATTAAGTGTCCAATTCAAACTGGATAGCTTTCAATGTTGTTGTTTTAATGATAAGTCCGCCCTTAATATGACATTTCTATTTATAGAGCGCAAGAAAATATGTTCCGTTTGTCATTTATTATCGCTTAACCTTGATTTCCGCATTCCATTGTTTAACTCGTCAAGTGTCATTTTAATGACAAATATCCGTACAATGTTTGAACAATCAATAAAGTTTTTACAATTTTAAACACGAGACACGCGCCAAATACCTTTGATACCGATAACCCCCTCGCACAAATAAACATTATTTATTGTTCGCTGCGATAATAGAAATGCATCAGCATTAGCCACTTGTTAGCTGCGTGATCAGAACATACCAGAATAAATATCCTTCTCGAGAGATATACCTGTCCGGCTGGTCCAGTATAATTACAACGAAAGTAAATGAGATTCAAATTTGTTTGCAGTTGCACTTGTTGATGAATGCACATGCAACAGTTTGGGCTTAGAGAGAGGTAACCCAAGACGAGCCGTTATGGCCACCGACACCGCACACACACACACTCCCCCTCTCCCGCTGACCCGGCCGCTAAATTGTGTTAAAAACTTGCCAGCCAAAGTACAGAACGCAGAAACCTCAAGATCTCACCGAGCAGATAAGCCAGCTCTAGCGAGAGACGCGCGAGAACGGAACGAACTGAACTTGGTGCAATCTTCCGCATTATGAGTCGCCAAAGTCAAGTCAAGGAAATGGAAATGAAAATGCACTTGGCTTACACTGGGCCCAGCGCCGAGGCAGGTTGTTAGCGACGACATGTGGCCAGGTCTGGGACTGGAACTCGGACGGGCCGGGCTCTAATTTCAATTGGGTTTCGTGGTTGTGGAAATTATTCAACAGCGCTAAGTACGCTCGGGGTCTGGACTGCCGGTGCTGGGGCTGGGCACCCACGCGTGACGTGACTCTTTGGTTTGGCTTTTCTGTACCTGGGCCGCTTCCGTAAAAAGTTGCCGCCGCCGTTTTGCCCCTTATCCAGGCCATCCATCTGCTTGCGGTTGCTTCTTCTCTTCAAGTGCATTGAAGCAAGTTGAAGGCTATTTTTCAACTTCAAATGTTTGCTAAATGACTTTTGATGATTTGTGGTGAGCTGCGACGAGTTTCGAGTTGAGGGTTGAGTTTTTTGAGGTGCATAAGCAAAATAAATTAATGATTATATTTATTTAATTTTATTTGGAGTTTTGGAATGTGTTGACTTGGTGTCTAATTAGCCCATCGATGAACCATGCCGACCAAGAGGCAAACATTTTAAATTGAAAAATTATACTATATAATGATAGGCTGAAAGTAGAGAGATCTCGAGAAAAGTGACCTTAGATGAAGGGGGTCTTTGAAGTTGTTAAGGGAGAGCGGGGAATAGAGGGGAGTAGAGTAAGCACCGGGTGGTCTAATTAGAGGTATTTAGCTCAGGGATTAGTCCCGAAACGAAAGATTTGAAACGGTTCCGGTACGTTTCGGTTAAGGGTACGACCTGCAAAATTCCGAAACTCTTTTGCTTCTTTGACCCGGTTTACGTATTAATGATTTCTTAGCATTTAAATGATATGAATGTAAAACAAATTTTTTAAATACCGAAAATGATTAAATGATCAAAAAATGCCTAAATTTCAACTAAACCTCAACATAACCGATTGATATTTTGCAGAAGTAGTTAAAAGTACCCAGGGGCTTGTATTGAATGTCCGGCTGTGGGTTGTCTAACTTTAGCTAGGACCTTTTTTTCTAGTTTCCAAATTCATCGTCTGTTCTTATTTTTATATTATTGCTGAAATTCGTTTGTATGTTTGATTGTTCCTTATAGGCGTCTACACCACTGAACCGATCTTTATGTTCATGTCGAGTCTCGGTGGCTTAGAGCTATATGTCAGATCGAAGGTATGAACATGAAATTTGATATTTATGTGAGTTATCTAGAGATAAACATATCTGTGGTTTAAGATATAGAGTCCCTCATAACGGTATTAAAATTTGGTTATTTTTGTAAAAAAAAAATAACACAATTTTTAAGGACCCAAGTGGGTACACAACTAGTTATATATATTTTATAGACGTTCGATAGAACTGGACGAGATTAGCAGGTTTTAAGATCTATAAATGAGTGAACTCAACCACCTAAATGTTTTTGTGTTTAAAAAATAAAATCACTATCCTCGGTTCAAAGTTGTACACCCAATAAATTATATTTCTAAAACAGTTTGAAATTGCCCTAAAATTTAGAAAATAGGCCTAAATATTATGCATTTTCTTACATTTAGGAACTTTTAGGTAGTAAAATGTAACACAAAATTTCTTAAATCCAGAAAGAGTAGCCAAAAATATTAGACATTTTCTTTTATATATTTTAAGGTGTATTATTTCTATACATGAAAATAGAAAATTCCTTTCTGAATTATAAGGTCAATCCTTTCTGAAATCAAGAAATTTTGTGTCTTACGTTTATGCCATTCTATAAAAATAAAAATAAGAAATATCTTTCAAAATTATGAGGTCAGACCTTTCCAAAATCACAAAATTAAGTGTCTTAACTTCATGGAATGCTTTACATAAATATAAGAACAACATTTTTTAATTAAAAGATCGGTCTTTTCTAAAATGGCACGCTATACATAAAAATCAATATCACTTTCTCATTTATGAGGTTTAGACAAGGGTCTAAAAACCAGAAAGTTTCTTTTGAAAACAGGAAAATATTTTTTCCTTTTTCTTGCAATCTAATAGATATATTATTAATGGATTACTAATTAGAACTATTTTTCTATCAGGAATGTAATCAGAAACATATAATTATGCTAGTAAACTTGGCTTTACAACAAAAACATCTTTAATATAGTTAGTTTCATATAATATATTATTAGAATGTCTATTAAAAAAGGGAAGAGAATGGGACTTTCAAATACAAAACGTTAACTCGGAAATACAATCCGCGAATTCTTCTTTTAAGTTTACATAGTATTGTCAAAATTAAAAAAAAAAACTTAGGCTTAATATAAAAATCGTTATTGAGTGTAATCTCAAATTTTACTTGCGAGTTTTTAAATCATTTAAAAGTTCTGATAAGGCCCTATTTTTTCGCGCCCTCGTTTTAATGTAGATTATAAAAAAATGTTTGAATGAAAGTCCATACAAGACAACGTTCCTCTGGATACTTTCAATTGAGATATTTAAAAATAATATAGCGAGATAAACTTCAAAGAACAAAAAACTTAAAAAATTCTATCATCGTGCATCCTATTTAAGCGACCCAAATGGGAATTCACCTATTTTCATGCCTTCGATCCAAAAATAAATAATAGGTTCAAAAAAGTCTTTTCTTAAGTAGGATTTTAACGAAATGGTTTTCGTTTTTTTTTTTTTATTTTCAAGGAGGGCCAACCGATATTTTTATGAAATAATTTTTTTCTGGTATATAATAATTTTATATCTGGTAAACATATTTTAGAAAAAACCTCACGATGAGACAATCAATTATTGCGCGCGGAAAATTATTTTAAATTTGCTAAAATTTTTTTAGGACTCCTAATTTTAAATATATATAAAATCGAGGAAGTAATTTTAAAGCAACATTATAACATCCGCCGCAATTGACTTACTCTTAGACATTGTTTTCAAATAATTATAATTACTTTAAAAAAATGTTAGTTAAGGAAAATGTTTTTCCTTCCATGAACCTCCAGTTTTTCGATTATATGAATTTGGCGGGACAAATATTTTTGAGCAAAGTTCGATTTTTTTTTTAAATATTGTCATTTTGTAAAATTAAAATTTTTTTTTCCTTTCTTCTAGTTTAATAATCGTTTTAGTTTTCCTGATTTAGCCACGGGAAGGCCGCAATCACTGCTACCGTTTAGGCCCTTTTTTTAGTGACTTGGGATATAGCGAATAATCTGAGAAAATTCAAATTTTTCAGTTGAAAATTTCAGCTATTATTTATTAATAATGTATCCTTAAACAAAATTTAGAAAATTTAATGTAGTATCTTTTTTTTTTAATTCCCAAAAATCACCTTTTTCAGGCGGTGTGCCACTTAAACACTTTAAATCCCTGTCAAGTTTAAATAACTTACCCATTACTTCTTTGGCACTTCCGTTCCAGGTCTACCTCAATCGGCTACAAACATTGTAAATATTTAATAGCTTTAACAAGTAAATACTGCAATTGCAAATATTTATGTTTAATCTTATCGGCATGACTTGTGCCACCTGGCGCTTATGAAACTGACCCACAACAAGGAGAAAACTGGGGATCTTTGACCAATGAGTCAGTTAGTTGATTGAACAGCTGGATGACACACGTAAACGTAGTGGGTTATACTAATTTACTTATCTATCCAACAAACCCAAAAAGAAATTTCCAGGGTGACAGCTCACAAATATATCTGATAATAAAATGTCGGATGAGTCAAAAGTTTTGACATTTTTGGCAAACTTTTTGTTTGGCAAACAGAAAGCACAAGACGAAACGACAAAACAGACGAGGCGACACGTGCATTGCAGATAATCAGCATCGTGTCTGGACCTAAAAATAAGTAAGTATAGTATATATTCCATGTAATTAGCCCCGCACACTCATGACGGGTGGGTAGGTCTGGCTAGGCATTGAAATACCCTAAATGGCAAAGGATGGAGTGACTAAGTCAACAAGCGGACATTTCTGAAGAGTCAGAGTTACAAAGATCGGTTGCACAAATTTCCATAAGTTTTTAGGCACAGATGAGAATGTGAATTGTAGGAAATCTATCTGCTCAATTTTTTTGAGCGCTCCTTGAAATGTTTTAGAAAAGATAATAGAGGCTTAAGTATGGCAAAATCTATGATTGTTATGCGATGATGCTCATTCTTTTCTATGTAAAGATGTTAAGTTCCAACAGGTTCTTATATCTTACTTTAAGGATTTCTATTTCATAATCTGTTATTTAGCTATATTATATTTAACAATTACCTTACGGGACTTTTTGTGTCTGACGGGCCTTTACCTTAAACCATATTTTAAACCGATCTAGAGTTTGAGAAAATCATTGGGAAGTATAGATTGAAAAAAAGAGAGTTCGAAAGCTTTATGTCTGTTTGCTCAATGAATCAGTTGAGTTCAATGTGATGGAGGACAAAATATATGTAAATAAAATTAAAAATTTCGTAATGGCAAGTCTAAGGGTTAAAAAAATCAATTGTGCTCCACTTAAAGAAAGAGGTAAAACAAAAATTCGATTTTAAATAAGAAAATGATCTTTTCTCAATAAGTTTTGACCAGGGTGTCAAACCGGAACCCGAACCGGAACCGTATACCGAAAAGAACCGATTGAAACTCAGAACCAGAACCGGAACGGGAACCATTACTATTTATTTTTTGCGTACCGGTATTTCGGAACCTTTATTTTTGGAACCGAAATGACCGAAAAGAACCGAAACATTGTACCGGTACAGTTTCGGTTCTGAGTTTTTTTTTTGTTATTTCATTTATATTGCTTTAATCAGTAATTTCTTCAGGGTAAAACGCAGGGTAAACGTAAGCAAAAACTTACAAATGTGAAGTTAAGGGACCATCTGGTATATACTGAAATTTTCAATAAAAATAACAATTTCATCTTATTTCGTTGCATCTATTTTGGTTCAATAAATTCCAAATATTATTAATTTATCCTTCATTTTTGCATTTACCTAATAGCAGGGTTAAATTGTGATCGGTAACGTTATCTGAAAACAGTGTATTTAACATTTCATCAGATATTAAAAGATCTTCTTGCTCTTCTATTATTAGGACATTTTTTTCTTAGGTAAAGTTTATTATGTTTAATTTTCCTTCTTTATAACTAAATTTTGTTGTGTAGCTTGCTACCATTTCTATTATATCTTCGGATTAAAGGATTTTTAAATAATACCGGTACATACCGGTACGTACCGGTATACCGAAATAAAAACCAAGGTACCGGTACGGAACCGAATACCGAAATAAACGCTACAGAACCTTTTACGAAATAGTTCGGTCGCAGCCGGCCGTTCGATCGGTTGATTCTGTTTTGACAAAATTTAAAAAAGATTTATAATTTCATGCAATACGCAGAAGATCCATTTAAGATCCATTTGAAAAAGATTCAAACACCGGTTTCTGGATCCTGTGAATCCCAGGTTTCATTTCGATAAAAAATATTTGTATTACGTTTTATTTTTACGTTTCAACTGTGTTAAGAGGGTCTTCCACCTTTGAAAATGTTTTTTTTTTTCAATTTTTTTGTTTTGCCTTATTATTATAGCTTGGACATTCCCCTTTCATCCCCTTTAAACCAATCATGGCCACCACCTCTACACCTTTTTTTTTGAGGCCTTAATTGGCAGGCCGATAACTTTTTGAACAGCCCTCGAATTCCAACATTTTTTTTTTTTTTTTTATTTAATTAATTAATAACACAAAACAAAAAACCATATTAAAAACGCTTATGGTTTTCCCTACAGAATTTTTTTAAAAAACACTCGTCAAAGGTAGAAGAATCCCTTAAGAAAATTAAATTTATATAATATAATATTTAATCGCCGACATTAGTTAATTTTTTGAGTTGCCTAGTTTTAGTTAACACAAGTTTAAGAATATCGATGTGTTCCCGACCTTCGGAACAATGAATTAAAAGAGTCCTTAAATTCTTGTATCAATCCGAAAGACTTATTTCAAGTACGGACACTACTTGAAGATTAAATAATCCTGCACCGAGATAAAAGTCAGTATGGAGTTGCAATGTCATAGCGAACGAACCAAAAGAAACCGAGATCGAGCTCAACATTTTTTTCTCGGGCATTATCTTTTCAATAAATAACAAACAAAAATTTAAAAGTTAAAAGATCAAGACAAGAAGTTTGAAATTGGAAATCAGTACTCAAGTAGATGCTTTCTATAGCCTAGATATCCATTGACACATATACACTAGTCGGCACAATTATTTTGACAAGAAATTTTCCATGTCAATTTTTTGTTGAAATTTTTCTTGCATACTTGTACCGAAGAGAGATTTCAATAAAGCATAAGAAGTTTACAATCGGATGCTTGCATAAGAAAATAAAAATAAAAATGTAAAATTTGGTTTGGCATAATTATTTTGACCAGATTTTAAAATAGATTTATTCTCGAAACAGGAGCTAAAATGCTAAATAAGTTATTCATTCTAGACGCATTTTTTTTTGGTTTCAGAGATCCTATATCTTCAATGGTTTAGCTGCACATTGTACCTTAAAATGCCGAAAATGGCTAATTTGGCCATTTTCACCATAGCCCTACGTTTCAAGGATATTATGAAAAATTTCTTTTCAAAATAATTGTGCCGACTAGTGTAGTTTGCCCTGTTTAAATGGAATGGAATTAGGCTTTTACTTGGTTGGAGAAATTCATGGATCAACCACCTTGATCTGACATAGATTGGGATTGATTTTCAAACGGATACCGCAGAGTTTTTCTCCTGTGTAGGCTTTATACGAGCTCTTAGATTAAAAAGCACAAACTTTAGTGGTAAAAATGCTCTTACATCTGAGTTAGCGTAATATTTTTTATTTCTTCGTTTTTTAGACCTTTTCAAAATTTTGAGCTAGTTTTCAAATAAATCTATAACATTCAATGATAGATTTTATATTTAAAATTTGTTCATTACTTCCTAATGCTCTTCTAATCTTTCCTTCTTTGCTATCAGACGTAGAATCACTTAAAATTTAATTTTAAATAATCTCATTAAGAATTTCTACTGTTTGAAAAATTATTTATTATTATTGTGATCCCAACCTTATTTTAGAACAGTGTAGGGCGCGTCCGTATAGCGTGTGCTTAGGCAAAGGTCGCTGTAGCAGCGACGTCACACCGACATTATAAGCTCGCTGCTCTGCTGTGAATTTCGTATCGGTTGCCAAGCACTCATACATAGCTGAAATGTGATTGTATTGTTTGCCCTACACCGTTTTAGAATAAGTGGTTTGGTTCGGGTTCAGGTTAGAGGGGTCAAAAATGTAAAGGTTCGGGCAATTCAAAAAACCCGAATCGAACCGTTTTGCAGCCCTAATTGAAATATAAATTTTTATATCCTTTAGATACAAAACTAAGATCAATTTAATATTATTTAATCTCAAATGGATGAAAAAAGGGATACTTCAATATTCAGTCCAAATGGATGTGGAAAAAGTTCATTTGTTCATAATTCTTTATGTTTAAGCAAAAGAAAGTGAGTTGTTTTTTTCGGCGCAGTCCTTAAATACGAGTATTGTTTTAGAAAATCTTTATATTTTCTTATTTATTTTTGTCGCTTAAATACTTTGACTCCATCTGCCTCTGTCCGTCGGTCTGTCTGTATAAATGCGTCGATGTTAGAATCTATAATTGTCACTGAACAAAATCACGGAACAAAATCACTGATAGGAGTCACTGAACAAAAAAGAATAATTAAAGAAAAGGATTTTCACTGGTTCAGTTTAGCAAGTCATTTTTGTTTATTTAAAAAGAACACATACAGCTATGCTCCGGTTTTCACTTAGTTTTGCGAATTGCGATTTGAGGAAATTCGTTCAATTTAAATTTAGTGTGCTCCGACATTCGCAATTTTTCGTTATCGATTATGTTTCATTTCCATTTCGTTCTGCAACGTTAAACATGAGAGAAACGGGTTTTGGGAACTCATCGGCATACTCATCGGTAATCGCTACAGTCAATTCGTAAGTTTTTGTTGGCAAACGTAGTTTTGCTACTTGTGCCATTTTGGGTGTGATCAGTAAAAAATTGTTTGATAATTGAATTTAATCTGAATATAATAAGAGAGTTCGTAACAATTATCTTAAATTATCATAGAACGGGATTAAAATTTTTTTATTCGATTCCAGTCCCTTCCTCATCCGACATTTCCCATTTACTTTTCATTTCACGGACTCATTTGTTACCGGTTTTAAAGCGGCGAAATTTTGCGATTTGCGGATTTCGGAGCACCAACTTTTACGATTTGGAGACTAAATCGAAAAATTTTTGCGAAAGCAAAAATGGGAGCATGGCTAATATATATACAACAATTAAATAATACAAAAATATGGGAATTCCAGAAAATGATTTGATTTCCATGGTTTCCATAAAAAAGAAACCCATGAAACCTGTGGCCACTTTAATTATTAAAACGTAATCGTAATTGAATGACATTTCGCATTGCATATTAATATGAGGTCAATAAATTTCATTTTTTAATTTTGACGTGGAATTAAATGCATTAATCTACCGGTATCTTTGGCAATCGAAATTAAAATATTTTTGGAGTTTTTGTTTAAGTAAGTATAAAATCGACCTTAAAGCAGTGAAACCATATTAAATACCTGATAATATCGTCATATTTATGTCTCGCTCACACAAAGGAAAAAACAGAGTCTGCCGAAGTTAAGTTAATAGGTTCAAAGTCGTGTCTAAAACACCTTAAAGTAAATTTAAATCGTGGAACTGCAAAATATAATTTTTCCGAAATCTGGTAAATTGAACTTCAAGTGGATTTCTGTTCTTTTAAAAGTCTTACCATATTTAAAAACTCCCTTAAGAGTATTCTCCATTCTATACTTTAATCTCAACTCTCTTTTCCCATTTCCAGTTGCTGTTCCAGACATCGTCGGCGTCAAAAATAGCCAAAATAGCGTCTCGAGTCGCTACCAAAGACACCAGAAACGCGATGTATGGGCTATAAATAAGCGAGTCACAGACTCCTGAACTCAGCTAAAAATGAAGTGGGGACAAACTACTGCACCTAGTGGTAGAACTCCATCATCGTCAACATCATCAGCAGCAGCAGCAGCAGCAACAGCAACAGCGGCTACCTCGTCCACATACCCATAGCATAGTCCATAGATTTCAACTGACTGACTCACCGCTAACAGAAATCCTCAACTAATATTTCAATTAGGCAGCAGTCCGCTCCACGGCTCAACAGCAACAACAACAACAAAAAAAACTGAGCACAGCAAAGCCAAGTTGATGACATGCCCAACGTTAATAAAAAGCGGCAGAAATGTGCCGGGATTCGAGAGAGTGAAATAAATTCCATGGGACCCTAGGTGGTCGAATATTTTAACACTACCGGGCAATGCTGCGGCAGCTGCTGCTGCTGCCGCCTGATCTGGGGACGCTGCCCGATGATGGGGAAGGTGGACAGTCGGTGGCAATCTGTGGCGCTGGCGTCTGCCTTTTAATGTAGAAAACTAGTCGAGGCGCATAATTTACGACAACGCCTGGTCAGGATCGGGGCAAGCGTTGACTTGACTTATCAATTTCACGGGAATCCAATCGATTTTTATATGAGAGCGAGCAGATAAACCGCAAAAATCAAGCAATAAAACCGCTGGCCAAGCAGCACAAACCGCATAAAAAAACACAACGACAACAACAACAGCAACAAGAGTGCAAAATGAAGAGCAGATACAGAAATGGAGATGGAGACTGGAGAGGCAAAAGGAAAATACCAAAACGGCAATAAATGGTGTTGATATCCCGCGAAGCGTGTGAAGACGCTAACGATGCCGCCAAAACTTGTTAACCACAAAAATTATTGCATGAGATGAAATAAATTAAGGTGGCGGCGTCGGCTGCATCAGCAGCAACAGCAACAGCAGCACTCCCAGTCCCCCTCGTCCAGCCAAACTATCCCTGGTGCTTCCTATTCCTCGCATCCTTGCGGCGACGACGGTCTCTGCAGCCAGGCGTTCAGGCCGCCAGTGGCGACGTCTTCGTCTCCATTGCCAACGTCTGCTGCCTTTTGTTGTTGCTGTTGGTTGTGTGTGTGTGTGTGTGTACTTTTGGTGAAATGAAATGACAGACGCGGCGCAAGATGCAAATTTACCTATGGAATGTTGAACGGACTATGCCGAAATCTGGAGTACACTGCTCCAGTTAGATTCAGCGAACAAGAAAAGGAACACAAAAGATTCACTTGTAAATTTTTGTTTAGACCTATATAAGTAATCCTGAGTCCTGGTTGTTTCATTTTGAGATTTAACCTGTCACAAATTGGACTTGACCCTTTTAATATCCGGACAAGTAAAAATAAGGTAACACCAATAATAGTTGGTCACAATTGGATGTCAAATCATTTTTGGAATATTTTGACTTAAAATTCAAAATTTTAGATTATTTATGTAGCTAACCTAGAAGATAAATTATACAAATTTGTATCTAAGTCCTTCATGTTTCTCACTTTTAAGCGCAACTGGGCTGGATAAAAAGTTGTAGCTCATACATAGAAGAAGAGAGAGAGACAGCTCAAGAGACCTTCTTTGGTTGCTGTGCAACTTTACTCTAGGAACCTTATTATATAGCTATATCAAGGACCTCCCAGAGGTATCATCAGGAGATCTTGCTATCGATCGACTAACCATACAGTTTAAACTAGACGAATTTAGAAATGGCAATGGATATTTCTAAATTTAACTTTAAATATACGAGGTCAGATGAGCCATCGGGCAACAAAGTGCAACAAATCACATGAGGTCCTTGCTTTGATTTTCATTAGATTTATATACAGTTTCGGGCTTGGTTTAAAGGGGATGATTTATTTTTTTAAAATTGCCTTAGAGAAATGTCTTAATGTCGCCTGCACGAATATTGCGCGTTTGATTTTTTACAGATGCCTTGAAGGGTGCTCCGTCGAATAGGCCAGATAAATCAAGAAAGTGGTGCCTTCTTTGAACACAAAAAGTTCCTGAGTGCAAATAGTACAATAAAAACGTTCTTCCGCCATATCTTAAACAAGATCTGATAAGTAGAAACAAGGATTCACCAAAAACACAGTTGCCCTAGTTAAAATAATTATTGTCTAATATACTATTTTTCTATGCTTATTCTTCTATGCCCCTTATAAATATTTTCAATTTACAAATCACCTAAGTTTACCTCAAGTTAATTTAGTAACTTCTTTATAATTCCCATGAGTATCAAGTGTCTAAAAAAGTCACCTTTTACAACAAATTATATATCTTCACAGTGATTACTTTACCAGAACTTAATGAATACATTAAAATGTGTAAATACATTAAAATCGTTTAATCATTTTAAGGGCCGATTTCTCTAGCACTATCTGTCACTTAACCTTAAAAATAACAGAGTAAAATGTATATTTATCTGACACATAGCAGCTATTTAGAAGATGAGAAATCGGCCCTAAAAAAATAAGCTTTTGAATAACAAGGTCATTTTGTACATTTTCAACTGTATTTTTTAAGAATAGCTTCAAAATAACAAAGCTTGATATTAATTGGGTTTTGCTGTGTATCCAGCTTGAAATTAAAGAGAAACAATAAAAATATGAAATAAATATAAAAAGGATATATGGGCATTTCCGCAGAAAAGTCTGCCAAGACCGAAAAAAAACTTGATTTAGAAAAGGTAAATATGCAAAATTATTTTAATAAAAGAGTTTAAAGCTTTTCTTAGTAGCGATGACGATATATCGTTCTAGAAAGTTTAAATTTACGTTTTGTCCAGTTTTTCAGTGCATTTTCTCTTTTCGATTTACAACCATAAGAGTCATTGAACAATTCCAGTCTTTTCGCATAACTTAAGCAACAATAAAAATTTATTAAAAAAAAAAAAATCTTTACTAAAAAATTGCCAATTGAAATTAATGTAACGTCACGCCAGATTGAAATTATTTTCAAATAATTTTAATATACTTAGCGTGTTGTGATCTTTTTATAAAATGTATGATTTGTCGGAATTAATACTGTTATCTTAAATAATTTCAGCTAAAGTTTGAGTTGTGTCTCCAACTTCCAACTGATTCCTCCAATAGCACTTATTTATTAATATAAGTAAGCCTTTTAGGATTCAATACTATTAATAACACTGCCAAAAAGTTGCAGTCGTTTTGTTATGTCCCAAAGGATAAAGCGTGCTTGTTCTTACTTTTAATGGCCTCACGATTCTTATGTTTTAGAGTTGTGCCGATATGCATGAACTATGAACTAAATTAAGTAATGAACTAGGTCTCAGTGTTTGAAGTTTAGTTTATTTTTTGAATAAGTAAATTATTGACCAATATTGTTAAAAAAAAAATAACTATATTTCAAAAAATAAATAAACTATAGTTAATAAAATTAACTATAATTCAAAATGAACTATTGCTCGAAAGTGAAAAGTTCATCAAAAAATTAACTAATGAATTAGGACATTGAAATAAACTAGATTCTCAGACTCTATTCTGTATGTAACGCCATGTCAATGCTCAATATGTCTCTGTTTTATTTGGTGCTTTTGATTTTGTGAATTATCGTTATATTAAAAGATAACATTTTTAAAATTTGTTTTTCTTAGTATAAAATGAAATAAATTAATTTCATATCCTGTATATTTAATTTTTTACTTTAAAGGGGTGGTGGTACAAGGATTTATGTAGGTATATGAAAGGTATTTTTGGACACTGTGCACAGGTTTGACTTGATTTGAAAATGGAGCATTCCAGAGCAGCCACGGAAATAAATTGTCGGATCGCTTATAAAAAGTAGGAATCGGACTATCCAGGACCAGCGGTGGGCATATATTTTAAGTTTGGGAGCAGTCCAACAACAACAGACAAAAATGAACCTTGTAAGCGAGGCTTCAGTTTAGCAGCCGTCTGTCTGCCCAAGTCTTGTTTGCTCAAACTTTGTGTATTTTGTTTTTGCTGCCGTCTGCTGGTTGCGATCTGTTTGATTTTGATACTCTTTCCGAAGCGTCGCAATAGCCTGTGCGGCAGAGGGTCGTCAAAATAACGGGGTGTGTTGCTTGAACCGAAAGAGTCCATTGCTGCCAATCGCTGCTACAATCGAATTTTACCGAACTAGAAGATACAGATGGTAAAGACAAAGAAAAACGGTCACCTACACATTATCTTCAATGCTTTATTAGGCTCATATTACGCTAAATAAAAGTCTAAAATATTTTTATCTAAATCTAATTTTTTGATAAAGGAATTCAGCGTGATGACAGATATTAAAAGGATAGAGGTCAATTAAACAAGATGTTCGGTATCAGAGCAAGAGTTTAAGAGAGAAAGATTCAGACGCCTTTCACAATGTGGCGATGTAAAGCGATAATACGCATGTAGATACATTTGAAATGTTGCCGTTGAGTTGAGACTGTACTCAGAGAGCGACAATAACAAAGAACAGCTGCTTATTTCGCTGTTAAGTTTGTGGCGACAGAGCAATCTTTCCCTCTAATAATAATGATCTGTGGTTCGGTCACAGAGCAAGAGTATTAGAGAGAAAGATTCAGACGCCTCTCACAATGTGGCGATGTAAAGCGATAATACGCATGTAGATACATTTGAAATGTTGCCAGCGAGATCGAAATATTGCTAAGGACTTATATCACATATAGGAAAAAACGGTGGTTCAAGCGAGACGGATATTGTATTGACTGTACTCAGAGAGCGACAATAACAAAGAACAGCCGGCTTATTGCTCTTTTAAATTGTGGCGACCAAGCAATCGTTCTCTCTAATAATAATGCTTTGTGGTTCGGTACCAAATGTTGTGGGATCAATGGATCAATATCCCGCCCGACACTTCTCTTCCCTTGAAGATTTCGAAGCGTTGATCAAGCGGTTATATAATATATCACCAAGGATTAGTTCGGAAGCGGAATTTTTGAAATTTGGAAAGCAAGTGAGAAGAAAATGGCTGACATTCCAAACTAAAACATTTTAAAAAGTTGCTACCTTTCATAAACTTTATTTAAAGGTAGCGCATTTCATCAGTTCAGGCGACGCCACCCTTTGAGTTCTACAAAATCATTACCAATGAGCTGCAGCACTCTCACCTCCTGCTCCTGCATCACCTCCGCCTCCCCCAACTGCACCCCAACGTAGCGACCGATCTCACAGTCGTCGTCGTCGTCGCCGTCTGTCCCCCTACTCCTCGGCACCCCCTGCGGACTCAGCGGCGCTGCCGTTTTAGCAACATTGCAATCATCTGAAAATTCCATTCCAATCAAATTAAAAACTGGCGTCTACCTTTTTATCATTTTCTTATCAGATCTCAAGATCTGCCGCAGCGATGCCTTCTGCTGTGCGCCTTTTATGCGAAAACGTAGTGGATGTGGATGTGGTGGTTGGGGATGTGTGGATGGGTCTGTGGTCTCTGGCTCGACGCTGACTCTGACTCGGTTTCTGGTTGTTGTTTTTTTTTTTTATATAATAAGCAGATCTTTGTCCCAAAGAAACCGTGGCCATAATATATCAATATAAACGCGCGCACACACATACTCGAGCGAGCGGGAGAGGGAGAGAGAGAGCGGGAGAAGTGCCTGGGAAGCAAAGCACCATGGTCTGAGCCTCGACTGGACGTTGACTTCACATTGGCGGGCAACAACGACGACGACGAAATCCATTAGTTTTGCACCTTCGCAACATGTTGCAGCAACGTCGTTGTCGTCGCCAAAAGTATTTTACTTTTTTTTTTCTTATTCGAGATTTTTTTTTTTTGGCCATTGCTGGCACCGCAAATTGGTAAAAATTAACACGCTGCTTTGCTCTTGACCAAAAACAGGCACACGAAGCCCATTTTGCTTTTAGGCGTCTGTCGCCAAAATTCCTTTCATGACGATGCCCCCCGTCCCCCTCCCCATGCCCCTTGCCCCTTGCCACTCATACTTCAATTTAATAAATTAATTGGCTTTGTGTCGGCTTCAACTTCAGCATTTGATCGGTTTCCATTTAGAGCCTCCCATGGAAAGATAGAAATCATTTACAGAGCGAGCGAGACGAAAAGAGAGAGAGAGAGAGAGAGAAAAAGATCATCTTACAGTCTCCTCCAACCGCAGGCGCATTCCTGGCGATCAGTGGCACTCGGAACGCAGTTTTTTCTGAGCCTGTTTTTTTATTATCTTAGGTGTTAATGATTTCATTTTTGGCCACCCAATTGCTGCCATTCCTTCGCCAGTGACTGCCCCGGCCCCGGCCCCAGCTTATCTGACCGTGGGGCATGTTGCAGGTCTCGGCTTATCGCTTTAATCTCTTCTGACAGTGATTATTGCTGTTTGCGGATTGTGCAATTGATGTGCGAACTTCGACACTACACACACACACACACACACATTGGAGTGGCCAGCACTTTTGCAGTCTCTATTTAGGGCGGCTCGCTTTTAGCACCCAAATATGATGTCATGGGCTGCGTGGCCTCGTCTTCTCGGCTGCTGTAAGTCGAAACCCCAAAAAGGGCAATTTTTGAAATCATACGCCAAACATGGCGCGGCATAACTGGGAAGCTGGTAGCGTAGCCCGGTGCAACAGGAGCAGCCGCTTGGAGCTGGAGCATTGTTCTTCGCACTTCACAAAGGGATAGAGTTCAATTTTGTTGGCTGTCGTCTGCATTCGAAACAAAAGACTTAAGCCACAAACTTGGCAAGTTTTTTTTTATATTTGTGTCTGTGGCAAGCGAGAGTATTTTGGACCAAAAAGGTGTCGCTGATTGTCTTTTAAGAGACGGGCCGCGGCGCCGTCGCCTGGCCCGGGCGTTGACAGTTGTTGTGATTGTTTCGTTGGCCGTTTGCCTCCTTTGCATTGTTGTTGGCCGCCTTCGGGAATGTGGCCAAGAGTTTGCCTCCTTTTCGGCCAGCTTTTGCCGGTGCATTCAATCGAATTCAATTGTTTTTGGCAGTCTCACCGAAAAAAACCAAAAAAAAAAAAAAAAACCAGCCGCATTCCCACACTGCAGCCTCTTCATGAAGAAAATAAATATAAAATAAAACCGTAGAAGGTGAAAATCTGAAGCAGATCCAGCACAGAAGCTGTGGGCTTGTAAGGTTGCGCCTGCCATAATCAGCATCAGGCTGGGTCCGTCCACTGTAGCTGGCGCTAAAACCTCAAGCGATAATCGCACATCAATTCGTTTTATAATGATGACGAGCCCAAGCGCTGCGGCTCCGGCACACAGAAGACCACAGACGAACGATCTCTCCCTCTCTCTCTCTCTCTCTGCATCGATGCTGGTGGCAAGTTTATCTAACGCTTGCGATCTCCATGCCCAGCGCCAAGTGTGAGCCAATTGGTTGCCGCTGCTGCTAGCTGTTCCCCCAGAGTGCCCATTCCCCATTGGGGACCTTGAACGTTTTAGAACTTTTTGCCTTACCTTCAGCTGAAAGGGTATTTGGAAAGGTTTAATGAGACGGCGAAAGCGTTTGTACTTTGAGTGTATGTAAAAGTAAATCCGTCTATTTAACAGAACGATAATTTACTTTATTATTTTAGTCTGATCTGCTGAATTTAATAAACGCCGAAAACTGTTTTCTAATAAGCTAATTCATTCGATTTAGAAATAATTCGAATGCTTTTCCAATTACACTGTGATAGTTTTTTTTCCATTAAATAAAAAAGACTTGACCAACTTGAACGGCTTCCCCTAATTTGGGCCTAAGGAATCGAACTGCATCATTACTTTTTTGAGTTATCACGATGGTTTCTTAAAATTTTTTTTTCAAAAATATGATATTTTATTATCGTAAAATCTAATTAAATAGATTTAATTGTCCTCTAATATAATACATTCACAGTTTTGCGATATCATTGCGCAGTCAAAAGTAATAAATAGATTAAAATCTACAAAAAATTGCAATTTTTTTATATAATTTTTGTTTCCAAAATAACATTAAATTAGGAAATATTTTATTGAAAATCAAGTTTTTGTTGGAAAACAAAAGGGAAGACATAAAAAATTGTATGTCTTGATTTTACTTAATATTTGGAAATTTTTAATAATTTGTTGTACAAATTTTTTTCTGAAAAGGTTGCAATTAGTGTTCTTGTTCTTATGTTCTTGTCTACATTTTCATGTTGTTTTATTGATAATGAAATAAACGATAGATAGTACTAAACTGTCAATTTATACAGGAGACTCGATATCGGTTTAAAAGATGCTAGAACCGAACTGATGACCACGGTTATTCACCCATATAAACAATATGCCAAATAATCTTTGCATGTTAATTGCTATGTCCTAAGACAACAAATTTTCAACTAGATTCATAAAGAAACGAGAGCGTAAGTTAAAGTCGGCCGTCCCGACTCGATATACCCGTTACTCAGAAAAATAATTACAATAGTTTACAGCGAAAAAGACCCATTGAAGCCATTATTATTTTTATGATGTATTTTGTAACGCAAAACTCAAAAATGATATTCAAAAATTATTGTATGGATACGTTTTTGAATAAGAATTTTTTTCGATTATTCGGTAGGTACCCTGACATTTTAAGTCATATCTGGAGTTTGAAATTTTAAATGGAGTCAAGCAAGGGTATGCAATTTTTAATAGTCTCGTTGAAGAACATTTTCCAATCGGTATAAACTACTATATCGAAAGTATATATATAGAAGCAAAAATGTATTCATACAAAATTTTTTGAATTTCATTTTGGAGTTCAGCATTCCAAAGTATATAAGAAAAAAATAACAGCTTAAATGGGTAATTTTTATTTTTTGTAAACTAGTGTTATTTAAAAATCTTTTATTAAATTTCAAAATGCTATTATTAACATCAAATGTTAAACATTAACATAAAATGTTAAACATTAACTTAAAATGTTAAATATTAACATAGAATGTTCGTATTACAATAAAATGTAAAAAGTTAACATTAAGTAGACTGACGCAGAGCACAGTGACATCAAATAAGTTTTTTATTTGGAAAAAGTTGAAATTTGTATATCGTATATATATATCGACGCGAAGAATTATCCAAGCTTTCTGAAAATTTCACAAATTATATAAATTGAGCAAATACATATATATGCAAAAGAAAAGCTTGATATCGTTAAAATTGTAGGAGTTATTCAAAACTTTATATTGCCGAGACAGGAAGGGCGTGGAAAAAATCACTAGTTTACAAAAATTAAAAAAAGGCCCTTCGAAGTTAGAATTTTCGCTCAATTTTTGAAATGTTGAACTCGAAAATAAAATGTTAATATTTTTGTAAGGATACTTTTTTGAGTTAGAATTTTTTTTAGTTTTTTTGGTAGGTACCCTTTCATTTTAAGCTGTATCTCAGCATTGTTTGTGTGTAAGCACACTAGTTAGAAGTTATCGGTTATATATTTACAAACTATGGCAGGTACAAAGTATATTACTGTCGAGCTAGAGCGACTTTCTTAGTTGTTTTCTTTAGACATTTTGATAATATTTGTCGAGTCGCTATCACTTTTCTTCTTTCTCAAAAAACCTGCAATAGATATATGAATTTGGGGATCCATCTCAAACATATCGATACTAGAGACGTGCTTAAGTGCAGAAAATTATGTTTTATGTTTTTTGCACATTTAGTGAATATTAAAGGGCATTTTTCCATCGGTATACAAATAAGTTAATTTACCTTGTTGTAGTTGTTGTTGTTGCGTCATTATACGATTTACCGGGCGGGCAGACACACCGGCAACTGACTGTCCCAAGAGATGAAGGCTCCTACAGTGGCAACCCCTCCAGAGGCAATAGAAATCATTAGCAGCAGCAGCAGCAGAAGCGGCAGAAGCAGCGCGGCGCTATCTAATCTGTGGTTTTGGCTGCCTGACTCTGACTCTGACTGCGACTTCGACTCTGTGCCGGCTGGCTGGGTGCCTGCTTTTGGCTACCTCTTGATTTTGTGTTGATTTAAGGCACTGATTACTAATTTTATTAATTTTTCAACGACCGACCACAGCTCGGGCTGTGGGCGAACTGGAAGTTGATCCTACGGTGGCTGCTGTTGGTTGTTGCTGTTGTCGCTTTTGATTTAGTTGATGTCTTTATGAAACATTTGAAATACGACACTTTTGTTCGGAAATTAAAAGTGATTTCGTTTAACGGTAAGGTGAGGCGAAGCAGGCGAATCGCTTTGATGTGGCATCGAATGATGCGAGCGATGGTCCTGCGGCTTGGGCATTCCTGTGAAGCTCATAGAGCACACCTTAACCCCTTGATGGCCCAAGGCAGAGCAGTGTTAATCAGATCGTTTACACAAACAACACGCACGATCGACAGCTGTCCTGAGACCTACAAGTGCGAGTACACACAGAGAGAGATAGAGAGGGAGAGAGAAATGCCACTAAATATGAATCAATGTCAGTTCGAAGCGTGTGCTACACAAAGAAACAGTTGGCTTCAAACTGGACGTCCTGCCAGGACTACAACAACAAATTCCTAGAAAAAGGAAGCTGAAAATGAATGAATGAGAAAACGAAACGAAATGAAAGGCAGCAGCTAACTGAGATCGTGTACGCAATATCAGCGGATAATTGAGCCTAATAGGATTTTAAGTGCACACACAGACACGGCGACGTGGCAGGGGCACATTGTGTGGCTCTGGCTCCCAACCGTGCCTCAAAGGAAGCTGAGAGTGTGAGAGGGAGAAAGAGAGAGAGAGACACAGAGCAGGGATAAGGGCTGCCGGCTGAAGCGTAGAGAAATCCGTTCCGGTCATTAAACGCACCGCCTAGGCAACGTCTGCATGAGTCAGCTGACTTTGTTTTTGTTTGTGTTTTGTGCGTGTTGCGGATAACAGATAAACAGGAAGAATGACCTGCGAGCCTCGGATACCTCAGAGACCTCAGGGACAGAGCAGAGCCGAGCCGAGCCTCATTGCGGCTTATGACGCTCCCGCTCCGCTCTCACACAGCTCAGGCCAGACAATTAGCGAGACAATGAGATTGAGTTGCAGGAGACGACGAACTCCCAATGCGCCTTCCGGCAACGGAAGCAGCGACACCACACACACACACACACAGCTAGATAAAGTTGTCAGCTGATCTTGGACAGCAACGGCAGATGAAATGAACTGGGCGTGGGGCTTCCGAATGAGGCAGCACTTAGACTTCAGTTGTGCCGAAGAAGCCAAGCCGAAAGCTAAAACAATGAAATGAAATGAAATTTCAGAAATGTGCAGACATATTCAATCAACATGATGAACTGCCTCCGTTTAAATTCAAAGTCAGCCAAACAAAAGAAATTCCAAGCGATTTTATGCAGATGATTTATGTTTATACGAAAAGTTAGGCCGAAAAAAAAGGAACCGAAAGATCCAGACTGGCTTCAAAGGGGTATGGGATTAGATCACTGCATAAAGGCGGTCTTCGGTCTAATTGGATTCACCATAAAAAGAATTACTAATAAATCAGTTAATGGAGTTTTGGTAAATATTTAAAATCAAATAATTGGAAAATATTTTGCATCACAATTTAATGATTACATAGGGCAAGACGTTATACCAAAACTAAAGCCATTCACTCAGAAAAAAAAACCAAAAACTTTGTACAAACGGTGTCAAAAGTACGGTAAGTACGAATATACTTGATTCAAGTACAATGCTCTTAAAACAAGTACGATTTTTTTAATCCCAAAATACTTCTTTCCAGACCGTTCCGAGAAATATTGAGTTTATTTTGAAATATATTAATATCTTGCTAATTATATTTTTAGCGTGAAAGTCTTATGTCAATCCCGATTAACTCCTAAAACAAGAATTTGCGTATTTAAAATAATGTTTCTCGAAGTTATTATTATTTATTATTCCACTAAAACATTCTTGAAATCAAATAAGAGTACATTTAAAAAGCACAAAATGTTCTTGGTTTAGGGCCAAGATGTGCTTTAAACGAAGTCTTGATGTGTCCATCAAATTAAATATGGCTGCAAAGATTCCTAGAAGGTATAACAGTATTCCAGAAATCTACCATCCCTCCATTAGTAAAATGTTAGATCCATTTGGGAATTTTAAGGACAGATTCGTGTTGATTTTTAATTTATTTCGTACTTAATCTAAGAAATTCTTTACTTGGGTTTTCTAGAATTTTACGGCAAAATATAAATACGATACATTCTTGATTCAAGAATATTTTTTCTAATTCAAATCAAATCATCATTTTTGGACCTAAGAGTGTATTATACTTAATTTAAGCAAACCCAAAAACAAAATATACCGGAAATTTTAAGTACAAAATGGTATAAATTATTTATATCCAAATATATTATTTTAATGGGTATAATAAAATAAATTATTTTTTTATTTTTTGCTTACGAAAAGCAGTTCTACGAACAAAATAAGGCATTTTTAAAAAATCTATGAGTAAAAAAGGAGTTGTAAGCAATTGAGTTTAAGTATCACTCAAAATTCAGTGGTTTTTATACACTTGAAAAGTGTATATTAATTTTGCCCAGAAGTTTGTAACGCATAGAAATATTCATTTCCGACCCCATAAACTATATATATTCTTGATCAGGACGACGAGCTGAGTTCATTTCCGCTTGTCCGTCCGTCCGTCTGTCCGTCTGTCTGTCTGTCTGTCTGTCTGTCTGTCTGTCTGTCTGTCTGTCTGTTTCTACGCAAACTAGTCCCTCAGTTTTAAAGCTATCGAGCTGAAATTTTGCACAGAATCTTCTTTTTACTGCACGCAACTAATATGTCGGAACCGGCCGTATCGGATGACTATATCATATAGCTGTCATTGGAACGATCGGTCGAAAAATAAGTCTTTGTGAGAAAAACTTTTTTGATTTCCATCGTAGCATCACCAATCGTAGTATATATTAGTTTTATATGTTTCCCCACAATTCGGAAAAAATTGATCAAAATCGGATGACTATAGCATATAGCTGCCATAGAAACGGACGGTCAAAAAACTACTTCTAGTGAGAAAAACTTTTTTGTTTTCCATCGTAGCGTCTCCAATCTTAATATATATTAGTTTTATATGCTTTGACACAATTCGGAAAAAATTTATCAAAATCGGATGACTATAGCATATAGCTGCCATATAAACGGTCGGTCAAAAAAATACTTCTAGTGAGAAAAACTTTTTTTTTTCTATCGTAGCGTCTCCAATCTTGGTATATATTAGTTTTATATTCTTTCACATAATTTCGAAAAAATTTATCAAAATCGGAGGACTATAGCATATAGCTGCCATTGGACCGATCGGACGGAAAATGTGTTTTACTAAGAAAAGTTTTTTTTTATGGTATCAAATTTTTATTATCAATGATTTAAAAATTGTAAATATTTGATATCTATATCCTATATATATTTTACCGGTTAAATCAGTTGGAGTAATCTTTTTCAAGTGTATTAGAACTTCGGCACAGTCGAAGTTAGCTTTGCCTTCTCGTTGTTATTTGTTTTACAAAATTAGAAAGCTTCGAAAATAGTCAAATTGGAATCTTAGTGCATTTACCGCATTGCTCACAACTCCTCTATTAATACATAAATTTTCGTAATCAATACATTAGTATCTTCGTAAAAGTGCAATTCTCAAGTAAAAAAAAAACAATTTTTTGAATAAAATTTCAAAAAAATTTTTAAAAAATAATTCTGCTGGTAGCATTTTAACTGCTAAACCGTTTGGGAAAGGATCTTATACTCATACCCTTTAAATTCATGGGTTTCTTAATTCCGTCTAAAGTTTCCATCTCGAGATATGACTTAAAATAAAAAGGGTCTTACCAAAAAAACAAAAATTGTATCTCTATAACGAGCCTTAAGGCGTTCTGTGGAGCCATTTGTTAGTTTCTTTAGATTATCTATGCAGAATTCATAAAAATCAGGTATGCCAACAGCGGCACACATAACAGCCGTTCGACGAAAGAAAACGCCCAAAAAATGCAAATACTTATTAATTATTTTCTATTTTCATAATTCAATTTTTAAAAACCTAAGAAAGGCTGCGAGTCGCTTCTTGATATTTCGTTCGTACTTTATTGGGGTTTACCAATATATTTCGATATCAGATTGAGGGGCCACAGTTTTGATCGAGCCGCCTGGATTTCGTTAGAACGTTACATAATTTAAAGTGCAAAATATTTTGAGCGGTGATTTATTTTGAACCAATTATTCCAGTTTTAAGAGCAGAAAAGTTCTGTTGGTTGCAATTAAAATGATGTATGTTTCACACTAAATTACAAAATACGAGAAGGCAAAGCTAACTTCGTATATTCATTTTGCCCAGAAGTTTGTAACGCATAGAAATATTCATTTCCGAACACATAAACTATATATATTTTTGATCAGGACGACGAGCTGAGTTCAATGCCGTCTGCCCGTCCGTCCGTCTGTCTGTTTTTACGCGAACTAGTCCCTCAGTTTTGAAGTTGAAATTTTGCATAGAGTCTTCTTTTTACTGTACGCAACTAATATGTCGGAACCGGCCGGATCGGGTGACTATATCATTTAGCTGCCATAGGAACGATCGGTCTAAGAACTAATTCTAGTGAGAAAAACTTTTTTGTTTTCTATCGTAGCGTCCCCAATCTTGGTATATATTAGTTTTATATGCTTTCACATAATTAAAAAAAAATTATTCAAATCGGATCACTATAGCATATAGCTGCCATAGGACCGATCGGTCAGAAAATGTGTTTTACTAAGAAAAGTTTTTTTTATGGTATCAAAATTTTATTATCAATGATTTCAAAATTTTTAATATCTCAGATCTATATCCTGTATATATTTTACCGGTTAAATCAGTTGGAGTAAAGTTTTTCAAGTGTATCAAAACTTCGGGACAGTCGAAGTTAGCTTTGCCTTCTAGTTTCAAATTAATATTGGTATAGGTTGGAAGCGCCGTAGCTTAGTATAAAGCTATTTTATGGCCATTTTAAAATCAAAGTTTTTTGAGCAACTAAATTTTTGTTCGTAGCAGGTGAACACTTGTGCTGATAATAAAGCTAATAAGTGGTAGAGAAATCTCCTTTACATATTCTTAAAGTTAAGTATGTAGCCTATTTTATTTATATTTTGTCAAATGAATTGGAAATGCCCATACGAGACGAGAAGCACTGCCATTCTGCTTTCATTTTCCAGTATATGGCTTCTAAGACAGGATTAAATTGGGTAAATGATTTCAGGATTGTCAACTCAATACCCATAATTTCGTCCAACATATGATTAAAGTGTGTATATTTATTTACAATAGGAAAGCAATAAGTGCAGAGCGCACATTTCCGTCTTTAACGACAATATTCTGGGGAAAATTTAAGCGCCGGCTTGCGTATAAAACCGCCATATTCAAAATAAGCAAGTCTACTTTATTTTCGTGTGAAGTCGTGCAGTACCGTGCAAACGCCCATCTCTAGTCCAAACGCGCCCTACAGCTTAAGGTTCCGGCTTTAAACTGCTAAATGTTACGAAAACCCAGAGCAATACCATCAGATCGATGAAATAATATCAATTGAACCCAAAAGTACTTCTTTTTGAAATACATTGATTCAGCCTAATCGTTTTTTTAATCTTTTCAAGAAAATTTCATCTGAACTTAGGCATACAGCACCATTGTCAAAAACTTTTTTGATATTATAAAAAAAGTGTTTTTAAATGATTTTTGAACCGAATCTTGTACACAATTGTGACCCAAAAAACACACAAGAATCCATTTTTGGGGAAACTAACCGATTTGGCAAGAGCGTTTCCTTTACAACTTTGACTTTTGGAAAGAAGCCAAGGAAGCTCCATTTCCCATATTCTAGGCATTCCTCACAATGTTGAACAACAACAACTCAATTAGTCGGTGTTGCCCGGGCTCATAAAATTTAATGACAATGCTTAATTATAAAATCAATAAGAGAATGCCGCGCGCACACACACACATCCTCCCGGTCATAAGTTTGTCAATTTATACGAAAGGCGGCGCGCCAGAAAACAGAAATCACGTTAAGCGCAATAAAAAGCGCGAAACATTTTAACGCATCACAGCGATAAAGTATCTGAAAACATTGCCCAGGCCGTGTCCATTCCCGGGCGCTAAGCCTCAACGCGAATTATCTTAAGTAGCGTTGAGCGAGCCCACCCCGAAAGCCGGCGATGATTTGATGAAATGTCTCAATTAAGTCATCAGGGGGGGAAAATGCAATTGCGTGTGAAATATCGAGTGGTAATTTGGGATCGGAAGTGCTTTCATCCCTCAATTCAATAATATAAATATTTTGCCAATTCATTATGCGCCCTGTCTAAATATTATTGAATCGAGTGGAACGTCTGTGTATGTGTGAGAGAGAGAGAGGGAGCCAAATCTATTGAGGATTGGCAGTTGAAAATTTCCATACATAAATCGTAATTAAATTAAAACGCACAAAAATGAGAAGAAATCAAACAAAGGCGAAACAAGGAACAAGACAAATGCGTGAAGTCTTTGAATAGAAGGCAAAGGCATAAGGAATAAGGAGCAGCTGCCACAGTTCCTTCTGTGTGCCTGTGTGTGTGTGTTTGTGTACAATAGAGGACGAGACGGGACTCAGCACACTTCCCAAGTGACCTTTTTTTTGGCAGGAGCCAGGCGACTGGGGCATCCTCGTGTCCAAAGTGAGAGAGAGGGAGATAGAGAGAACGCCACATGCGCCACGTGCTAAGTCGTTGATCCTGTCCAAGGCAGTAAAACAGCTGCCAGCTGCACACAAAAGAAGAGCAGACTCTTGGCAGAACCTGCCCAGAAACTCAATGGTAGCACCTGCTCCGGCTCCTGCTTCTGCTCCTACTGAGTGGGGCGTGTTAAGTGAGGTGCTGGAGCTGTACTTCTTCTGCTCAATCAGAATGTCACCCGGTTGGCAACCACAAATGAGCAACAAGGTGCCAATAGAAACGCTTCCATGTACCTACCTTCGGCTAATTAATGAAGGTAGCCAACTGGCTGAGTCAGACCACACGGGTGTTCCAACCATTTGGCCAAATTAAACCCTTGGCCAAAGTTTGGTTATTTATTTTTGAGTAGCACGTGGTAAGCTTCTTTTAAGCGATTGCAGCTGCCACCCAAAAAAAAAAAAAAAAAGAAATGAATGTGTATTTATACACCTGCCCCCCCATTAGCCACTGATCGATAGCTTTGTGCACTCTGAGAAGGGAGTGTCGACTTCTTGTTGTTATTAAATTTGAAAGAACTTCTTCTCCTCCGTCTTGCTAACTGCAGTTTAACAGTTTTAGCAGCTGGAAGAATGACACGAAAGGGTTGTGAATAGCCGGCTTTTGTGTGGACTCATTTCGTTGAGTAATCCAAAAAGTCATCATTAAAAGAACTAAGAAATGCACGAGTTTTTAAATATGAAAAAGTGCCACTCAAGGTTTTTAATGTTTAAAGCCCAAATTGGCTTCCTAAATTGGAAGCGCTTTTAATCGCTTTCTTTAACTTTATATGTTTGTTCTCTCATTTCTTTCTTCTTCTACAATAATGTATGTAATACAACAGAAACACTTTTCTTCTGTACAACAAAGTGCATCTTTTTGAGTGAAAATCACTTTATCTAACAGTCATCCTTTCGGATAGTCAATCAGCGCTTAATGCACAATGCAGCAAAAATATCAACTCCAAATTGGTCTTAGAGACAGAAGCGAAACTGGACCAATTTGACAACAGGAACCTCCTTAGAAACGAAAAAAATAAGCATAGAACAACGTCATGGGTAAACATCATTGGGTTGAGACAAGCGAAAGCACTGATAGGAAACCATAACAACAAAAGGTTTTTAAAATCTGTTCCACCAAGGGAAGAATCCTAACATTGCTCTATACAGGAAACTGTAGACTGTGAAGGCTTTTGTATAAATTGGGGATAACAAATACCCAACTATGTTGATACTGCGAAGAGAAAGAGAAGTCCTAGGAGCAGATACTAGAATACTGTGACGCTCTAGTGAGGCGCAGACTTAGGACCTTTGAAAACATTCGCTGCACCCTAAAAGAATAAATAACTAGACCGTAAGAAAATTCTGACATTTGTGCAGGAAATAGGGCTGCTAGGTGAGTTGTAAACCCAGCGTGGAGAAACATTAGATCAATAATGCAATATTCTCCCAAACGCAAAGCCTTATTTTTTATACATTGTAGAGTGTATTCCAATTGTGTCCAGGAATATTTTTTCGGAACAAATCCCGCAATTTTCATCACTTTTGTAGACCAATCTTTTACCTCTCTACATATAAAAGAGTTTGTCCTGACTGACTGACTGATTCATTGGCAATCAAAGCAGAGCCTGAACGGTAAGAGATAGAAAGCTGAAATTTTCACAGAAGTTTGCTTATGAGTTGAAAGTGGGCACTAAGGCGGGGTTTTGGAAAATTCCACCCCTAAGGGTGGAAAACTCCCGGAAAAGCTACTATGGGGAAAATTTTGTTTTTCATCCGAATGACTTGAAATTTGGTTTGTAAGTAAAGTAAGCGAAATAATTGGACACCTATTTACCAGATTTCGAAAAATTCGCCCACAAGGAAAATGGCCGGAAAATTCTTCATGGAAAAAACTATTTTTCATCCGATTGACTTCAAACTCGGTTTGTGAGGATGGTAAGCAGAATAATTAGACGGTAAATTCCCGGAAAATTCCATATGGAAAAAACAATTTTTCATCCGATTGGGTTAAAACTCGGGTTGTATGTTGCAATGCTAAATAATTACGAATGTGATTTTCCTATGTTGGAAAATCTGCCCGAACAGTCGGGAAATTCTCGGAAAATTCTTTATGAAAAACACTATTTTTCATCCGATTGACTTCAAATTCGGTTTGTAGGGATAGTATACAAAATACGTTGACATGAGATTTTCCGGTGTTGGAAAATTCGCCCCAAGTGTGGGGAAATGCCTGGAAAATTCTATATGGTAACACCTATTTTTAATCCGATTGGCTTCAAAATCGGTTTGTGAATCTTAAATCAATAAATCTTAAATCAGTTGTGGAGGAAAACGTATTTCAGTAAATAGGTTTCACATATTTTTAGTGCAGATACTATATAAAATACTTCGTTATAATTTATCCAAATGACAACAACAACCAAATTCAATATCTTAATGAAGACGAATCAGTAATGGATATCGAGCATCCATTTTATAGTCGATGCCTTTACCAAGATAACAAATATACGCTACGCTTCCTTCAAGAAGGTGTACGTCTTAAGGGCAGAGTCACCAATCGGAATAGCTAGCTCTTGAACTCCTCCTATGTCCCTTGCGTTGCGGTAGATTATACCATTTGCTTTAATAAGTACGGTTCATAGATTTTAGAGTCGTTGCACCAATGGGTCGTGCATCCGTGGTAAATTGCTTCAGCACGGAAGTATTTTTTCTGAGCAAAATTGGCCTTAACTCCATAAATTTGCGCAACTGTTATTAAATTTAGTGGACAAAATGAAATGTAAAGAAAAGCCAACTGATTTCTGCCGGTTTTCTGAGCTTAGCGGCAATATGGCTCCCGTGTAAACACTTTTTTGCCGTTACCTACCGGTAAGTGATACCGGATCCCATGTTTTTTGATTCTCTTTTTATCTGTATTCCCCAATTGTTGCTCTCCTCTCTCTGAGTACTTGTACACTGAAAAAATTGGTTGTGGCCATTGTTATGCACTAGAGTTATCTAAAAAGAAAGCTTCTCTCAATAACTTCACACGTGTGTCTTTTTAATTTTCGCTCAAAAGAAAGTTTATTTTTTTTAGCTTTTTCATGACTATGTACATCATACCATCTATTGATCAACTTGGGAAATCACTCAACTATCTTTGTTCTAAGATTTTGTAAAAAAAATCAAAAACCTTAAATTCAAGAAACTGGAAAATAAAAATAAACATAAACATCAGCGGAGCTGATTTTAGCTTTCCTCCATTTTTAAACCCGTTAGTCTTAGAGTAAAAAGGGTATACTAAGTTCGTGCAAATGTATGTAACTGGCAGAAGGAAGCTTGTGCATCTACGGTGGTAAAAACTACTGACCTTTTTGCTGTAGTCCGTTTATATATATATTTATATATATATTTAAGATACAGATTTGGATGGAGGAAAAATAAATATCTGTGCATTCTCCATTAAGCAAGATTCCAAGAGTTTTTACCAACTGTATTCCTCGGACGACAAATTGCTCTCTCTGAAAAAACGTCGATTAGCGCAGCTTTCTCCGTCTGCGCCAAACACCAAATGACAGTCCCTAATAGAAATGTCAAAATTAAATCTGTCCCAGAAACGTTTCTTCAAAGTCGCCTTAGCTATTTGCCTAGCCAACTACCGAGGTGGGGACAAAAGACGACGATGTCTGCGTCAGTCTGTGGGGTACCGTGGCCAATGCCAATAAACAATAATTCCCATGACTGCCACCAAAGCGAGACGTATACAGCGACTTCCCAGACTCAGCGACGACGACGACGGCGGTCGTCGACTAGACTTGTGAACTACTCTGGCAGTACAACAACAACTACAGGTGAGATGTGTTTGCTGCCACACCGAAGCTGGTTTTTCCTACTTGGCGATCATCAACATCATCGTCATCATCATCATCAGCCGCAACATCAGCCACCGCCGCGAGCGTCAACAACATTTGCTACACACTTTCGCGACTCGGAAACTCACTCTCTAGCTCTCCAGCTCTCTGAGCTTGATCTTGTCATTAACCATAGCCACTGGTCTGGCCTGGTCCTTACGACACCTGGCCAGCGCTTTGGTTTATTGAAATTGTCTGCAACATGTTGCAGCTACCAGTTTTTGCCACACACTTCCTAAATAAAATAGTTCACAATTTGCAATCGCTTTTCCGGAATGCTGGCCGTCCTTGAGGCAGTCATAGTAAATAACTTGTTATGGTCAAATATTTCTAGCTTGGGTTGGCCCGTCTTGGCCTGGTCCGGACCATGGGCTGTCAGTGCTTAGTCAAGCTGACAGGCCTGGAAGCTGCGTGCAACTCGCTTCTAAATGGCTGTCTGCGGTATTTGTTGATAAGCCTAGGAGAGAGAAGGTTGGCCAGACAGCCGGCAGCTGTTAGCTGGTAGCTGCTAGATCGTGATGCAGTTCGTCGACTGTTGTTGTTGTTGTTATTATTGCTCTAGACTGCACGGCGTCCCCCCATAAAGACAGCAAAAATGTCGCAACAGATCGTTGGGGTAACAAGCTGCTGTCTGGCTTTGAAGTGTCCAGAAATTGTTGAAATTGATGGCCAGCCATCAATACGGAAAAAAGAAGAATAGCGTTTCGAATGATGTCAGTGAAATTATTGACTAGGATGTGCAGGAAGGAGACATTGAACCTGGCTTGGCCAACACCAAAAAATAACACACAGAGTAAAAAAGTGCTCAAATTTCCAATTTCCTTCTGATACTTAATGTTATCAAAGTGATACGAAACTATACATTTTTTCAGTTCCCAAACTAATGTGCAAAAGCTAGTGATTGCGACAACATTGTTGTTGTAGCTTTCTCATATTGAGTGTGTGTTCGTGTCACTCTGTCATATACCACCTTAAGTAATCCAATTCGTCCGAGTCTACGCTTTTCTTAGTTTTGTGCAGAGTTTGCAAGCAAGCTCACTCACACATTTTCCTTTTTAGCTTTTCGTACACTTTTATAGAGATATACTTATCAATAGACAGGGGATTTTTGCTAATTTAAGATAGAATATAATTCTAGTGGGCCAGGGTGATTGTACTGAAGGGGCACACAAAATGGCCTGCTCAAATTACAAGGAAGTTCTTTAAAAAGCTCCACCGTCCCTATAAAGTATGTATATTCTTGATCAGCATCAATCAATATCCATTTTTTCCCTAATATCTTCTGATATTTTTAATATTGCTATTTGCAAAATTTGAGGTAAGACCATTTTTAGAAACTTAGGATTTATATTGTCAAGCCCCACTGCGTTTGACTTTACTTTAAGAATCGCTTCAAGGACATCACAATCACTAACGCAATTAAAACTAAAACTAGTATCACAGTTGTTAGAAGATAGGACATGTAAGTACGGATTCGATGAGACATTAGGTACGGCGACATCCACAAAACATTTATTCAGTTTATTAACATCTAGTTCAAGTGTCTGGCAGGTGTTCTTCTTTCCAATGCCCAAATTTTTAATTTCACTCCATGTCTTTTGGAAGTAATTGCTGCGTTAAATTGTGTAAAGTAGTGTTGACTTTTAGCTGAACCAATCATTTTACAGACCGTCTGTCTCAATAATTTATACTGCCTATATGTATGATCTGTACGGTATCTCCACCACTTATGGTAAGCTATATTTCTCCTGCATATTCCTTCCTTAATCTTATTATCAAACGAGGAGGGTTGATTTGGTTTTATTAATTTTGATCGGAGTGGGACAGTGCGTTTAAAAATATAGTCAAGATTAGATTGTAGATGTTCTTACTGAGAGTTAACAGTTGTCAGAGAGTAGATTTCATTCCAATCACATGAAAAGAAATCAGTGCTTAATGTACCGAAATCCATACTAAAATTTTAATTTTAATAAGAATAACAATTTCATATTATTCTTTTTATCTATTTTTGTTCAAAAATTTGCACATATTAAATTATCCTTTATTCGACACAGTTAAGGTAAAAACCGGTTCGTATCGGTATACCGAAATAAAAACCAAGGTACCGATGCCGAACCGAATACCAAAATAAACTAGAACCAAAATAGAACCTTTTACCGCAACATTAGTTTTGGTATGTACCAGAACCGGAACCGAAATTCAATTCGATTTGATTTCCTGATATAAACATTAAAACAAAAACACAAAAAATATATAATTGTTAAAAATAATTTTTTTTGTTACCATAAAATTGATTTTTTCAAAAATGTTGATTTTGATAACCCATAGCCAGAGTTCTCTGCCGGACAACAGCTTTCACTGCAGCTGGTCGCTTGCTATATGCAATATTTACATTTCGCCTTTTTGTTATCAACCTCGTTGAAATGGTTCCATTCAGAATAAAAACAAAGCTTGGGACTGCCACACCAGCGAGTTGCTTAAACAGAGTTGCCACACATTTAGAAACAGGAAGAGAAGTCACTTAACAAGAATGAACATTAGAGTGGCCATTCACTGAGTAGTGAGTAGCTGAACTAAGAGAACAGTCACTGCGCAAAAGTCACTGAACAAGAATAACTGAGCAAAAGTCATTGAACAATAGTCACGGAGCATAAGTCACTGAACAAGAGTCACGTAACAAAAAAGAACAATTGAAAGGGAACATGTTCACTTGTTCCGTTTCCGAAATGTTGGCTTAATAGTCGTTTTATTCAATTTCTGTTTCATTGATCTTAAAACCAGATATGACTAGAAATTAGGAGAATTTCGTTTAAAAATATTATTTGGTCATTTCAAAGATGAACTCTTTTTGTGTTCCTTTTTTTCGCTGTGCACAACAGCTTCATCCAATTGCCCACACACGCGCTCGTGGTCCACTCTCCTCCACTTGCAACTTGCTTCCAGATCACATAACAATCTCCAGCGTCACGTTAAAGATTTCACTTGAAGCTCGCGAAAAATCACCTGATGACTAAATTAAAGTGGCGCTGGTACCCAACTCTTTGGCCCTGCTGCCCTCGTCCTTTCCCCTTCCTTTCCTTTCCCCTCGCCGTGCTGCAGCTTGTGAACTAATTTCGTAAATTTTTCGAGCTGCTCTCATTCCATGGACAATGTTTTTTTTTCGTGTTGCTGTTGCTGTTGCTGCGGATTCAACCGGCTTTTTGGGCAGACGACTCACTGGTGAATTTTTAATGAATTCCAATGAGAGCGGCCGGCCAAAATCGCGGTGTGCGGTCGCGATGCGAACCCAATTGCAGTCGCTGGGCCCCTCCTAAACGGGCGGGCGGGCACTTCACTTAACTTTGCTCGCTCGTCCGACTGCGATTTGGTTAGTTAGTTGGACAACGCCAGCGTTCGCTTGCATTTTGTGCGCCTTGTTAAGAATTTCATTAAAAATGAAGACCTGAGACCCAGAAGAATGTATCTGCTGGCTGCGACCAAAAAATGTAGTTGTTGTTGTTGTCGCTTTTTGTTACCTTGCCACCGTGTAGGTAGTGCGCCGGCGTTGCGCCTGCGCCTGCGCTTGCATATCTCCAAGACAATCAACAGCCGAAGCCAATGCCAGAGGCACAGCCAGAGCCACAGCCTCACCCAGTGGCGCTCCAGTGACCAAGGCAAAAGAAGACACTGGCAGTGCCACCAGCGCAGCCGCAACTGACCATCGCATCTTCGTTTTTGGGTGCAACGAAACATTTTTAATTGGTTTTGTTTCATTTTGCGCCGATGCCGCCGCCTGGAGAAGGAGAAGGAGGAGACACAGTGGCTAGCATTGTCTCTCTCTCCAGACGTAGAAATTGACGAACTGCCTTAAATAAGCAACTCAAGGTTGACTGCCAGTTTTCCCTAAAGACACACACACACTCGCACGCACACAGCCGGAGGATCGGTGGCCACATCAAGTCAACAAAAGATTGAAAACTCAATATAGCACCGACGAATGGCCAACGATGGATGGATGGATGGATGGCTGGATGGATGGAAGGCTGGCTGGCAGACACGCAAAACATTCTCCAGTTCAAATCCCAAAATTGGCAATTTATCCTTTATGAACTTACAAAATAGCCGCCGTTTATACCAAAACAAGTTAATTCGTCCGGGAGTCGTCGCAGAGGCAGACGCAGAAGCCGAAGCGCAGAAGCAGACGTTGTTGACGATGACGAAGGGCCGCCAACAAAACAATGAAGCCAAACACAGACGGACGATTCGCCACTGGGAACCGGCCAACGGGCGCAGGAGGGCTAGGGATTGGGGGGGGCGGCCCTGGCGGCGCATTAAAAGCCCAAACCGAAAATGCAACGCTCTATAGCATCGGAGAGTTGCGGCTCTTGGCCGGGCCAAGCCATCAGACTATGGCTTTAAATAGATGTGCCCAAGTTTAGACAATAAAGCCATAATTGTGCATAAGTGCGCGGCCCATGTAGACGAAGGCAAAAGGATTGGCGTAAGGGAAGAAGGACAAACCGCGTTGGGGCCATCTCACAGTTCCCACACTCCATGCGAAATGATCACAAAAATTATCCAAAATGGTTTTCAAAATATGAAAATTGAATTACAAGTGGTTCGCTCTCTAGTTCTAGGAAATTGTAGATTTTAAGGGGCAATATTTCATGTTGGATTATACATTTCTTGAGTCGAAACTCTCTGAACTCAAAGATGAAAACCAAAACGAATAACGGTTCTGTTATCGATTGGATTTTTGTTTTGAGCTTTGTGCGAGGGCTTGAAAAGCCTTGAAGCTTTTGATCGATAAGCTGGCACGTATCGCATTTTGGGAAAGGCTCAGCGAGCAGGCTCGTGTACGCTCGTTGCAGTTCTCTGATATGAACATTTTTAACTTCATATAAAACTTAAAAAAAATTGTATCATACATTTAAGATGAACCTCAAAAAGAGCAAACGCTGAACAATTTAGGAATTGGTTCAACAATTAGAAAGAGATTATGTGTTATAATAATGCTCTCTCATTCCGAGCTTAAATTTTCCCCTATGATAAAAAGTTAAGAACAGCTTTGCTTTACAGGTGGCGCCACCACAAAATTTACCACAACTTTTTAAACAATTCCCTTTTCTTTGGTACCCCCACCTTGCAATTTAATTACTCACCGTTTTAAGCATTTCTCCCTTATCTGATGTCATTACAGGGCGTCAAATTCTGCTGTATCTTTATGGGCCGTTTGTTTAAACTATCGTTCTGTACTATCTTTACACTTTACTCCTATGCTCGAGTGCACTCGTTGGCCGCATGTGATTCTGCAAATACAATTGCAATATTATTGTACAAAAGAGAGTTGTTGTCGTGTAGACAATGAAGTACTCCCCTGGACACTGCTTGGCTAATTGCACAAATCTGTTAAGGCAATTGCCAAGTTGATGATCAGTGCCCAGGCCAATCAGCCAACAGGTAGGCACGGACATAGACAGGTGCCACACGAAAGCGCCAAAAAGGCAGACAAGTCCCAGAACAAATACAAGTCCCAGTGCACTTAGAAAAAAAAAAATAGTTCTGTACTTTAGCCAGGAAACATCAAGTTGATACGATTTCTAAGTCCGACTCAGCTCGATATTTCCATAGTAAAGTAAACGAGAAGGCAAAGCTAACTTCGACTGTGCCGTAGTTCTAATACATTTGCAAAAGTTCACTCTAACTGATTTAACCGGTAGAATATATATAGGATATATACAACGTTTTTGCACTTATAAAAAAGCATGCTTTTTGCTCTTCCAAGTATGCTATGTTTTTATGTATGCTATTTTTTCTTACCCTTAACACTAAATATTTGTGTATACCTTTAAATGGTCCGACAATCTGAGTGAATGTGAATTATGATTGGTGCTGCCATAATTGATGTCGTTCAAATAAGTAATTCTTAAAGAAAATAAATTTGCATACTTTGAGGGGCAAAAAGCATGATTTTTGAATAGCATAAACGTAGTAATAGATATAAGATATTTATAAATTCAAAATCATTGTGAATCAATATTTGATCACTCTACCATAAAAAAAACTTTTCTTGATCAAGACGACGAGCTGAGATTTCGATTACGCTTCGTTCGTCCGTCTGTCTGTCCGACTGATTCTATGCAAACTAGTCCCTCAGTTTTAAAGCTATCGAGCTAAAATTTTTAACAGAGTCTTTTTTTATTACTGCACGCAACTAATATGTAGGAACCGGCCGGACCGGATGACTATATCTTATAGCTGTCATAGGAACAATCGTTCGAAAAATTGGTCTTAGTAAGAAAATACTTTTTTGTTTTCATTGTTACCGTTCTTAAACTCGGCAGTTATGAATAGTTCTGCAAAAATTGGTAAAAATCGGATGACTTATCTTATAGCTGCCATAGAAGCGATCGGTCGTAAAACAAGTTTTTAACAGAAAACCTTTTTTGTTATATGGATAACTAAATTATGGAATTTAGTTCTTTATTCCAGGAATTATGAATAAAATATGCTTTTAAACAGTTCTACAAAATTTTGTTTAAAATTGGATGAATAAAATGGATGGTCGAAAAATGTGTTTTACTATAACCATTTTCTTTTTATGGTTGCGTGATCAAATTTTGATTCTTAATAATTTTGAATTTATAAATATCTGATATCTATGTCCTATATATATTCGATCGGGTAAATTAGTTGGAGGGAACTTTTGCAGGTGTATTAAAAACTTAGCCACAGTCGAGAAGTTAGCTTTGCCTTCTTGTTTTTTATATATTCGTTTGGATATTGGGATATTTAATTTTTACTCTCCTTGCCTGGGAATCTAACTCACGCCCACGCACAGTGGTCCGGCTAGTGGGGCTGAGCGGTCATAAATCAAAAACGCAACATAGAGGGCTAAAAATTTGTACTCGGGGGTTTTTGGGGTCGCTTATTACAAATTTAAAAATTTCAAAATTTAAAATGGCGGCTCCAATATGGCGGTCCAAATTTGAAAAAATGGCTTTTTGTTAAGAAACTTGGTACTAAGGGGATTTGGTGTACCTAATTATGAATCTGGCCTTTAATATTCATAATACAATATGGTGGATGCCCTTAAAATTTTAATGATCCAGACAGCACCGCGTGGAGGTTTGACCGGAAAAATTCTTGTAATAGACAAAAAATTTCATTTTTTTCATAGGCATTATGCCAGTTTTTATTTTGAAGGTTAAAAATTTGTGTGTAAACGTTTGTTCGAACAAGCTAATATTTTGAGAAAATGTAGTTCAAATATTTAAGAATTGATGTGCAAATAAAATTTTTAAGTCCAGAACTATTGGTACATTAGTACTAACGGGTAAAGCGATGAGGTAATGATCGCCGCCACCAGTCAGTGTCTATGTTAGTAGTAGTTCAAATAGCTATTGCCACCTCCAGAAGGGATGTTATTAACAAATCACTGAAACGATCAGGAAGATCGGTCAACGGGCCGAAGAATTGCGATTATGATATGACATCTTTGTTCACTGTTCAATAAACAGCTGAGTTAATCCATTTTCGACAACGATTGTGCTTGTTTTCGCTCGTTTTAAAACGATTTTTTTCTGAGTGTATTACAAAATATAAATGTAGAATGGTGACGATAATTGCATAAAAACTGTCAAATAAGAAACTTTTTATGTTATTATGATTAATCAATATATTTTTATTATTTTGAGATATATTTCATGCCTTACGATTAATGATTTTTATACCCGTTACTCGTAGAGTAAAAAGGGTATACTAAGTTCGTGCAAATGTATGTAACAGGCAGAAGGAAGCATTTCCGACCCCATAAAGTATATATATTCTTGATCAGCATCAATAGCCGAGTCGATATAGACCTGTCCGTCTGTCCGTCTTTCCGTCTGTCCGTCTGTCTGTATGAACACCTAGATCTCGGAGACTATAAGAGCTAGAGCTACCATTTTTTCAGTGTAGACTTGTATTGTCTGCACGCAGATCAAGTTTGTTTCAAATTTTTGCCACGCCCCCTCCCGCCCCCGCAATATGAAAAAACCTCATATCTCCCACAATTTTAAAAATAGATTGTTCGAACCTTCTAGACATATATTCTAATCATCATTACCTACCGATCCGCCATACATCATTTTCCGATCAGACGAACGATAGTAGAGTTGCCTCCCCCGCAATTTGCAAAAAAACTCATATCTCCCACAATTTTGAAGATAGATTGTTCGAACCTTCCAGACATATATATAAATCATCATTACCTATCGATCCGCAATACATCATTTCTTGATCAGATGAACGAGAGAAAAGTTCCCGCCCCCGCAATTTGAAAAATACCTCAAATCTCCCACAATTTTGAAAATGGATTGTTCGAACCTTCCAGACATATATTTTAATCATCATTACCTATCGATCCGCCATACATCATTTTCCGATCAGATGAGTTATAGTAGAGTTGCCTCCCCCGCAATTTGTAAAAAAAACTCATATCTTCCACAATTTGTGATCTAATAAAATATTCTCAAAAAAAACCTTACCCTGAGTAACGGGTATATCGAAGTCGAGCAGGGCCGACTTCAACTTACGCTCTCGTTAAACAATGTAATCAGCCATAAACCGAAATAATTAATTAATTATAATTTTATTATATACCTGCAAAGTGTATATTTATTTTTGCCCAGAAGTTTGCAGTGCATTTAAATATATGAGTAGATTATACATATTCTTGATCAGGACGATTAGCAGATTATTGTATCTGATAGCTGCCATAGGAACGATCAGTCGAAAATGGGACTTAATAGAAACCTTTTTTAATGGAATGGTGAACAAATTTACAAAGGAACAATCAGATTGTTAAAGAAGGCTGCAAACCTCTAAAATTTTGGAGGAGGTTCGGTTCGGAGTTTCGAACTCGTGAGTAATCTATGGGTTCGGTTCACGGACCGGTTCCCGGATCCTCTAAATCCCAGGATTTTGTTCGGACCTCGGCTCACTTAAACAAAAAAGTATAGTTTGTTTTTTTCCGATTTATTTAAACATTTTAATCGATTTAATTTTAAGATCTATTACAAAATTTAAAAAAAAATTTCAATGAGCATACATTGGATAATTTTCATAATCTTGGACAATTTTCGAAGGAATCTATTATTGACGTTATTTCCTTCATTACAATCAGACATAGTGACTCTTCAGGATTTAATTGTGAATAATCTCATTAAGAATTTCCTTCGTTTGTTAATTACTTATTATTGTGAACCGAACCTTATTTTTAGAAAAAGTGGTCCGGTTCGGGTTCAGGTTCGAGGGCTCCAAATTATATGAGGTTCGGTTCATGGTCCATGAAACCCGAACCGAACCGGTTTTTAGGAATTCAGTTACGGACCGGTTTGCAGCCGTGTTGTTAAAGACTAAGTAGGATTTATATGTTTGGTTTAATGTCGTCTAAGTTTTAGCGATTTTAACACTAATTCCAGTAATATCTAGTTTGATAGGAGTGTGTAATGTTAAGTGATAAATAATTATTAAATATGTTCATTTGAATTTTATGGTAGAGGTAATATTCTCAGATAAGTTACTATTTTCATAAAATGGTTTAAAAGGAAAAAAAAATTGGTAAAAATGGTATCTTATAGTTGAGCACATGTATGTACCAGAAAATGACATTTCCAACCCAATAAAGTATATATGTATATTCTTGATCAGCGTCAACAGCCGAGAAAATATAGTCATGTTCGCCTGTCCGTATTAACGCGTCGATCTCAGAGACTATAAAAGATAGAGCCAAATGCTTTGGCATGGAAGTTAATGTATACTTGTCGCAGATCAAGTTGTTTTAAAATTTTGCAAATTTTTAAAGTTTGAAGCTTGTGGGCTTAAAAATATGAACTTAAACATTATATACATTGATTCTGAAACGCTCAATAAGATCGGTTGGATAATACAGGAGTTTTGAAAGTAAATTGCCATTCAGCCATCCAACAGACAGCGGGTGGGGGGACTACGTCGCGACTGCGGCGTCTTAAGTGTCGGCTGCGTTCTTGTATGTGTGTATGTGTTAAATGCCTATCGAAACCCAAAAATTAGGTGTATAGTCGGGGCACTCGAATGCATCGCTCTTAATTTTTTATTTTAGTTATTTTCAGGTGGAAGGAATATTTACCAGATATGTATGGATGGATCCTTTGAAGGTGCCTTCTTGCCCCGATCCTGTTAATCCACTGCCTTCTAAGGAGTCTTCTCAGAAGATATTGGATAAAGCTGTAAAATTTTTAAAGCATATCCCATTGTCAATTGTTTAGTTATCCGATTTTGATCTGAAAATAAAATATAAAAAATATACCCATCTGATTTGGGTGGTTCCGAAAATTTAAATTTATTTTAGACTCATTCGATCAAGAGAAAGTAAAGCAAAACTATCTTCAAATTTCGAAAAATCAAATGTTCCAAATTTAGTTTCTAAATTTCCGATTGCACATTTTTCTGAGTGTGGGCAATGCCAATTGCAGTTGCAGTTGCCATTCGCTCAGACGCGGGTTCAGCTCTATGATAATGTATATTTTATGAGTTAATTCCGAGTGGAGATCGCGTGTAAGGCCTCCTTGCCTCCTGCCACCAGGCGCTCATCACGCTTCACAAATTCGCAGCTTGGGCAGCCGCTCATAATTCTCAGCTTCAGCTTGAGCCTCAGCCCTGGTCCCTGCTGGTCCCTAACAAGTCTTCGGCAGCTTTTGTTGCGGTCTGGTTTTTCGGTTTGTCTTGGCCATTTCGCTTCGCTTTCGGCTGCGTCTCCGACTCTGACTCCTCCAATTCGCACTTTGGTTAAATTAGTTGCGGTCTGGGAAGTTTGGCCACCATAATTTCCCGTGGCGTTTGCCGACCCGAACCCGACAAGACTCCACTCCACTTAACAAGCCGACAGACGCCGCTGCCGCCGCCAAGTGTGTGACCGAATCGCGCTGATTGAAGCCGCCTGCATCAACGCCATCTCCATCGCCATCTCAGATCTTCATCACCGCCCTCTGCTCACGTTCCACGTTGGCCAACATTGGCCCCGAAAATTGCAGCAGCAGCTAAAGGATTAACCTCAAATTTCTGCTGGCGGTGTTTGGCTTTCAACGCTTAATTGGTTGTGAAATCATCATTATCACATGGAGGCCTCCATCTTCATCTCCAACTCCATCTCCACTCAACTGGATGAGGCTGTTCTTGTTGTTGTTGTTGTTGCTGATGATTGTTTATTAAGCAGCGCCAACCGAGCTGCCCCTGCGTGTCCTGCCAGCTGTCCCAGCAACAGCTACAACTTCAGCTTCACCTCCAGGCCGGGGCCATATAATTTGCGCATGATTCATTTATGATTGAGAGCTGACTTCGACTTGTTTATACAAGCCCCGTCAGCGTCGGCACGATCAGCAGATCAGCCGACCAGCAGATGTCTATCCAAAGAGCAGCGCGATTGCCATCGTCTGGCAAATTATAGGCCAAGACCACCAAAGCGTTAACTGAAATATTTAGCGAGTTTGTTTCTTTGATTTCCAGGAAGCCTCTCGGCCCAGTCAAATGAGAGCTGGCCGCTCTTTAATTAAGCACGGAGGCCGCCGCTGTCAGCGTCAGCAGGAAGTGCAACCCAGCCAAGCGTTGACATGAGTTCAACTCTCACCCCCTACCCCCCATCCCCCTACCCCTACACCCACACTGCTGTGGGCCATTCGAAATGGCAAGCCAAAAATAAGTAAAAATGGTGTGACAAGCGGGACTGTGATATACCCTGTACCAGGCAAAGTTTTCAAGCCCTAAAAAAAGGTACAGCGAGATCATACACTATGAAAAGAAAACCTTCTCCTCAGTGATTGAATTTAGAACGTAATATGCTTACATTTGTACGATTGTTTTATTCGATTTTTTGTTGAATGACGTATAAATCCATTCTTAATTGCCTTATACGGCAAACAAGCTGACGAAAACAGTGGAAGCAACCTTTTATAATAAGTATGTGTATATGATTGTGTGAGTCGTATACGCTTAGACTGAAAGCATGAGTGGATCTATAGTAGAATTATATATATTAGGGAGCTTGCGGCAGAGCTTTTGCTATCTACTAGAAAAAAGCGCAAGAAATGTCCACTAAGAAGAGGGCGCTTTGAGAGTGTCACAACTTCTTATGTTATGAAAGCGGGGGACGACCTTTTGCTTCAAGTGTCAGTTGTACACTGATGATATGTAAAGTTAGCTGCCTTTAATGTTTAAATTGTATAACAATTGAATGTTATTAAGTTATCGAACATTTCGAAGGCTGTTAATACTGATCAATAATATATATATATGTACTTCAAATGCTTCGAGTTGCCTCCTTCTCCTCAAACTTATCATACCCTATGTATCATTGGCAACAGGGTACACAAAATGTAATAAAAGACACAACAGGAGGGAGGATTGCCAAAAATGGTACGCGCCGATTTTCCCAAAAAAAAAAAAAAAACAACAACATCTTCGACTGCCCAACATTAATATCATAAATTACCAGATCGTTGAGTTGGGGCAACCAGCAGACCAGCCCCAACGTGTGGCGAGGTGTTCGCAGAGCGCGTTTATAAATTTTGCCAAGCGCCAGGCCAGGCAGCGGCCCAAAGAAATGATCATCTTCATCATTGCCGACCCGCGAACCACGTACTAAAAAATGTGAGATATGGCGGCAGCAGGCCAAGGTTATAATTGGCCCAAAGCGGGCGCAGATCGTAAAAAAAAGAGCTGAGCTGAGCTGAGCTAGACGATGCCTGTGGAACGATGATGCGACCTGTGAGCCTGCCCACAGTGATGCGCACGTGCTTAACCTTTTGACTTGGAGGAGGTTGCATCAAGTAGCCTGGCGATTAGCTGCGGCTGGTTATTTATACCGGGAACTGTGAAGGGTCCGAGCAGCCAAGCAAGACCGCGACGAGATTGTTTATGAGCAACAACCGCCCCAGGCACACCCACTTGATGTGCGCGAGAAGGTTGCCTAGATGGCCAAGATCAGGATTATTAATTGCTGAATGGCTGCCTAGACAAAGTGGAGCTCGTATATATTTGGTACTACTTATGTGCACAAACAAAAAGGAAGTATGAAAGTACTTATTTTTACTTTAAGGATAATTACTGGAAAAAACTTATGGGTAATACCCAAAGAAGCGACAAACTTACTGAATTAATTCCAAAATAGTATCCAATCAAGTAATCCCTATATTTATATCACTTTACCCAAAAACTGCCTAGAAACATATGAATATATGGTTGAAAGTCCTGCTAAAAAAAACCTTAGCTTTATAATGTTGAAATTAAAAGGAAAAATTACTTTAAAAGATCTAACGATCATTGGAACGATATTTTTATTATTTTTTTTAAGATCATTTAAAACGGTTCCAAAAGCTTTCTAAACTAATTTTAAATATTCCGATCAGCTCCTTCGCGAATAAGAGAGTCTTTTCTAGTTTAAGCCTAATATTAAACGAGCGGCTTACTAGATAACTGAGCTCTAATTTTAATGAACTCATTTTGCTGAACTGAAATATGTAAAACTTACAAAAACAACACCCTTGATTTTGTGTGTTTTTGTACGCATATAGCACATACATACGCAGCAGACGCTGAAGACGCAGTCTCGGTGCTGGCACCTCGCTACCTGTTGGTTGGCTGAATAGCATTATACTTTCAAAACTCCCGTGATTTTTAACCGATCTAACTGTCCGTTTCGTCATCCTTTAGTTTTGTGGTTTCACCGATTTATATTTTTGATTTCCAATTATAAGGTTTATTTTTGTTTCGTTTTTTTTTTTTTGTCTTTCACACATTTTTTTATGATTAAAGCAGATTTTCTGCCATTGGTAAACTCAAACGAATTTGCTTGATTTGTGGAATTAGACGTTAGCAGTTGTCTTAGTTTATTGTGTATGTACGTAACTTTATTGTGAAAAAATCACTGATTTTTAGTGGGAAATTTATCCGTGTTTGTGGCGGTATTTGCTAAAAGCGCGAGAATAGTGTTAGAGAAAGTGTGATTATGTTGGTGAGTGCTGCAGTCGACAGCCGACTCACTTGTAAAATCAAGTTTTTCTGTGCTCACCCACTCACCTAGCAATGCCTTTTGTTCGCGTCTATGTGAAAATCTCGAATGCGCTAGTTTACTGGAAGCTATGGCTTGGCTGGGTTTTTGCCACCACCCCCATTTTTGCTTGGCGATCTTTCAAAATAGAGAGACCTTAGTGCCATCGTTGGTTTCATGGCCACACTGCGCCCTCTGTATGGATCAGCTGCGAGCAGCGAGAACCGGTTCGAACCCGGAATTCCGCCTTTTTTTACGGTGAACCAAACGTTGAACCGAACCTCTTGGGAAAAATTATCTGAACCTGTTCAGAACCAAAACTTTTGGTTCGATTTAACAAATGTTACATTTCTTAGTTAAGCGGAAATTTTACGAAGAAAAAATACTTAGAAATTTAAGTTAAAAATAATTAAAATCCTATGTTTAAATAAATAAAAATTCTAAAATTCTGTTCCCAATTTTTTATTTTTAATAAATTAATTACTCTCCTATAGAAATATGGTAACACTTGGGTCGAACCAAGTTTCGAACCAAAACCCAAGCTAAACAAGTAAGAAAGTCGGTCAAGCCCGACTGTAATATACTCGGTACCTGTTTGTAGTAACTGATAACTTTAAAGTTAGTTTTGCAAAATCTGGGGGTGGCAACTATTTCGACTATCGTTCATCTGGTTGAAAAACGATGTAAGGGGTAGAGAATACCCTAGTACATAACATGTAAAATAATAAAATTTGTATATAATTTCCTATTAACATAAACATATCTATATTAGTCACGCGGGAATCACGCGTGATTTCTGACCGCAGGCCATCTCAATTGCATCTCTCCTCTCATAGTTCGTCTTTGCCTACTTACACAAATATCTATTGGAAAGAAGGGAGGGGGAAACTGAAAGCGGCGCAGTCCAGTAAGCTATTGCTCTCTCGCTCTCTCTTCGTAAGTGAGTGCGGTGTTGTTGTTGTCGTTGCATTCAAATTTCTTTTACATATAGCGCCACTATTGTTCAGATGATCGGAAAACGATGTATGGGGGCTGATAAGAAATGATGAGTAGAATATATGTCTAAAAGGTTTGAACAACGTAACTCCAAAATTGTGGAAGATATTCAGTTTTTTTTAATTTGCGGGGGAGGCAGGGGGCGTGGCAAAAATCAAAACTAAACTTGATCTGCCTGCAAGTATAAGAAATATATGTTCCATATACTTCAAACCTCTATCTCTTACCATCTCTGAGATCTCTTCGTTCATACGGACAGACGGACAGACAGACGGACAGACGGACATGGCTATATCGACTCGGCTGTTGATGCTGATCAAGAATATATATACTTTATGGGGTCGGAGATGCTTCCTTCTGGCTGTTACATACATTTGCACAAACCCAATATACTCTGTGTACCTTCGGTACAGAGTATAAAAACCTTGAATTTCAAATTTCCGAATCTTAACCAATGGAAAATTTTGGATCGAACCCACGAACCGGACCTCAGCAAAAATTAATTGGGATTGTGGACCTGAAATTTAGAGTCTAAAAGTAAAATAAAGCCCCCGATAAGGTACTTAAAAATAATCCCAAAAATATATACTTTATAATATATAAATAAAATGTATTGTGGACTTGTTCTAATGACAAATTCCACATTTTTGTACACTTGTAAAGTGTATAATAATTTTGGCCATAAGTTTGCAACGGTTAGAAATATTTATTTCCGACCTTTTAAACTGTATATATTCTTGATCAGGACGACGAGCTAAGTCAACTTAGCTTTGTACGACCGTCTATCTGTCTTTTGGTCAGTCTGTCTGTCCTGCCTGACTGTCTGTTTCTGCGCAAACTTGTCTCTCAGAATTTTACCTATCTTGCTGAAAATTTCCACAGAGTCTTCTTTATACCGCACGCTACAAATATGTCGGTATTGCCCGGATCAGATGACCATATCTTATAAATAGCTGCTATAAAACCGATCAATAGAAATGGATGTTGTTGAGAAAAATATTTTTGTTTACTACGATAACGTTCTAAAACTCAGCATTAACGGAAATTAAATGCTTTTAAACAGATTTGCCGAATACGATCGGAATCGAAATACTATATCCTATAGCTGCCATAAAACAGATCGGTCGGCAAATTGTCTTACTGAGAAATTTTATTTGTTTTGATGGTACCGTGATGAAATTATGATTTCAACAATCAGATTCTTAATGATTTAAAATAAAAGACTTTATATCTGACTTCTATATTCCATATATATTCCATCGGTTATTTCAGTAGAAGCGAGCTTTTGCAAGTGTATTAAAACTTAGCCACAGTCCGAGTTAGCTTTGCATCTTTTATAATTCAAATACTTAAAAAATATATATCGGCACTTTAACATTATTCAAAGAAGATTTAACTTAAAAACTATCTTAAATAATTAAATTTTAAAATCGCGGGCTCAATATGATATTAGACATGAGGTTGGCAATGGTCGTGTTCAGCAGAAGAGCTTGCTTCCTGATCAATGATATATTTCTTGGTAATTTACGTAGCCTTCTTTTCCACTTGTGTTTAAAATGATATTAATATGAAGCTTTTCCTAATGTCAATTTAACAAGAACACCTAAAAGTATGCTAAATAATAAAATCAGTTTTATTAAGCTGATCAGTGATCAAGTGTCTTTGCTGAACGCGCCCGGTATCGGAAGTTATTTCGCTGCATTAGAATTTGTGTGTCAGCAGAGAAAAGATATTAATGGACGCGTTCAGCAGAGGCACTTGACTACAGTGCATGGAATCTGCCGTAAGATTTTCAGAAGGGAATTAGATTAGCATAAGATGAATTGGTATAGCCCAGAACTTCTCCACTGAGGAGTGAAATATCTACTATTTAAAGCCTAACAGCAAAACTGTTATGCTTCTATACATTTAATGTTCCATGAATAAATAACTTCTACTACTTGAAGATTAATGTCTATGCTCTGCTCTGTGATGACCCATTGTTTATGATTGTCAACCTGCCCCAATATGAATCTCTGTTCCTTTTGCTACTTTCGGTGGCTGAAGCCGAAGTCTGCTTTGCGTACTAGGACAAGGCGACAGGAAACAAATAGACAAAATGCAAACTTTATTTTTAGTAGTTTTTGGCGCCACAATTCTTGAAGCACAAACACTCACACATAGCCAAACACACGCACACACACACACGCGCCAAGTCGCCAGTTATCCTTATCCTTGCTGCAGAGACAATTTCAGCGATTTCCTTCTCACTCTCTCCCACTGGGCTTTTTATGTTAGCTGGGTGGGCTATGGAGGAGCTTGGGAAAAGAATAAATGAAAATGTCTTGGCAAAATATTTGCAGCCGCTTGAATGGAGAAATTTGCGTATTTATGAAACGAACAGATTGAAATTGTCTTCCAGGATCTGCAATTTGCTTGAAATTGAATTTGCAGCGCTGTTTGCGGCGCAATTAAAGCGGCACTTTGCGTTGAGCTATTTTATGAGCTGTCCTCAAAGTGCAGTAAAATATGCTTGGCGCTTAGCCAGCCAGGCGACGGGCACTCTGGTCATTGGTGGGCACTGCGCCATGACTGCCATGGCTATTGCGGAATACAAATGCCTGTCAACGGCTAGCGAAATTGATTGCATTGCTCCGAATGCAGTGGAGATGCCTCCTCAAAGTGTCCTTCCAGCGTTGCGTGGGCGCTGGCAACGAAATGTCGTTGCCTGGCGCGCAGATTGCATACGAGTTCACTGACATGGAAAATCTATAGTGACACGTCGGCCTGAAGGAGTAGTTAAATAAGTTTCGCCTGCAAGTTCCCTCTGTCAGAGACGGAAATTGATTGCATTTTCCGATGCTTAGGACCCGTCTCATTTGTATTCAAAGCAAACTTAATTGTGATGGAGCCTTTGGGATCGGCGACTAGGTAATCTAATTGAAAAGAATGGGCTTAGTTTTCACTTTTATTTCAATTTTTTTAAATGTTATTTTTAACAGTACTTTAATGCGATATAGTTTTATTATTGTTGTAGAAATTCCTGTTTTAGATGGGGTGTTGGGGATTTTCAATAATTTTCGTGCTCTATTCATCTATTTCAGATATGTCTGAGAGATCTTGTAAAAAGGGACGATCGAGGTGTGGACTGAAGACTTTGCCTCCTACCCGATGATCCAGTTTGGAGCCATCCGTGAAGATGTTGATGGCTTTTAGTTAGCGCTGAGGCATTGAGTTCCAATCCAGACGAATTGGAATGAACACTTCATATACGGTGGCAAACGTTGTGGTTGGTGTGCAGTACTCAAGCATAGGCGGTATCGCCACTTGATGTCGAAGTATAGAGGAGTTGCCAGGTACCGTTTTCTCTCAACCTAAGAGCGGTTTTACTTGCGATTTCTCTGCCCACAATATCTAGCGGAATAAGTTGTAGCATTATGTTCAGGGCATCCGTTGGGGTTGTACGCAATGTACCGGTCATATATAATGTCGCGCTACGTTAAACCATGTGTATTGTCTAGAGATGGGGGCGGGACCCGCGGGATCGGGCGGGACGGGATGAATTGAAAAAGTGGAAAAAGGACGGGCGGGATAATTTCAACTAGCGCAAACGTTTCTGGATACTGGAGCAAATGTTCCAGCAAATCCCGATATCTAAATGAGTAAGAAAATCTAAGAAAACATTTAAAAATGTGTAAAAAAATCTTTAAAATACTTAAGTAGAAAAAAATTTTTTTTGTCGGTATTAAACATTTTTGTGATTCGGGACGAGATTTGGGACGGACGGGACAATTTTAATAGTTCCGGGATTTTGCGGGACTGGACAGAAAATTTTTGGTTCGGGATGGGCGGGCCAGTTTGCAATTTTTTATCCCTCGACCATCTCTAGTATTTTCTTTAGAACGGAAAGTTTTCCCAAGACTGGCCTCCATACGATAACTCCGTTTAGTCCAATACTATTAGGGACTTGTTATGGCGCAGGTCTTTCTTTGATTAATTATAACATGAGAAAATGTGCTGATTATCTCATGTTAACTTTCAACGGTGGTAGAACAGTGTCTAAAGGCGGACTCAGACGATGTGGCAATTTGCCACAGGTAAAGCAGTTTCATGTGACCATATCGTGTGAGTACGACATGGCATTCTGCCACTGTGATGTTTACACATTTTTGTATATGGTTCAACACTAAAGTAATCGTGTGAGTGACACACTCACACGATATGTAATTTTGTAAGTCTACGGCATAAAATGTGCCGTACGATTCCATATGTTTAAATATTTAACTTATTTTTGAGGTTTGTCATATGGTTTACTCAGGGTTTGCAACTTATGGTTGCAACTCACGTTAAGCTATTTGACAATTCAGTTTGCCCCTTTTCATTCTAATTAAAAATGACGGACGAAAATATTTAAAAAACGCGAAAGTCACGAAAAGTCCTGGCAGACTGGAATGAAGACAGAATTCGACAACTGATTCAGGCGGTGGAGTCGGAGCCCGTCTTGTGGGATGCAACGCAAGCCAACTACAGAAATAAAGTCAAACGGGACTCCGCTTGGCAAAGCTTGTCGGAAACCGATTTCAATGTTGAAATAAGTGGCAACGATCTTAATATTAAGTGGCAAGGCCTACGCAGCCAATACAAGGAGCAGCTGAGCAAGATGAAAAAAAGAAAGAGTGGAGATGACACCGATGCCAATTATCTTGTGCGATGGAAATATTTTGCCAATATACGGATTTTGGATGCAGGGGAATTGGGCGACACGATTGAAACTCAATCAAATCTATCCTTTGCAGAAATAGATTTACGCATAACCGTATCTTGTTTTTTGAATTAATGGTGTCACCATTTGCAAAAGGGCGTTGAAATCTTCTACGGCATTCGCATACAATTTTTGTACTGCATCCCGATCTTCTTCTCGAATTTTTTCGAAAAGAGTTGCACTAAAAACCACGTTCACTTCGTCTGTCTATCCACTCGTGTACCCAAACTCTACGGAGCTTTTTTTTTTTGTTCCTCTAAAATTTGTCTTTTTCTTTTTCTCTCTCTTTAAAAACACAAATTGCAGCAATTGCAGCACACAACCGTGCTCGACGAGACATTATAGCAAAGTGTACTATTTAAAATGACACACGAAAGTAGATTACTATATGTTGCCACATGATTAAAACCTGAAAACCTGCCCCATCGTGTGAGTAAATTGTCACAGGGTATGGCATTGATCTCCACATTTTCATGTGGTAGCAGTTCTCCACAACTTGCCACATCGAATTTTGCCACATCTGTGTTCACGTGTGAGTGCCACATTTTTGTAGTGCCACATGAGACTGCTTTACCTGTGGCAAATTGCCACATCGTGTGAGTCCGCCTTAAGATGAGTGAAAGTAACTGTGATACAAGTTCTTCTGCCATGCTTCAAAGTCCGACAGGGTTCACGCACACTAGCAATTACGCTCGGCAGCACCTCACAAAGATCGTGTGGCGACATTTTTAAAAGTTATCAGTTATATACAAACAGATACAGAGTATATTACAGTTATGCTTGGCCGACTTTATTAATAAATTGATTTCCATTCCAAGAAGTATACACAAAAACGATTCAATTCCTATACGATTTGGGTCGTATTTTGGGTCGAAAGCGATTGGTGGAACACCTGGGACAATCTTCTAACTTCATGCGATTCTTTATTAGCCGCCACAATTGGATTGTTAGAAATCAATTGACCGTTCACTAGAATTAGTTTTCAGACCGATCGTTCCTATGGCAGCTATATGCTATAGTCATCTGATTTTGATAAATTTTTATAGAATTGTGTGGAATCATAAAAAATTAATATATACCACGATTGGTTTCTCACTACCGACCGTTTATATGGCAGCTATATGCTATAGTCATCCGATTTTGATAAATTTTTCCACAATTGTATGAAAGTATATGTAACTTATATATACCACGATTGGTGACGCTACGATGGAAAACAAAAAAGTTTTACTCATTAGAACTAGTTTTTGGACCGATCGTTCCTATGGCAGCTATATGATATAGTCATCCGATCCGGCCGATTCCGACAAATGTGCAGCGTATTTGTATTTAAAGACTTTTTGGTCAAGATAGCTTCAAAACTGAGGGAGGGGATAGCAAAGAAACAGACGGACAGACGGACGGACGGACGACGGAAATGAACTCAGCTCGTCATGCTGATCAAGAATATATATATATTATGTGGTCGGAAATGCTTCCTTCACTGCGTTACAAACATCGTGACAATTTTAATATACCCTCTGCAAGCGTATAAAAATTTCTTAAAATAAACATTGAAATAAAATTGAAATAATATTTGTAGTGTGATATACACTAGACTGAACGTCTCCAAAATGAAAAAAATTGTTTATTGGAAATGTTCTCATTTCCAGGGCTCAAAAAATTCACAAAATTGTATAGCTTACATAATGAAAACCAAATCTCAATAGATAATTTAAAAAAAAACAGAAAGGTTAAATTTCTCCACATATGGAGAAAGCTCATTATCAGCATATCTATTTTATGATCCTGTAGGTTGTATTGAGAATTTTAAGTCCAAATAATGTTAAAAACTTAAAGCTACAACTTGGCGATCCCTTCAAGAGCGCGAAAAAACGGTATGATTCGGTCCATGTGCAGTCAGCTGTTCACTGATGTTTGTTCGAACCGTTACCAAGGGACTCCAGAATGGGAAACTTAAAATTCGTGTTATCCGGAACTAGACCTTGAAACTATACTCCGTAGCTAGTTTATTACTCACTTTAAAAATAACTTCCTTAAAACAAATCCGGACCAAAACGTTACAATGAGCAAACGGACTGACGCACATGGCAATATAGACTTGGCTTTTGCTGCTAATCAAGAAATTATAAACTTTATAGAGTCGGAAATGCTTCCTTCTGGCTGTTACATACATTTGCACAAACCCAATATACTCTTCGAACCTTTGGTACAGAGTATAAAAATGTTTTCCACATGTAGCGATCAACATTTGCAAAGCAACACGAATTATTCTTTGCAACATTGTTGCTATCTGTTGCGCTGAGCAACTTATTCATGAGCAGTGAGCTTAAAGCTATTTAAATTTACTGAAAACAAGATGGCGCCAGTGTGCATACACCAAAGCCAGGGAGCGCTACAATTAGCTAGCGCCATCTATTGTTCGTAATCGGCTAAATATGAGCGCGAAGTTCAAATCGTTTATCAGGAAATGCAACCACCTAATCCACAAAATTGTTACAGCATTTCAATGGTTATTAGAATGGATTCTTAAGGTACAATTGAAACGACTAAAGCTATTTAAAAATAAATTAAAAAAAGGCAGCAAAATAATTTGACTCGAAGCTGATTTACGAATTGCAAAAACATGTTAAATTTAAACAAAACATTGCCTATAATTTACACATTTAGTCTCACAATGGCTGCAGTTCCCGTTCGGTCAGCTAAAGCTAAATGCCTGGCCCTTGCTGAAATCTTGCACAAATGTAATTTAGAATTAATTATGCCAAGCGCTTGCCACTTTTCCAAGGCTTAGAGGCTTTCCCTACCTCCTCAAGCACAACTTCGACCAGCTTGTGCTGAGGTTACAAAATTCTCATATGTCGACACACACACACACACTTACGAGGACATTCCAGGCGGGGGGATTGGCAACAGTTGACACAAGAGCATTTAACGCTTCAGCACGTTTTCAATTCAATTTTCACAGCCAACAACTGGGCACTGAGTGGGGATAGGAGGGGGCGGGCAAGGCATCCGTGGTCGAGCGCCAAGGAAGTTTTGGGCGTTGAAGCGTACAAAAACTTAAGCCGACGCACAGAGCATGACAAACGAGTCTAAGGAACAATGCCACAAAAGGATAATAATAATGAACACCAACGGTAAGCGAATTATGCGGCGTGGGCGAAATCTGCGGGAGGGAATGGCGGAAGGGGGAGATGGAGCTGCTGTTCCTTAATGAAGATGTTTAAATGAAATCAAAGCGAAATGCGCAATAAATCAACAAATTACGCGTGCCAAACTAGAAAAGGGCTGCCTTGTGTATCTCTTGGATACTTTTCTCATTTGGCACTAAACAATAAGCGAACCGCTTAAAAATGCATAAATCAAATCGAAAACCCAACGAAGGGAACTGAAACAAAAGCAACAGAAGGAGAAAGAGAAAAACAACAAATGTCAAAATGATAATCGCCAACAACTGTTGTCTCAGCGCGAGGGTGCATCCCCCTTTCTCTCTCTCTCTCTATCGTTCATCCAAAAATCCATGTTCAGCCAAAAAAACACATTTTACTTATTAGGCGTTCATCCGCATCCATTTCTGTGTGTCATCTTGACAATAATAATCATAAAAACAAATGCAAAACGCAAAAGCCAAAAACCCAAAGCCCTCTGTTTGTGTCCAACCCCTTGATCCACTTGTCTCGCTTGTCGTGATGCTTATTATAATACTTTGAGTACTTGGATTGTTGCTGGGTGGTGGCTGCAGCTGGATTGGCTGACCATTTGGGCAAATATTTGAGCTATGTTATATTGAGTGTTTTGTTATGGTCACACAAATCTGATTATCGATGAGGCTTTTGGGAATGTCTTGGCAATTAATGCGCAACTAAAATCCATGTAAAAGTGAGAAATGTTTAATGATATTTAATTACTTGTTAGTTATTTTCTTACTGGTTTAACTACACAGAAAAAAAAAAGGATATTTTTTGATGATCCATTGGATATTTTTCATATCCATTTGGACTGGATATGTCCATATCCATTTTTATCATCCATTTGAGATTAAATAATGTTAAATTGATCTTAGTTTTTCATCCATTGGAGCTGAAAAATATCCAAAGGATGTGAAAATGGAGCTGAAAAATATCAAAAGGATGTGTAAATTTGAAAAGGATATGCATTTCAATATCCAAAAAAAAGGATATGTCCATATCCATTCCAAATGGATCTTTTTTTTTCTGTGTAGTTTAAGATACAGCGACACATATCTAACACATTTAGAATATGAGAAATCGGCCATAACTCATTATATTTTTGAAAATGCATAGTCTATCGGTTATTAATCTCGCTTTTCGGTAAAAGTTGTTTTTTATTTTTTGTTAAAAAGAATGGTATGGTAAGTATTATTTGTCACGTCTATGACAAAAATATGATATGCATTTTGTAATCAATATTAATCTCGACTTTTTGGTAATCTTATTAGTTCTTTCATTTTTCAGGTATTTTTGTTTTGTATTTACTTAAATACATTTTCTACCATACAAAATTCTTAATGACGTAAATGCATGTTAAAACCCAACAAAAATAACAATATATGTGCAAAATCTGCGTCTGTACGTTTTAAAATTAAAAATTTAAATCGTGTCAATACAAAATTTGTTTAATTTTTCCCCTTGAAAAGTTTTTAAAGATATCGAGCTGAAATCTTGCACAGAGTCTTCTTTTTACTGCACGCAACTAATATGTCGGAACCGGCCGGATCGGGTGACTATATCTTATAGCTGCCATAGGAACGATCGGTCGAAAAATAAGTCTTTGTGGGAAAAACTTTTTTGATTTCCATCGTAGCGTCTCAATCTGTATATATTAGTTTTATATGTTTCCACACAACTCTGAAAAAATTTATCAAAATCGGATGACTATAGCATATAGCTGCCATATAAACGTTTGGTCAAAAAACTACTTCTAGTGAGAAAAACTTTTTTGTCTTCTATCGTAGCGTCTCCAATCTTGGTATATATTAGTTTTAAATGCTTTCATATAATTTTGAAAAAATTTATCAAAATCGGATGACTATAGCATATAGCTGCCATATAAACGGTCGGTCAAAAAACAAGTTCTAGTGAGGAAAACTTTTTTGTTTTCCATCGTATCGTCACCAATCTTGGTATATATTAGTTTTATATGCTTTTACATAATACAAAAAAATTGATCAAATCGGTTGACTATAGCATATAGCTGCCATAGGACCGATCGGTCGGAAAATGTGTTTTACTAAGAAAAGTTTTTTATGGTATCAAATTTTTATTTTCAATGATTAAAAATTTTAAATATCTGATATCTATATCCTATATATATTTTACCGGTTTAATCAGTTGGAAAAAGTTTTTCAAGTGTATTAAAACTTCGGCACAGTCGAAGTTAGCTTTGCGTTTACTGTGTATTTGGACTTGCTCTTAAGCCCTCGTTCCTTTGTTAATCTTTATTCTTTATTGCTTTATTAGATTTCTAAAAAATTTTGAATTATAAAGTCCAATTAGCTTCACTTTTCCATTAAAAAAACATGGAAATTTCTTACAATTCACACACATTTAGCCAAGTGACAAAATTTTTATCATAAAGTCGATTTTGTTGGAAATATATGGGCATTTCCACAGAAAAGTCTATTTACCATGACCGAAAAATTAAGTTTATTAAAAGTTGTTTCTTACTTGATTTGGAAAATTAAATATACAAAAATTATTCCAAAAATTAAAGAGTTTAAAGCGTTCTTAAGATCATTTGGGGGGGGGGGGGGAGGCGAGTGAATTATTTCGGGCTAGAAAAGATTTTGCCTGGTTCTCAGTCATTTCTCTTTTCGATTTACAGCTCTAAAAAGAGTCTTTGCATGAATCCACTCTTTTCGCAAATTCTTGCTTCAACAATAAAAATTGATTTTTTGTTGCGTTGAAAAATTTAGAAACAAAAATCTTCACTAAACGAGCGTAAGTTGAAAAGTCAGTGTCACTCGACTTCGATATACCCGTTACTTAGGGTTTATTTAAGAATATTTATGTAACATGCCCAAATTGTGGGAGATGTAAGGATTTTCAAATTGCAGGGGCGGCAACTCTACTATATGGCTCATCTGATCGGAAAATGATGTATGGCGGATCGATAGGTAATATATCTGAAGGTTCGAACAATCTATCTTCGGTATGTGAGAGATGTGAGGTATTTAAGAATTGCGGTGCAGGGAACTTTTCTATCGTTCATCTGATCAAGGAAATGATGTATGGCGAGATCGATAGGTAATGATGGATTTAAATATATCTCTAGAAGGTCGAATAATCTATCTTCAGACCTTAGAGGAGATATAAGGTATTTTTATACCCGTTACTCGTAGAGTAAAAAGGGTATATAAGTTCGATACAAATATATGTAACAGGCAGAAGGAAAAATTTCCTACCCCATAAAGTATATATATTCTTGATCAGCATCAATAGCCGAATCGATATGGACATATCCGTCCGTCCGTGTGTCCGTCTGTCTGTCTGTCTGTCTGTCTGTCCGTCTGTCTGTCTGTCTGTCTGTTTCTACGCGAACTAGTCCCTCAGTTTTAAAGCTATCGAGCTGAAATTTTGCACAGAGCCGTATTTTTACTGCACACCAACTTCAATATATGTCGGAATCGGCCAGATCGGATGACTATATCGCCCTTGGCGCTGCCATGGGAACGATCCGGTCTAAGAACTAGTTCATAGTTAGAAAAAAAACTTTTTTTGTTTTTTCCATCGTGGCGTCACTAATCTTGCTATATGTTAGTTTTATATCTTCCACATAACTCTGGAAAAATGTATAAAATCAGATCACTATAGCATATAGCTGCCATAGGAACGATCGGTCGAAAAATAAGTCTTTGTGAAAAAACTTTTTTTAATTTCTATCGTAGCGTCTCCAATCGTAGTTATATTTGTATTATATGTTTCACACAATTTTGAAAAAATTTATCAAAATCGGATGACTGGCATATAGCTGTATAAGACCGATCGGTCGGAAAATGTATGTGTTTTACTAAAAAAAAGTGTTTTTTATGGTACATCAAATTTTTATTATCAATGATTTAAAAATTTTGAATATCTGATATCTATATCCTATATATATTTTTCCAGTTAAATCAGTTGGAGTAAAGTTTTCAAATTGTTAGGAAGCTTTGGCTTTACAGTCGAGTTAACTGCCTTCTCGTTATGTCTGAATTTAACCGCGATATCAATCCGTTGGTCATCTTCTTCAATTGAAAATCAAATTATGCCTTGAGAAGGCTAGCACTGAGACCTATTCATATAATAGAATTTTTTTAGAGTCAGTTACAAAGAATACGTCTAGTAAGGTATCAAATGTGTTGGAGAAATGAGTTGGTGTTGTTGTGGTTACAGCGCTTAATCCAAGAGTGTCCAAATTGCCCACAAGGGAACTATCACATAGGAGATGGCGGTTTAGGTTACCAGCTAAAATAATATCCGTATACGATATGGATAGTTCCAAAACAACATCAATAAGACTTGCAAAAACAATGTTTCTATTGAGTCTATAAATACATTGGAGTCTTTGATGCATATGTCTTATTGGCTATTTCTAAAAACAAATACTTTATTGCACTATTCATTGGATGTTTTCGTAAGTGTTTAATGTAAACATCAACATTAAATTGCCTGAGCGCACTCTGAAAATTTTACAGATTATAAGAAAAAAATGTTCGGGTTTGGAACGGGATTAAATTTGAAAATTTGGCGTCGAAATCGGAACAAATCGGGACAGACTAGGGTCGGGATCAGGACGGGACTTATCTTTGATTCTGAAATTTTTGGGTCCCAATATTTACCCAATCCAACGAGATGTATTGGAAGAAACCAGCATCCGATGAATGGCACTGCTTATAAATATAGATAAATGAGAATTAAATTTATAGCCTCCTTACAGATCATATAAAAATATAATTTAAAATATTATAAATCCAGGAACAAATTTTAATTCGCTTAGTTAATTTCTTGTTAATCTTTATCTCCTAAAGCCTCTCCTCCCACCTCCCCATTAACCGTTTGTCATATATGCGACACGTGACAGCCATTCAAGTCAAGTGTAAATCCCGCACATAGTCAACCAAATATTTTCAATGGAAATTAACGCAAATCTCTGATATACAAATCGAGCACAAAATTTCCAAAGCCCAAACCAATTGCTAATCTACCCCAGAAGATCTCGGGGAAACTAAAATCAATCTGACAAACATTTCGGTATGTCAGGCTTATGGTGAAGGAAGGGGAGGAGAGGAGAGGGGGTTGTTTTAGACAACACTGTCGATACATCAAACTGCCAAGTGACAAAGTGATTCCCGCTCGACCCCAGACCAAGCGCAAAAAGGCGTGAAATTGCCTTTTGTATGCAGAGGGAGGGAAGGAAAAGCGAATTAAAAACTAAGATGCCAATCTTCCGTCTGAAAGTTTCGACTCAGCTACGTGCTCCTTATGCGCCCTTTAGTTTGTCTTGGTGGTTTTAATTACTAAAAAGCGAAAGATAGGAAAATGTAAATGCTGTGTGGTATAATCCAGGAGACAGCCGACACCTTTTCATGCAGTTGTTGTTAATGTTAATGCGTTGGCTGTCTCGTAATCTGCGTTGTTTGTGGCCCAGAATGGAAAACAGCTTTTGGCTGCCTGGAGAGTTCACTTCAAGGAAGTTGGCTGTCTTGGAAAGTTTCCTGCCTAGTCGAAGGAGGAGATTGCAGCATGCATTCATTTCTGTACTTGCTGCAGCCACCCCCCAAACGAAGTGAAGTGTCCCTGGAGTGCAGGGCAGGGCAGGGCAGGGTTCTGGGTCCAATCAAGTGCTTTTCGCGCATTAAATGAAAATTCGAATTGGATTTCCGAGCAGCACCTAATTGTACGAGGGTTGATGGGTTGGTTGGGTTGCCGGGTGGTTGTGTCGCTTCCAGCCCCTGTTGCTGTTTGTTTAAATACCGTGAATAACATGTGGTTTTTTCCAAGCATATGGCAAGGACTTTGTCACTATTTAGAAGCCGTCTGGTCTTCGTCCTTCTAGTAAATCCTCCAATTAGACTGTCATTCATTTAAACGGATTAAAAATGTGCGCGAGGGTCGACCTAACAAGGCCCGTGGGCCAGTCGCTGCTTGATGTTGTGGTGGTGTCCCATGTTGTGGTTGCCTCGGGTTAGTCTTAGTCGGATTAGAGCTCTTGTTTTGGTTACCAAATCGCCTGATTGCTGCCGCTGCGTTGTCGTGTGCGTTCAATCAGCACGAGACGCACTTACAATCAAGCTGAACAACATTTTTCTGCTGTCATATGCAAAATGCCAACGAGCAGAGTCAGGCAGCAGGAGCAGGTCTGCTGCTGCACCTGCCTGTGGGGGAGGCCTTTATCTAAAATGCTTACGCTTGAGAAGCTTTCAATCGAATGCGGCATAAATATTTATGTCACATCGATGTGGCAATATTTTTCAACACAAAACCCAAACTGGCAACAGTTGCCAAGTGCTGTTGTTGGACTCTCTCTCTCAACATGAATCGTCCAGGATAACCATAATGTCAAGGGCACTTCAGTTTTTGCCCCGGGCAGGAACAGGAACAGACTCTTAGGGCACTCGACGATTAAGTATGTACGGAAGGTATAATAACTTTGCTATAACGTTGTGAAAGTACACAAGAGAGTTATTCATTCACAATATTATTTTGATGGATTTAAGATCAGCTAAAGATTGTTAAACAAGTTTCAAATCTGAATTTATATAAGCCTGCTTTAAAACTGTCTTATCAGTTTTTAACAGTATGAGGTAGTGTACCTAGGAATTGACATAGATACAAAATATTTTGTAACTTTTTTGTACCTATACTTTTACCTACGTACTGAAACGTTCAAATACCTTTTACCCTACCTAGGTATAATGTGTCTGTTTTAGCGACCATTTAGGTAAAGGCTTGAAGTGTTATATGCTGTGTTATGTTCTATGTTTGCATATAACTATTAAACAGGACACACACTTTACCACAGTTGAGGAGTGTCGACTATACAGCTGTTTCAAGAACCTCCCGCATCTATCTTTATTACTCTTTTCCCAACGAACTGCAGATCAGCAACTGCCTTCTCATGCCAGGATTGCTATATCTGCTTGGGAACCTCAAGCTGTCATTAGTACAAAACCCGATATATGCAAAATTGATTAAAAGGGATAAATAAAAAAAATAGAAGAACGAGAATAACGAACCGATTTTGCGCTTTATCCATACTATAATACATATAATACATGGGTAGCTATATATTTCTGGTCTACACCTATTTATAATGCCTGAAGCGTAGTATCGTATTCGTATTCGACAAAAGGTCTCAAGTAAATACCGAAAAAATCCTGGATTAGTATTTTCTGTGACTTTATCAATAGCTGAAAGGAATAATACTTTTTAATTATTTTTTTAAGAATGGGGCATTGTCGATATAGAATTTTGAGTTATCGGGGAACATTTGTAAGTATTTTATCATCCATAAGAGAATTGACCAAGAAAGTTGCAAAAATTAATACGTAAAACACAAAGAATTTTTTACCAAATTGTGCTACTGTATAAAATATTGAGGTACACTTTATTTTGATTACTTACAGAAGTGTCATGTTACCCTTCAGCCGCTTAACCATGATAAATATTGCAGGTTTTCTTAATATGGTCACACTCCCCCAAAACAAAACTTATCTCTTTTGGTATTTTTGTTTTGGCAGCTGCTTTGGTGAGGTGGATACTACGCTTTATTAGGACCCAATTGTCTATTGCATTAAAAAGTTTGTTATTTTCTGCGAAAAGCCTATATACAACATTTTTTTAAACGATCACTCTGTCTATTGTTAACATTGATTTGTAAAATTCATCTCGCGGAAAAAATGGAAATAAACCGTGAACATTTTCGTGCGATAAAATTTTACAATTTTCGGCATGGTTTAAAAAGACATGATTGTATAGATAAACATAAATCATTATACGGCGAAGAAGCCTTATCCTTTAGCACAGCAAAAAACTGGTAAAATGAATTTTCTTGTGGTCGCAGTTCGATCATCGATGAATTCCTAAAAGTCATTCGAAATCAGTTGTTGTGTCACTTACCGTGAAATTGAGGCATCCTTGGGAATTAGTTTAAAGGGTTATGCAGTTAAAATTTTAAATATGACTATCTGACTTTACCAACTGATTTTTCTAAAGCCTTATTTATGAAGATTTTATTAATGAAAAATTGATGGAAATTAAGTGAAGATTCTTACACAAAAAATAATGCAAGTTTTAATCAGTTGATTTGGAAAATAACTCAGAACATCATTCCGCGAAGGAAGAATACCTAAACGTCGACATACCTTGCAGTTTTGAAGGGCTACCATCTTATGACAAAAGTTCCTAGAGTTAGATAGACCGATCGTTTACTATATAAGTTGAAAAATATGAATCTAATATATCAAGTATGATGCTTCGATGGAAAACAAAAAGTTTTTCTCACAAAACAATTTTTGAACCGACCGTTTTTTGTTTATAATTTCAGAATGTAGAACATAAAATATATTATCACGATTGTGACCTATGAAAAAAATGTTTTTCTCTTAGAACTAGTTTTGAACGATCGTCGCGCTTCGGCGACCGCAGTGTTTTTAAAGATTGCAAGTTGGTCGATAGTAAACGAGGGAGGAGTGCATAGAACAGACGGACGACGGGGCGGAAGAGGAACGGAGAACTCCAGAACTGCCAAATACCGTTTGTTTTTCAAAGTCGGTGATCACTAGATCTCAAAAACGGCTGAACCGATCGACCTGAAATTCACACAACCTTCTACGATTTTTCTTACGGGGATTGATAGAAGGATAAAAAAATTCGAAAAATATTTCTATTTTTCGAACCATTTTTCTCCAAATTGAAATTTCGACTAGTCTTTCGATCAATTCCAGCATTCATGTATCCCCTATAAGCGTCTATCACGTTTGTTGATTTCAGATAAGCCAAACCAGGGATAGAGTTATCACCGCCAAGCTCCTTTTTTAGTAGGACCTTCAGAAGATTTTCTACAGGAGCCGTGTCCTTCAATAGTTCTTAATGGTCAAAGTATCATTCAAAAACTAAATTGAAGATACTATCTGAATAAATATTACTTGCATCTGTCTTATGAAATCCGTTTATAAACAAATTCTAATTTTTAACATATAATTATTAAAAAAAAAACTTTTTTTTTGGGCTTCCAACTTTCCGATTGGAATGAAAAAATTTGTTTGCCACAAGCGTTCGATGTCATTCACTAAATTAACAAAAAGAGACGAGTCCTTCTTTATCAAGACTATGCGAGCTCTCACACATCGACACTGTCAAAAGGATTTTTGACCAACCAAAACATCGAATTTTTGTTTTTTGTCCAGTGATATAATTTGGTTGGTCTACTACTATAATGATTCAATATTTATTTTTCTTATACTTACTTACAAGATGTCGGAAGAACACGTGCCTTTAAAAAGGCAAGCGCGCTTGAACCGATGTGCAATGGCCAAGCCCCCGAGAAACTAAAAAATATAAATAGCAACCAACGTATGAATATGCATTATATCGATATCACGGTACAACAACAATTGAGTCCATGCGGCCAGAGGATGAAATTAATATCGTTCGACAGAGATTTTCATTACTTTAGTTTTTGAGAAAACAATGGCCAAAGTTAAGAGTGCCTAAAATTACAGTTTTTGCCAAATATAGGCCTTTTAGACCGTTTTCTTTCTTCTTCATGCTTTTGACCAAACGTATCTTGCCTACTCGTTTTTCGTTCGCTCTCCGCATCGAACGCCTCTCTCCTACAAACTCGAATCGGCGCAAAGTCTCTCGATTTCAACAGATTTCTTCTTGAAAATTCAAGACGAAAAAATACTAAATTGAAGCGATTTCAGACTTACCTAATAAATAAATAGACATTAGAGCACCAAATAGGATATATATTTTTTCAAAACTACCTAGATTTGAAAAATAAGATTCTATCAAAAGACTCGGGACTCGAAAAATATCAAAGAAAATAACTAATGAATCCCGTCACGAACCCAACGCAAAATTTAAAATTAATTCCCGAAGTTTGTTTCGGGACCCGCAGGAATCCCATCACTTGTCCATCTCTAATTTATGGCTAAACAAATTATGCTGCATATTAATTACATTTGAACAATTTAACCAAATAATGCACCGATCTAAGAATTTACATTTGAGAATACTATTTATTTTCTTGAAGGATATTTTTTTTTAGAAAACACAAGGCAACAAAATGCAATTTTTTTCAGTTTATTAAATGGGTGGTGGAAGGCAATACTGTCTGTTTTGAATGTCCTTGATTTTATCGTAAAATACTATTCCTTAGCTTTAAAATAAATTTTCCCAAATAAATTTGTGAAAATTTTTAAACGAAGATATACCATTTTGAATGCATGTGTTTGAATCTGCTAATTGTTTGACTTAATTTTGGTGTCTAAAAGTATGCTACGCTTAAAACAGTATATCGCCTAGTAATTTATTTTAAATTATAGGAAAGTTCTCAACTACACCCATAGTATACTTGTGGGCAAGGGAAAATTTAGTCGGTTCGAGTACTTGTATTAAAAATGGTATATCTTCGTTGAAAAAATCACAGAACTGTTTGGGATAATTTAGTTCAAAGCTGTAAAATATGTCTTCCCGATAATGAAAAGGGGGTATATATCAAACGTATAGGTTCTCCACAAAACAGGAATTAAAATCAATCAAATTGACAAAAATTCTGACGATGTATAATTTTTGTAAATAGATTCGTGTTTAGCACACGGTAATCATCTAGAATAACCAGCACTCCTTTTATAAACTTTTCATGTTGCCTTGTGTTATTTATATTCATAAGTATAGCATACTTTGAAGGGCAAAAAATCATGATTTTTTATTTCTGCATAAACGTAGTATATGTTCACTGTCCTTCTGACCAAAGTTCCGAAGTAAACCTCTGTGAAAGAAATCCAAATATTATATTTGATTAAACCGCCTTCAGGTTCCTTGCTACCATCTAAACTTTCCTATATTAAAGGGTATTTTCTCCTCGACTCATTCGATTCCAAAACAAAACCAAAAACAAATCCTTTCCTGGTTAGCATATTCAAGCGAAGTATGTAAGTTATGCAACATTTGTTGGGTTCTTCAGTCGAAGTCGGAAGTGCAGCGTATGCTCAGCGAAGCTGCACAAATGAAGCGACCACCAAGTCACCACCAGACGACACCGTCATTACCACCAGTTGCCACCACCAAGCTCATTCTCATCCGCCCAGCCACCCAACCCCTCTCAGCGACTGACCCGCATTTAAAGTTGCTCAATACGTTTTCTGGTGCCATAAATTTGTGACCCTGCGTCCTGGAACCTGTTTCGTTGTCTGTCAGTCAGTCAGACCGTCAGGGCGGCATCTTCCTAGCGAAATCTGATCTAATCAGCATGGAATGCACTGCACATAGTTCCAATTGCTTCGAATCCAACTGTGCGATGAAAACTACCCTTTAATAAACTACGCTGTTGTTGTCCCGGGCGACCAACATCTGTGCAGTTTTGGACAAGAACAACAAGGCAGTCCCCCCGGCCCAGCCCTCTTAGCATTTAAAAAGTGTTTAGTTTATGGTCCATTGATGGCTTTGTTAACTTGCCGAATAGCTCGCGCCATGCCATACTCATGAATCTCAATTCATGATTGCACCAGCCACCCACCCTACCTCTACGCGCACATACACATGCCGCACCTTACGTTTTTCGACATTTTCGATCTGTCCGGGGCGGTACAGAGCGTTAACGAAGGGAAGGGACCTTCAGCCAGTCTGCCTTTAATTATGCTGAAAACCACAAAATGCTGTTAGTGCAGCATTTTTCGTTTCCAATTTGAAAATGCTGACATATGCGTGTAAAAATGCGCCACGCCGCGGGTTTTCCCTCTCAACTGGGATTCCCTGGATTCCCGCGGGTGCCTTTCGCTCTTTGACTCTCTGATTGGAACTCGAGCAGTGATAAGCATCGAGAGCTGGTCCCTGAATTTTCCGACAGACTGACAAGTGAGTTGTAGATCTAATGTGGCATCAGCATATGCTGGGTTTTGCGGCCCAGCCATCAGTCGCGCTTGTAGTTCCATCCAAAATTGACTTCAGTTTAGATTGATCTTCCACTTTGTGGCCAAGTATTGAATTTCCATTTTTGTTATCTGGGAGGCAATTAAATATTCTGTTTGTGGTTCATTTAAATAGTTTTAAATAAAATAAAAGAAGTTGTTGCTCTAGCTAAGCACTAAGAAATTGATATACAGTTACTTCTAAAGGTTTTCAGACATTTAATAAAAATATTAGTAAACTACTTAGAGACAAGCCGAAGACTGTTATACCAAAAAGGCGTAATAAAAAATTTGTTGGGAACATTGATTTTTAAAGCAGGGACACCCCGTTCTAATCTCTTAGTAAGCGCAGTAGTTCGCATGCAAAGAACAGTTAATACTACACTGCTCCCAAAATAAAGTGTATTGTTTTGGGTCGATTTAATAGAAACACTAAATTTAATTTGGCCAGTCATCTCTGAAAAGTCGATATTATTCTTATGGGTTGAATACTGCGGAGTCCATTACGCGATCCTTGGTCGTATTGGGATCGTCGAAATTCCTTTGTTCAAAGCTTTATAAACTGAAGCACATTTCTAGCCATATTTATAATGAATATTAAATGGGAGTCAACCTTA